>CM061142.1:545160274-545465274 GCA_030789695.1 Scilla litardierei
TACGCCAATTATACGCCCAAAAACCCTAGAATACGCTTAAATAATAAGATTGCGGGTTTATTGGGCTTAACGGGTTCATACCCGCACCAAAACCGCACCCGCATCAATCTGGGCCGCACATCTGGAGCGGATCAAACAAGGGCCGTCCATCGCAGCGGGATTGGATCTCAGCGCGCCACGTGGACTTTAAAAATCGCGCCACGCCCGCTTCGCATCCGAACCCATCTCGGATTCGCCCACAGCCGTTCGATCTTGAATCAACGGCGTGGATGAAACCACGTCGCCCGGAGATTTCGCATTATCTTGTTCGCTGCGGGTCGACGCTCGACCATTCGATCTCGATCCTACGGTCGAAAGCCGACCGCTTCGTTCGTTCGTTGGATGAGGCGGGAATGCCTCCGATGATCGCCGCGTGTCCCGCTTGTACGCTGCCGCTTCGCGAATTTAAATTCAAAGCAGGGTTGCGCTCCGCCGTCCGATCGTGCATCAATGGACCACGAGGAGCCACGTCGCCTCTTCATCTTTAGATTTGCGGGGCTAACGAAGCCCGTTGGATCGACGATCGACGATCTGGATCTGGCCACGTCGCCCGCCTACGGTGCTGCTGCGGATGCCGCTCGATCACGATCGTGCGGCTACGAGAGGGCCACGTGTGCGCCAATATTCGTGCGGCTACCGTATAAATGTATTTCTTTGCGTATATTTCCATTTAAATAGTATTCTGCATTCAATAAATCATAGAAATTAGTACAGATCTCAGAAAAATACAAATAAATAGTCGTTGGAATCGTGAGATCGAGAAGATGCTAAGAAAAATATAAAACATACAGAAATACTTCGTTAATTGCTGTTTTGTGCTCAAATAGTGTGTTTTCTCTAATAAATAAATGTGTAGAAAATACGTATGTACTAGAGACCAATATAGCATCTCATGAGCACAAAATAGGGCTAAATGGGGGGTTAAATAAGCAATATTGAACCCAAATCACACCCCCCAACTAGCGTTTTGCTAGTCTCTAGCAAAAAGAGCGATTAAAAATACGCCTAGATCACCTTATCAGATCTCAAAGCATTCACCATCATACTACAACGACAAAGGAGATATCCAAACACTAATATCAATATTTCAAACTCATCAAGTAATGGTACTTGTGGGTTTTCAAAAAATGAAAGTCAAGCATCTCAAATGGTTATAAAATAGACTCAAATTCACTATCAATTACTTCACAGCTCATAGTACACAAAATCAATGGCCCACACCGTTCAATCAAATATTTTAACTTGGAGCGTAGATGGTTCATGCACAGCAAGCATCAAAAGTAGGATGGTATCAAGACATACACACGTCAATCTTTATTCAAAGGAACTCACACCACATCTTGCGTTTTCTTTAAGCTTTGGAAGTTTTCTTGCCTCGCTAATCATGCACACTTATTCTCTATGTTCTTTCACTTTTCCCATAGTTCCGCGTAACGCGCATCAAGCAACATTCGCAGAAAAGTATATAACTTGGATCGCTCCATCAAATAATTGAGGTTCCGGTCAATGGCTCCCAAATCAGACGATAATAGGGCATTAGGCCAAGAAGGACCCCTCGGACTGTACTACTCGAGCCAACCAAGTTATTTCTTTAATAGCACATTTATTCATTTTTTTTATTCATCTCATTTTTTCCTCTTTTGTGTGTGCATAAACAACGTGACAAGATAACTTCCTCTTCTTTAATTTCTCACAAGAATGGGTATCCTAATCATTTCAAATGACGTGGTACGTTTTTCTACCGAAAATCACACCAAGCATGCAAATGGCAATGAATACGAGATAAAGAACAATGCTCCAGTTAATTTATGAACTTTGGTGCGTTCCAATGAAAGCATACCACTTGCTAATCCATAATTTCTAGATTCATTAAGTCATCAATTAATCTTGCCATTGAGATGTATAAAAAGAAATTCACCACAAGCACTCAAATTCATGTAAAATGAGATTGAAATGTTGAATAATAGTGGTGGAGAAAATAAATCACGAGTGTACGGTGGTGAATAAATATCGAGAAATTTCATCACATGAGGGTCATTTCTAGGTAGAGATAGACTTTGGTGATATTTCTTAACTCAAATTTTTTTTTTCAATAAAAATGCAAAAAGGGAACTAAAAATAAAATAGAATAAAATAAAATCCTAAAAGAAAAAGAAAAAGAAAATAAAAATCCTAAAAGTTATTTCCCTCCCCCCAACTTAAAATAGACATTGTCCTCAATGTTAGGAAGAGGGAATCATGGAAAGAACACACCTGATTAGTTCCCACCCGAAGGTGGGTCTGTGAGATCCATGGTGCTCGCTTCCTTGGTCCAAGGCTCGTGAAAATGTTTCAATCTCTGGCCATTCACCTTGAACTCGCTTCCATCTTTCTCATTTAGTAAGAGCACAGCGCCATGTGGGAAAACTTCTTTGACGACGAAAGGTCCATACCACCTAGAGCGAAGCTTCCCAGGAAAGATGTGCAGCCTGGAATTGTATAGGAGTACTTTTTGGCCTGGGGTGAACTCCCTCCTCAAGATCATCATGTCGTGGACGGATTTCATCCTCTCTTTTGAAATTTTAGCGTTGTCGTACGCATTTCTCCTCAACTCCTCCAGCTCCAACAATTGCAACCTGCGAGAAGAAAAAGAGACATCAGTATCAAAATTCATTTTCTTTATAGCCCAATAAGATCTATGCTCTATCTCAACAGGTAAATGACAAGACTTCCCAAAAACTAGACGGTACGGTGACATCCCCAAAATTGTTTTGTAGGCCGTCCTGTAGGCCCACAACGCTTCAGGTAAGCGCAAGCTCCAATCTTTCCTTGATGGATTCACCGTTTTCTGTAGAATTCCTTTGATCTCTCTATTTGCCAACTCTGCTTGGCCATTGGTTTGGGGGTGATACGGAGTAGAAACTTTATGTGTGACCCCAAACCTCTTCATTAAAGTAGCGAACATGCGATTGCAAAAATGAGACCCTCCATCACAGATCAAGGCCTTTGGCACTCCAAACCTAGAGAAAATGTTCTCTTTAAGGAACTTAAGCACAACGGAAGTGTCGTTCGACCTGCAAGGAATAGCTTCCACCCATTTAGAAACATAATCAATACAAACCAAAATATAAGCATATCCAAATGAAGGTGGGAAAGGTCCCATGAAGTCTATGCCCCAACAATCAAATATTTCAATCTCTAGAATGGGGTTCAGAGGCATCATGTTACGTTTAGTAATACCCCCTAATTGTTGGCATGCAGCACAAGTCTTGCAATAATGAAATGTGTCTTTAAACATGGATGGCCAATAAAAGCCACATTGCGAGATTTTTGCCACAGTTTTGTTCGCTGAAAAGTGTCCACCACATACTCCATCATGGCAAAATTGTATCACACTGGTTATTTCATGATCAGGAATGCATCTCCTAACAATTTGGTCACTACAATATTTATATAAGTACGGATCATCAAAGAAGAAATATTTTACCTCGTACTTGAACCGTTTAAAGTCTTGAAGAGACCAAGTGTCAGGGGTCTTACCAGTTACCAGATAATTAACGATATCAGCATACCATGGAGAGGTGGAGACGCTAAAAAGATGCTCGTCGGGAAAGGAGTCCTTCAAAGGCACATCTGCTGAATCAAGGCCTACTGTCAATCGTGATAAATGGTCAGCTACTAGATTCTCCACGCCTTTCTTGTCCTTGATTGTGACATTGAACTCCTGCAACAATAAAATCCATCGTATCAATCGAGGCTTAGCATCTTTTTTAGACAACAAATATTTTAAAGCAGAGTGATCAGTATATATCAAAATTGGTGATCCTAAAATATAGCTCCTGAATTTTTCCAACGCAAAGACTACTGCCAGCAACTCCTTCTCTGTGGTCGTATAATTCCTCTAAGCGTCATTTAGTGTCTTGCTAGCATAGTAAATCACCACTGGAACTTTGTCTTTTCTTTGGCCTAGGACTGCACCAACTGCGTAATTGCTTGCGTCACACATTATCTCGAATGGTAGGGACCAGTCTGGTACCTGTAAAATAGGAGCAGAAATCAGTAACTTCTTTAAAGTCTCAAAAGAAAGTTGACACTCAGGTGTCCAAATAAAGTCCACATTTAAAGTAAGTAAGTTGCAAAGAGGGCGAGATATTGCGCTAAAATCTTTGATGAACCGCCTATAAAATCCTGCATGTCCCAAAAATGATCTGATGTCCTTCACGCATTTAGGACTTGGTAGCTTCTCAATTACCGCTACCTTGGCTCTGTCTACCTGTATACCATCTTTAGAAACCAGGTGACCTAGGACAAGTCCCTCTGTGGTCATAAAATGACACTTTTCCCAATTCAATAGGAGGTTCTTTTCAATGCACCTGTCAAGAACAAGAGCCAAGTTAGCCAAACAATCATGAAAAGAGCTACCATATACTGAAAAATCATCCATAAATACCTCAACGATTTTCTCAACCATATCATCAAAAATACTGAGCATGCATCGCTGAAAAGTAGCTGGGGCATTACATAAACCAAACGGCATTCTTTTAAATGCAAAAGTACCAAAGGGACAGGTAAAAGTGGTCTTTTCCTGGTCCTCAGGTGCAATCTCAATCTGGTAATAACCTGAATAACCGTCTAGAAAGCAATAATATTCATGTCCAGCTACCCTCTCTAAAATTTGGTCAAGAAATGGAAGAGGGAAATGATCTTTTCTAGTTCTAGAATTCAACTTCCTATAGTCTATGCACATCCTCCAACCTGTGGTGGCTCTAACTGGGATAAGCTCATTATTCTCATTTTTAACCACGGTGAGGCCAGACTTTTTAGGAACAACCTGTGTAGGGCTAACCCACTTGCTGTCAGAAATCGGATAAATAATGCCTGCATCTAACAATTTTAGTACCTCGCCTTTAACCACTTCTTTTAATGTTGGATTTAACCTACGTTGCATTTCCCTAGTGGGTTTGGCGTCATCCTCTAAATAAATGTGATGCATGCATACAATAGGGCTTATACCTTTAATGTCAGCAATGGACCAACCAATAGCACCTCTATGTTTCCTCAGCACATCAAGTAATGAGCTTTCCTGCTCTAAAGAAAGTTTAGAAGATATTACCACAGGGAAGCTGTTTTCATCGCCAAGAAAAGCATACTTAAGGTAGTCAGGAAGTGGCTTCAACTCTGGCTTTGGATCCTCCACCTCAGATGAAATTTGAATTGATGCATTAGGTGGCAAAGCCTCGAACCTAGGCTCCCATACCGCATTGAGCTCCTTCATGTTCTCCTGCACAAAAGATGTGTCATCAGAATCACCAATAAAAGTCTCAACAATAGAAGCATCATCACAGAATTCAGAACAAATATAATCATCCACCAACGAATCAATCATATGCACCCTCTCAATCTCATCATCCACATGTGGCAACTTGCAAGTATTGAAAATATTCATGTCCAAAGTCATGTTGCCAAAAGTTAGTTTCAGTTGACCATCTCTACAATTTTTTAAAGCATTGCATGTCGCTAGGAATGGTCTACCTAGGATGATAGGAGTGGCATTGGCAGTTTGGGATCCCTGGATGTCTAGAACTATAAAGTCCGCGGGGTAGTAAAATTTGTCCACCTGAACGAGGACATCCTCAATGCATCCCTTTGGAACTTTAATAGATCTATCAGCTAGTTGCAATATAACAGAAGTAGGCTTTAGCTGTCCTAACCCAAGCTGCACAAAAATAGGATATGGCAATATATTGACACTAGATCCTAAATCCAATAAAGCATTTCCAATTTTCTTAGTGCCAATGGTGCAAGTGATGGTGGGTGATCCAGGGTCTCTAAATTTAGGTGGTGTATTTTGTTGCACAATAGAGCTAACCTGTTCAGTCAAGAATGCTTTCTTTTTCACATTTAACTTTCTTTTAACGGTGCACAAATCTTTCAGAAATTTAGCATAGGCAGGTATTTGATTAATAGCATCAAGCAATGGAATATTGATCTGGCACTTCTGAAAAATTTCACGAATCTCAGTTTGATACTTATCTTTGCTTTTCTGAAGTAGCCGATGAGGGTAGGGTGCTGCAGGTACATATGCTGCGGGCTCCTTCTCTTTAATGACGCTTTTGCTCACACCCACATCCGTGCTTTCTTCCTGCACCTCCTCTTGTTCTTTGATTCCCTCTTCTTGGATCTGAATTTCCACTTCCTGCTCAGCTTGTTTGCTCGGTGGATCGGGCTTCTGAATCTCTTTTCCACTCCTCAAAGTGGACACCGCTTGGCAAGGCTTCATATTATTTCCTGCAGAAGAAGAAGAGCCCATATTAGGATTTGGAATTGACTGAGATGGGAGCTTACCTTTTTCTAATGTCGCTGTAAGCCTCGCCAAGCTCTCGCTCATCTGCTGATTCTGAGTCTGCTGAGCCTGAAATTGAGCCTGCTGCTGCTGCATCTGAGCTTGTTGCAATTGGATAAGCTGCTGAAGCGCATCGCCAAATGGTTGCATCTGCTGTTGTTGCACTGGCTCATGGTCCCTCCTCTGGTTCCCACCTTGATAATTGTTGTTGTTGTTGTATTGAGGTTGTCGGAACGGAGGGGGAGCCTGCTGCTGCTGAGTCTGCTGATTGGGGCCCCAGTTCAAGTTTGGATTGTTGCGCCACCCCTTGTTGGAATTGAAGTTCTGGTAGTTCGAAGAAACTTGATTCACCCCAGTAGGATTTCCTAACATGCTCTTTAAGGCTGGAAGTGTAGGACAAGCACTAGTGTCGTGGCCACCAACGTCGCAAAGTGCGCAAATCTGCTCTATCTCGACTGCCTTGGCCTCTTTCAGATTCATGGCGTGAAGCTTGTTTGAGATCATGGCCTCCATCTTTGCCTCCAACGCATCCTCTTGCTTCAAATTATAAACCAGTCCTCGCGTAGGCTGGGATGGTGCAGAATGGCCTCCTCTCTCGTAGTCTGAAGTGGTGTCCCATGTCTGCGCATTTTCTGCTATCTCCTCCAGGTACGTCCAAGCTTCGTCTGGCTCTTTATCAAAGAATCCTCCATTGCACATCATCTCTACAAATTGCTTCATTTGCGGCTGCAGTCCATCGTAGAAGAAGCCAATAATCCTGCTTTTATCGAAGCCATTGTGCGGACATGCGAGCAGCAACTCATTGAACCTTTCAAATGCCTGGTAGAATGTTTCTTCGCTTTTCTGGGCAAAGTTCATAATCTGCCGCTTCAGTCCCTGTGTCCTGTGAATAGGAAAAAACTTCTTTAGAAATTCAGCCTGCAAATCAATCCATGTAGTAATAGAGCGTGATGGCAATGCATTCAACCAATTCTTAGCTTTGTCTTTCAATGAAAATGGGAACAGTTTAAGATATATCGTATCCTCGCTAGTTTTCCCATCAAAGCATGTCAAGCAAACCTCCTCAAATCCTTTAATATGAAGATATGGATTTTCCTTGTCTAACCCATGAAAGGTGGGTAAGAGTTGGATCACCCCAGGTTTAAAATTGAAAGAATTTGCATCGGCAGGTAAAACAAAGCATGAAGCAGTGCTAGTCCTAGTGGGTCGAAGTAAATCTTTTAAAGTCCTAGGCACTCCAGGTTGCACATTATTCTCGTTATTGTTGCTAAAATTTTCATCCATATTATTATTAGCCATATCAAAACGTCGAGTCAACCTATGTGTCCTAGGAGTCCTATGCCACATACACTAGCACAAATATATATATATATATATATTTTATGAAAGCAAACAGAAGCTTATATACAATAAAGTGGAAGGATCTCACCGAAGGTCCTCTGAATGAAATAGACCGTAGTAACAAACCGTTCTCCCCGACAACGGCGCCAAAAACTTGGTGGGCTCCGAAAGGTGCTTCTCTCAAGCGCAAGAGTCCGTTCAAGTAGTAAAATCTGGGAGTCCAGATGTCGAATCCTCGGGAGAATCTGTTGAAACCACAAGTCTAAATCAAATAGAGTAACTACGAATAAAATCTAAACACTTTAATAGTGATGGTGAAGGTGGTATGAAAAGTGTGTGGTGATGGAATTGTTACGTGCGATCAATGCAAACAACGAACTCTAATTCGTGAAAAATAGATATAAAAAGGCATGTACATGGCATGGGTTCATTAGGATCAGCGAATCGTAAGCTTTGGTTGATCAAGTATAACACAACGAAACCTCCTTTTGGGAGCGAATCGTCGGAAGATATCCTTTTGGGAGTTAACGCATCAATTCTAATAGAATATCGCTAAAGTTGTAAACGTATATACGAAGTATGAAGCTCTCTTTTGGAGAGATCAAATCTCACCCTTGTGGGGTGATCATCTACTAGAACTATTCTTTTGGAATACGAAATAGTAGATTTAAGAGCGACGATTAAAACTTTAGCAAATACAACGATTAAGCGCAATAACACAACCAAAGAATACGATTCACATCACCTAATTAATCCATACCATGCACATAAAATATTTAGCTACTCATGGTGCAGAAATAAACAATTTTCAGATTCAAATTCATAAGTTTCATAGCAAAATACGGAAGTTTAGAGGCAAAATACAAGCTAATACACCCAAATACAAGCTAAAGTTGAAGAGAATATCACCAAATCTCTCTGAAAAGTCTTCAAAACTCTCTGGAAATTAGAAACAAGGCTCTGGAATTTTACAGAATTTTTTCAGAAGAAATTACGGCCTCTAAGTGCTCCAATACGCCAATTATACGCCCAAAAACCCTAGAATACGCTTAAATAATAAGATTGCGGGTTTATTGGGCTTAACGGGTTCATACCCGCACCAAAACCGCACCCGCATCAATCTGGGCCGCACATCTGGAGCGGATCAAACAAGGGCCGTCCATCGCAGCGGGATTGGATCTCAGCGCGCCACGTGGACTTTAAAAATCGCGCCACGCCCGCTTCGCATCCGAACCCATATCGGATTCGCCCACAGCCGTTCGATCTTGAATCAACGGCGTGGATGAAACCACGTCGCCCGGAGATTTCACATTATCTTGTTCGCTGCGGGTTGACGCTCGACCATTCGATCTCGATCCTACGGTCGAAAGCCGACCGCTTCGTTCGTTCGTTGGATGAGGCGGGAATGCCTCCGATGATCGCCGCGTGTCCCGCTTGTACGCTGCCGCTTTGCGAATTTAAATTCAAAGCAGGGTTGCGCTCCGCCGTCCGATCGTGCATCAATGGACCACGAGGAGCCACGTCGCCTCTTCATCTTTAGATTTGCGGGGCTAACGAAGCCCGTTGGATCGACGATCGACGATCTGGATCTGGCCACGTCGCCCGCCTACGGTGCTGCTGCGGATGCCGCTCGATCACGATCGTGCGGCTACGAGAGGGCCACGTGTGCGCCAATATTCGTGCGGCTACCGTATAAATGTATTTCTTTGCGTATATTTCCATTTAAATAGTATTCTGCATTCAATAAATCATAGAAATTAGTACAGATCTCAGAAAAATACAAATAAATAGTCGTTGGAATCGTGAGATCGAGAAGATGCTAAGAAAAATATAAAACATACAGAAATACTTCGTTAATTGCTGTTTTGTGCTCAAATAGTGTGTTTTCTCTAATAAATAAATGTGTAGAAAATACGTATGTACTAGAGACCAATATAGCATCTCATGAGCACAAAATAGGGCTAAATGGGGGGTTAAATAAGCAATATTGATCCCAAATCACATATCTGACATGCATTATTTCGCGGTTCCTGGTTTGCGATTGGTTCGCCCCGGTTTACGTGCCCTTGTCCTCATTCCCAGGTTTGAGTTCTCGAGGATCATGGGCCTAATCGGGACGTGGGAATCTAGGTGTGGTTTGGGAGGCCAGCTCCGGGTAGTTGGTCGCTGTGCGGCCCGAACCGGGTAGCCACTATCGAGGTGAGCGTGTCGCCCCTGGGAAGCCGGTCTTTGCCGTGTTGTATAGTGGGTGTTACCTATTTTGTTTTCTTGCGTGAGTACAGATACTGTCCCCAACATTCCCTTGTCCGAGAGCGCGAGGTCCGGGGGGAAGGGGATGTTGATGGTCGACGTGTTACCTTTGGGCGGGACGTGGGATCACCGGGCAGGGGCCAACCATAGTATGGTTGACCCCTCGGTGTCCGTCGCGAGGGGATTCTGCCTCGGGCGGAAGTGGCCCCACAGAGCATGCCTCAGTTCAACCCCTTCCCCTTTGTCTGAAAGGTATCGAGGATTTTAGTTCGTGAGGGGTCTCATTATGAAGCGTCGGTCCTTCCTAGTATCGGGGGTTCGAACTGCGGGTATGTACTTCCTGGGCGTCCTGAGTTAGTAAGGGGGAGTGCGACGCTCTGTCCCTCCTTTCCCCGCCGTGAGGGGTGGCCCCGTTTCGTGAGCTCGCCCGGCCATTGGCAGGGGGATCGTTTCAAGCTAGGGCATTCTCAGAAAGTTAAAGTGACTTTGATAGGGATAAACATTTTCATTTAAATTTACAGGAACTCTTCTATGGTTCGTATATGAGTACTTAGATTATCGCCCGTTGGGGGGGGGGGGGTAAGATCCGGTCCGAGGGCGGGCTGTGGAGCTGCCCTCGCCTACTGTGATCTACCTCAGGATTTATGGGTTACCATCTGCGGGGTGGGCCTTTTTATCTTCAGTTGTTCTTGGCGCCTAGGTGAGCACCCTCCCTCCGCGCTGAAGGGTTGCAAGGTCTCTTCAGCCGGGTGGATGCAGTAGGGAAGCTGTCTTACTGTGGAGTTTGTCCGGGGGAGCGAACTCCTGACTACCGGGCTGCCTCCCCTCCCCTCCATTGCTTTGTCCTCTCCCTCCACGCCTCGCGGTTTAGGTTTGAGGGCGGGGTTCTGATCTCGATGGTTCGGGGGCGGGCTGACACGCCATGAATCGCCTTTTGGATTCATCGGGGATGCAGCCTTGATGTGGCCCCCGTCGGGAGGTCGAAGGTGAGCAGGTGTAGACCTGCCAGTCCGGAGGGGCTTTTGCCTTTCCTGTCGGCGGGGAGCGGATGCCTACCTTCCCCCATCTCATCTGGTTTAGAGCAGACGGAGGAGTGAAAGGTGGATTTCCCTTGTGTAAGAGGAATATCCTATTGGCGATCCGTTTGTAAGAGGAATATCCTATCGGAGGTCGTGGAGGTGGAGCGATCGCCGCCCAGGGAGGGGGGAACCATTGGTGGCCGGATGTAACGACTGGTTTTCATGTATCTGGATTTATTATATTATATTATATGTTTTGGTGGATTTTCTCCTTATGTGCGGTTTTCGTCTCCGTAGCTTTCATTTTCGACCATTTCGTCGTGTTTTCTTAGCTTCTTCCGTTGATCGTCGATTTTGGAGTGAGTCATTCATGACGGGCTTCATATCGGTCATATCTGTTGGATCCTGTGGATGGCAAACAACACTAGAAGAGGGGGTTGAATAGTGTTGTGTATATAGTAAACTTTTTCGCTCAACAATATTAACACAAATAAATTCCTTCTAATGTTGCCTAAGAAACCAAGTAGAGTGATCTACGCTTGGTTCTTAATCAACAATATAATCTTTAAAAATATACAGAGTAATTTCATAGCAGGTAGTCGACTCCCTATGAACAGTAGTCGACTCCCAGAGTATTTGTGAGAACAAATAAAATCACAAATATGAATTTCAGTGAATAGAGATAAATTGAACTTTGCTATAGATTTATACACAGCGGAAAATAAAGATACAATCTTTTCAATAAGTTAACAATGAATTACAAAAATGAACAATTAATAAGTAAAGAATGCTTGTACAAGAAAGATAACAAATCACAGAAAACAAACGCAGACAAAAGGATTTTTATCCTGGTTCCCCGCAACCCGGGTACGTCCAGTCCCCGACCAATCCGGTACGAGATTTCCACTATCTGCCTTGGCAAATACAAGCACCTAACTTCACTCGTTAGGATTTCCAACGACCTAGCCTTAACCAGAATTTCCGATCACAACACCTAGACTTGTCTAGGGTTTACCCTTGCCTCACAAACCGAGGACTTTCCAACTGGCAACAACTAGACTTGTCTAGTGTTCCAACACAATAAGAGATTTATCCAATACTCCACAATAATTGATAGAGATTGGTTTATACACCCGATTCTATAGCCAATCAAAATTAAGACAATTTGTGTAGTGGCTTGATAGAATGATAGTCTAGATCACACAAAGATA
The DNA here is from genome assembly GCA_030789695.1 of Scilla litardierei. NCBI lineage: Eukaryota > Viridiplantae > Streptophyta > Magnoliopsida > Asparagales > Asparagaceae > Scilla > Scilla litardierei. The sequence goes on from CM061142.1 coordinate 545,172,457, forward strand.
CGAGATAAGTTCTTTGTGATCTAGAGCTTTTTCAAAAATCCTTCAAATAAAATTAGAGAGAATACTAGTGAGGATTTTGAAAAACAATTTAGCCAATAAAAAATAATAGTATGATCTTCAAAAAGAATGAGAAAATATCGCAAGATCAAAACAGAAATTAAATTGGCTAGAGAGAAAATTAGAGAGCTTTAATTCAAGAGAGCTTTCACAAATTTGATTTTCAATGTTGTATTTTTTACAAAATATTTCAGCTCTATTTATTGGGAAAAACTGAGATTTGAATTTCAAATTTCGTTTGCCTTTTGTCCCAAAAATTTCGGAGTAAATTGCTCAAAGGATTTCAAAATTTGAATTTCAAAACGTCTGAAAATTTCCAGCTGGTAGTCGACTCCCTCATATATGTAGTCGACTCCCAGAGGGATCTAGGAGATTTTGATCCCTGACAGGTAGTCGACTCCCTACTAGTGGTAGTCGATTCCCAGAGGAGTTTTTCCTGCTGTTCGTCTAGTCAAACAAGTAGTTAGCTCCAGGGTGCGTGGAGTTTCACTACGAAAATTATGAAGTGACTAGAAAAGCTCTTGAAAACTATTTTGAAGATAATTTAAAATATTTTCGAAATTGTTTTGTGTGTGTGTTTTGTCTATTTGATATGGCTTTAACAAATACCCTAAAAGACACGACACACTCACACTAGACTCTGAACATGTCTTCGGAAGTTTTGGTCAACTTGATGAAGTGAAAGCGAGCTTCTCTTTGTGCTTTTTGTTCTGTTTGAGCTTGAGCTTCATCACTTGAGTTTAGTCATGTTCGTCTTTGTCTTTGAGCGTTGAAGTGTGCTTCTTTGAGTATGAGTAGAGCTTTGCAAATTCTGTATACTTGAGTGTAGTGTAGTTAGTACACTAAGCTTTCATTTGGTATGCTTATCATCAAAATCACTTGGGGGTGGAATTCAATTTCCAACAATATCTTGTTGTTAGATCAAGCCTAGGAGTCTTAGGAATCGATCCCGGAGCTTCGCGCTCCATTTTGGAACTTTTGGTGCTCATTAGCCGGTGTAAGAAGGGGCACCGACCGACTAGATGACGATCCAGTCGGTCGGAAAACCTTCTTGAACCGACTAGTTGGCTTTCTAAATTTCTCAGGAGTTACTGCTTATCGTTAGTCGGTCTAAGAACGTTGGTTGACCGACTAGGTTGCAAACTAGTCGGTCAGCAATGCTTCTTTAACCGACTAACTCATTAACTATTTTTGGTACCAGTTACTGTTCACTTTTAGTCAGTCTAAGAACATTCATCGACCGACTAGATGCCAAACTAGTCGGTCAGTAGTTGTTCTTTGACCGACTAAATCTAAATCCTATTTTGTACAGGAGTTACTGTTTGGACTTAGTCGGTCTGCGTTGGTCAACCGACCGACTAGTTTCCAAACTAGTCGGTCAGTGGTTGCTCTTTGACCGACTAATCAGTGTCGAAACCCTAATTTCTGGGCAGCCGCCAGCCCTTCCTATTTAAACCCCTCCCAAACGTTTTCTTCTTCATCTTCTTCAACTCTAAACCTAATTTCTCCCCCATTGAGCCCCCTACTACCTCAAACCCTTATTCCTTCATCCCAACCCCAAAATCCATCATCCAAACCCTCACTTAACACATTCTACCTCTCATCTTCCTCAAACTTTCATCAAATCCCCCAAAATCCCCCAAACCCCATTTCTCCAGATTTTCCCCATCTATTCCAGATCTGAATCCTAGGTTACCCGGAGCATTTTCTTCCGTTGCCGTGCTTGCTCGGCATCGTTCTTCCGCCTCCGATACGGTAATAACTCGATCTCTTAATATCCTCATAGCCCATTTGTGTTTTTGTGAAACCTTAATAAAACTAGGTTGGATGTTGTTCTAATATTGTTTTGCCATGACAGCGATCTCATCTCCGTAGTTAGCATTTGAGTGACGGCCTCGTTGATCGTCATCCTCGGTGCTAGGCAAGTGAAACTTGCCACTTAGGGTTTAGGCCATGTCTTAGGCCATTTGCTTGTTATAGGCGTAAAAGAGACTAGGCGACGAAATGATACTCGCCTAGGCACAATTTCAGGAACTAGCTTGACAACGAAGCTAGGACCGTCATTTATCATGTTGCATAACTATCATGTCATGTTTAATTTTGATTAACAGTACGCCAATTAATTGTCATCCATGCTATCCATGTTGAATGTCGCATTCGTAGCACACGCTACAATACTTGTGTTTCCTGGCTCGTGTCCAGAAGCGGGCTACGTGAGTTGGTTGATAGCCAATGCCCGATCTACTTGTTTACCGGCTAGGCACATGCGTTGCAGGCATAACCCTACGCCATACTAGTTAAATACACTTCCTGGCTCGTGTTCCAGAAGCGAGCATTCCGTGTTCGGGGTAATTCCCTGGCTCGATACACGTGGAGGGGTAGAGATAAACGGTCACTTGAGCTTAGGAGTTGGCCCGATCAGCCACTCTAGCCAACAGGCGGAATCTCTGTGCACAACTTGTTTACTTGACTGTTCACTTGACGTGAACCACTTGACTTGTACTTGTCCGTGTTTTACTTGTTATCCGTGACATACTTGCTACTTGTACTTCCCTTTACTTGTCACTTCCATACTATACTTGCCATGCCATGCATCATACTATAACTGCTAGGTTGCTAGTTTACCTTACCTTCAGTTTCCTTGCCCAAGTCTTTTAGACTTGCTGACATGTGTCCCTTTACTCTTTTGGGTGACACATGTTAGATCCCGAGCCTGAGTCTGTTATTGAGGACGAGGTGTTTGCGGACGCCGTGCCCGAGTCTGTGTTTGGCGAGGAGTACGTGGACACTGGGGACCAGTCCCAGTGTCTTCGTTGTGCTTTCCTCTTTTGTTTTAGACTGCTGTTTTGTTGTCGGTGCGTAGCACCTATACTCTGTTTATGTTTGTCTTTGTTTGGTCTTGTTCTGGGCCTTTAGACTCTTTCTTTTAGTCTGGTGGCTTTTCTGGATGTTGAACTTAATTTTAATGTTGGACATTTTCTGAGATTGAGATTTGTTTCTGTCTCTCCTTGTGTTATTATTGTTGTTCCGCTTGCGGTTACAGGGACCTGCTTATGTTTTATCGACGCTTATCGGGTTTGGGGCTTCACAGCTCCACTCTCGTGCGGACCTTTTCACGTCTCGCCTCCATTTTAGGAAAGCGGGACGTGACAGGTTTTATTGGTGGCCCATGCAGGTCCTTCTGTACCTGTGAATCGTCGGAATAGCGATAATAATATTAGAATGTCCAATAAACTAAGTTCGACGTCCGAGTCATAAGCTATGAGTCTAATTGTGTCGTTTTCTGTGTCACTAGATGGCAGGAAGACGAATCACCCGTGGTGGAGGTAGTGGTGCGTCCCCTCATGACGAGGAGCCTGAGCGGGAACCCACCAATGGGGAGATGATGCGGATGATGCTTCAGATGATGCAAGTGCAGCAAGGCGTGCTCCTGCAAGTCCAGAATGCTCCGGCTGGTCGAGCTCCTCGGGCGACTCCGGAGGCCCCTCGCTCCGAGCCGGGAGCGAAGCAATTTCAGGAGCTGGGTCCTGCATATTTTGATGGGTCTGAGGGTCCTCTGGCTGCCGATGAGTGGATTCGGAACATTGAGGATAACTTGAAGATGGCCAAGATCACCCTGGCTGGATGGGTTGATTTGGCGAAGCGTCAACTCAAGGATAACGCTCGGAACTGGTGGGATGCGGAAGAGAAGATGCTGGTGGAGCCGATAGCTTGGGCTACCTTTAAGTCCAGGTTTGACGAGGAGTTCTTTCCGAAGGCTACTAAGAAGGAGATGCTGCAGCGTTTCATTGATCTGAAGCAAGGGAGCTTGACGGTGGACCAGTACCACCAAGAGTTCACTAGGCTTAGTCGGTTCACGCCGAAGATGGTACAGGATGCTGACGAGAGGGCTCAGAGGTTCCTGCAGGGACTTGCTTTGGAGCTCCAGAGTTTTGTGTCTTCCTCTGATCTGGACTCTTATCAGAAGGTTTTGGTCGCTGCGAGGAGGTAGGAGCTGAACCTGAGTCAGAGGAGAGGACATGTTTCCGGTGCTGGGAAGAGGCCTATGGAGCAGGCCAGAGCGGTGGTTAGGCCTGGTTTCAAGCCTAATCAGCCAGCTCAGTTCAAGAGGCCAGGAGGGCCTATTCAGAAGACTTGCCATTTCTGCGGCAGGACTGGGCATGTCAAGGATCAGTGTAGGAGATTCCTGGGCCAGTGTGTCGTCTGTGGGGATCCTACCCATGCCATGAAGGATTGTCCGAGGTCGAAGCAGCCTTGGAGGGCACCTGTTGCAGCACAGCCGTTGTAGCAGAGAGCGTCTGTTCCTGCTGGACGTGGAGCAGCTCTTGTTCCACAGAGGCAGGCTTTCCAACAGGCTTTTCCGCCGAGGCGACAGGCTTTTCTGATGACTGCTGTGGAGAACGGGGCTGTGGATGAGGTTATCGCAGGTAATCCTCTTCTAGCTGTTCCTTTCTTTTTTGGCTTTGTTTGTTAGACTATGTTGTTTGCTTGAATATGATTGTTTGCTAGACTAGGGCTTAATTGTTAGACTGTTTGTAGGTGTGATTTTGGTGTGCACGTTTCCTGCACGAGTCCTCTTTGACTCTGGTGCATCGAAGTGCATTATTTCTCGGAGCTTCGTGGAGAAGCATTCCTTGTCGACGTCCACTCTTCCTAAGAGTTGGAACATCGTCACAGGGAACGGTGTGGTCTCGGTGCATCGTGGGTGCAATTCTTGCCCGTTGGTGGTTTGTGGACGTGAGCTTTGTGCTGATTTCATTGTCCACGACATCATTAACTACGATGCAGTCCTTGGGATGGATTGGCTTGTGAGCTTCTATGCTACGATCGACTGTCAGAAGAAGAAGGTGGTGTTCGAGATTCCCGAACACCCAGTATTTGAGTTCTGCCGGGATAGCAGTTCGCTTGGTCCGGTCAGGTTTCGGGCCGGGCCAGTGGAGGTTGTGGCTATGCAGATGGAGCTGGAGAGGCCGGCGGTTGTGCGGGACTTTGATGACGTCTTCCCTGAGGAGATGTCTGGGTTGCCACCTGATCGAGCTCTAGAATTTTCTATTGATCTTGTTCCAGGAGCGCAGCCGATTTCGAAGGCGCCTTATCATATGGCACCCGCGGAGTTGGAGGAATTGCGGAAGCAGCTGGATGAGCTTTTGCGGAAGGGTTATATCAACCCTAGTGTGTCTCCGTGGGGAGCACCGGTGCTGCTGGTGAAGAAGAAGGATGGTTCGCGTCGCATGTGCGTGGACTATCGGGAGTTGAATGCAGTGACCATCAAGAATAAATACACGTTGCCTCGCATCGATGATATTGTTGATCAGCTTGGAGGTTCGAGGGTGTTTTCGAAGTTGGATCTGAGGAGTGGTTACCATCAGCTGAAGGTGAAGAAGGATGATGTTCCGAAGACAGCATTCAGGACGAAGTATGGACACTACGAGTTTGTGGTTATGCCTTTCGGTGTAACCAATGCGCCCACAGTTTTCATGAATCTAATGAACCTTATTTTCTACGACTTTTTGGATAAGTTTGTCGTTATCTTTATTGACGACATTCTGATCTATTCAAAGTCGGAGGAGGAGCATGCATCGCACTTGAGGACAGTATTGGAGATTTTGAGGAAGCATCGGTTGTATGCTAAGTTTTCGAAGTGCGAGTTTTGGCTGGACAGGGTTGCTTTTCTCGGGTATGTGGTGACGGGGGATGGTATTTCAGTGGATCCCGAGAAGATCAGGGCCATCAGAGAATGGCCTGTTCTGCAGTCAGCATCTGAGATTCGGAGTTTCCTTGGGCTTGCCGGTTACTATCGGCGCTTCATTAAGGACATTTCCCGTATTGCTGAGCCGATGACCAGATTGACTCGGAAGGATGTACCATTTGTTTGGTCGGGTGATTGTGAGAATGCTTTTGGCATTCTGAGGGAGAGATTGACGACTGCTTCTATTCTTGTTGTGCCTGATCGCAGCGGTGGATTTGAGATCTTTTGCGATGCTTCTGGCAAGGGTCTCGGTTGTGTGTTGCATCAGCACGTGCATGTTGTGGCGTATGCTTCGCGTCAGCTCAAGACTCATGAGAAGAATTACCCGACGCATGATTTGGAGTTGGCTGCTGTTGTGTTTGCGCTCAAGATTTGGAGGCACTTCCTGCTGAGTGAGAAAGTGAAGATCTTCACCGATCACAAAAGCTTGAAGTATATTTTTACTCAGAAGGAGCTCAACATGTGACAGCGTCGATGGTTGGAGCTTATGGCAGATTATGAGATTGATTTGCAGTATCACCCTGGCAAGGTGAATGTGGTTCCTGATGCGCTGAGTAGGCTTCCAGCGGTGATGATTTTGACCTCGCAGTAGAGATTGTAGCAAGATTTTTGCGAGTCTGGTGTGGAGATTGTTCTTCCTGGGGAGGCTTCTTCGTTGATGTGTATGCAGATACAGTCGACGATTGTGGATCGGATCAAGGCTGGCCAGGCTGGAGATCCGAAGCTGGTAAAGATTCGGGAGCAGGTGGAAGCCGGTCTGCGGACTGACTTTTTGATTCATGAGGATGGCTCGCTGAGGTTTGGAGCCAGGTTGTGTGTGCCAGCTGGGGATATTAGAGAGGAGTTGATGGTGGAGGCACACAGTTCGCCGTATTCTGTGTATCCTGGTGGGACCAAGATGTTCCAGGATCTTCGTCTGAATATTGGTGGCATGGTATGAAGAGGAGTGTGGCTCGGAGTGTAGCCAAGTGTTTGGTTTGCCAACAAGTGAAGACGGAGCATCAGCGTACGGCCGGGTTGCTACAACCGCTTCCGATTCCGGAGTGGAAGTGGCAACACATCACTATGGATTTCGTGACTGGACTACCTCGGAGTCCGAAGCAGAATGACGCGATTTGGGTGATCGTAGATCGATTGACCAAATCCGCGCACTTTATTCCGTTCCGAGTGGGACAGTCCACTGAGGCGCTAGCGAGGAGATATATGGAGGAGGTCGTGCGACTTCACGGAGTCCCCGTGAGTATCATGTCAGACAGAGACACGAGGTTCACATCTCAGTTCTGGCAGAGTTTGCAGAAGAGCTTGGGTACGCGTCTGAGTTTCAGCACGTCGTACCATCCGCAGACGGATGGCCAGTCCGAGAGGACGATTCAGATTTTGGAAGACATGCTGAGAGCGTGCATGTTGGATTTCAAGGGTTCGTGGGAGGACCATCTACATTTGGTGGAGTTCTCTTACAACAACAGCTTTCAGGCGTCCATTGGCATGGCGCCTTTCGCCGCCTTGTATGGGAGGAAATGTCGATCGCCATTGAGTTGGGATGACGTTGGTGATCGGGAGTTGTTGGGACCTGAGATGATCGTGGAGGCTGTGGATGTTGTCAGGAACATTCGGGAGAGGTTGAGGATTGCTCAGGACCGTTTTAAGCATTGGGCGGATGCGAAACGCCGTCCTTTGGAGTTTCAGCCTGGAGATCATGTGTTTCTGAAGATTTCCCCGAATCGTGGTGTGATTCGTTTTGGGAAGCGAGGGAAGTTGAGCCCGCGATACATTGGACCGTTTGACGTTCTGGAGAGAGTTGGTGAGGTAGCCTACCGCTTAGCCTTGCCGCCATCTTTGGAGGGAGTTCACAATGTTTTCCATGTGTCGCAGCTTCGTCCATACATTAGCGATCCATATCATGCTGTGGATTTCTCGGAGATTACCGTTCGCCCCGATATGACGTATGACTAACAGCGAGTGCAGATTCTGGACAGGCGTCAGAAGTCACTTCGGAACAAGGTTGTCAATCTTGTGAGGGTGATATGGCGACACGGCTTGCCTGGAGAGTCTACTTGGGAGAATGAGGATGAGATGCGAGAGTGTTTCCCACTTTTGTTCCCGGACACATGAGTGTTGGGAAATTCCGAGGACGGAATTTTTCTTAAGTTGGGGAGGATGTAACGACTGGTTTTCATGTATCTGGATTTATTATATTATATTATATGTTTTGGTGGATTTTCTCCTTATGCGCGGTTTTCGTCTCCGTAGCTTTCATTTTCGACCATTTCGTCGTGTTTTCTTAGCTTCTTCCGTTGATCGTCGATTTTGGAGTGAGTCATTCGTGACGGGCTTCATATTGGTCATATCTTGTTGTTAGATCAAGCCTAGGAGTCTTAGGAATCGATCCCGGAGCTTCGGGCTCCATTTCGGAACTTTTGGTGCTCATTAGCCGGTGTAAGAAGGGGCACCGACCGACTAGATGACGATCCAGTCTGTCGGAAAACCTTCTTGAACCGACTAGTTGGCTTTCTAAATTTCTCAGGAGTTACTGTTTATCGTTAGTCGGTCTAAGAACGTTGGTTGACTGACTAGGTTGCAAACTAGTCGGTCAGCAATGCTTCTTTAACCGACTAACTCATTAACTATTTTTGGTACCAGTTACTGTTCACTTTTAGTCGGTCTAAGAACGTTCATCGACCGACTAGATGCCAAACTAGTCGGTCAGTAGTTGTTCTTTGACCGACTAAATCTAAATCCTATTTTGTACAGGAGTTACTGTTTGGACTTAGTCGGTCTGCGTTGGTCAACCGACCGACTAGTTTCCAAACTAGTCGGTCAGTGGTTGCTCTTTGACCGACTAATCAGTGTCGAAACCCTAATTTCTGGGCAGCCGCCAGCCCTTCCTATTTAAACCCCTCCCAAACGTTTTCTTCTTCATCTTCTTCAACTCTAAACCTAATTTCTCCCCCATTGAGCCCCCTACTACCTCAAACCCTTATTCCTTCATCCCAACCCCAAAATCCATCATCCAAACCCTCACTTAACACATTCTACCTCTCATCTTCCTCAAACTTTCATCAAATCCCCCAAAATCCCCCAAAACCCCATTTCTCCAGATTTTCCCCATCTATTCCAGATCTGAATCCTAGGTTCCCCGGAGCGTTTTCTTCCGTTGCCGTGCTTGCTCGGCATCGTTCTTCCTCCTCCGATACGGTAATAACTCGATCTCTTAATATCCTCATAGCCCATTTGTGTTTTTGTGAAACCCTAATAAAACTAGGTTGGATGTTGTTCTAATATTGTTTTGCCATGGCAGCGATCTCATCTCCGTAGTTAGCATTTGAGTGACGGCCTCGTTGATCGTCATCCTCGGTGCTAGGCAAGTGAAACTTGCCACTTAGGGTTTGGGCCATGTCTTAGGCCATTTGCTTGTTATAGACGTAAAAGAGACTAGGCGACGAAATGATACTCGCCTAGGCACAATTTCAGGAACTAGCTTGACAACGAATCTAGGACCGTCATTTATCATGTTGCATAACTATCATGTCATGTTTAATTTTGATTAACGGTACGCGAATTAATTGTCATCCATGCTATCCATGTTGAATGTCGCATTCGTAGCACACGCTACAATACTTGTGTTTCCTGGCTCGTGTCCAGAAGCGGGCTACGTGAGTTGGTTGATAGCTAATGCCCGATCTACTTGTTTACCGGCTAGGCACCTGCGTTGTAGGCATAACCCTACGCCATACTAGTTAAATACACTTCCTGGCTCATGTTCCAGAAGCGAGCATTCTGTGTTCGGGGTAATTCCCTGGCTCGATACACGTGGAGGGGTAGAGATAAACGGTCACTTGAGCTTAGGAGTTGGCCCGATCAGCCACTCTAGCCAATAGGCGGAATCTCTGTGCACAACTTGTTTACTTGACTGTTCACTTGACGTGAACCACTTGACTTGTACTTGTCCGTGTTTTACTTGTTATCCGTGACATACTTGCTACTTGTACTTCCCTTTACTTGTCACTTCCATACTATACTTGCCATGCCATTCATCATACTATAACTGCTAGGTTGCTAGTTTACCTTACCTTCAGTTTCCTTGCCCAATTCTTTTAGACTTGCTGACATGTGCCCCTTTACTCTTTTGGGTGACACATGTTAGATCCCGAGCCTGAGTCCGTTGTTGAGGACGAGGTGTTTGCGGACGCCGTGCCCGAGTTTGTGTTTGGCGAGGAGTACGTGGACACTGGGGACCAGTCCTAGTGTCTTCGTTGTGCTTTCCTCTTTTGTTTTAGACTGCTGTTTTGTTGTCGGTGCGTAGCACCTATACTCTGTTTACGTTTGTCTTTGTTTGGTCTTGTTCTGGGCCTTTAGACTCTTTCTTTTAGCCTGGTGGCTTTTCTGGATGTTGAACTTAATTTTAATGTTGGACATTTTCTGAGATTGAGATTTGTTTCTGTCTCTCCTTGTGTTATTATTGTTGTTCCGCTTGCGGTTACAGGGACCTGCTTATGTTTTATCGACGCTTATCGGGTTTGGGGCTTCACAGCTCCACTCTCGTGCGGACCTTTTCACGTCTCGCCTCCATTTTAGGGAAGCGGGGCGTGACACCGGTTACCTCCCTTTTGTTTGGGCGAGGCATCTCGGCCCGTTTCCCAGCGGGTGGGGGGGTGTCGGGGCCGATTTCTCATACCTTCCAAATCTTTGTTCCTCTCTCTTTCGGGAAGGTGAGTGGCGCCTTTCTAGGGGGATTTTGTTGACGGTTTCCCCCCTAATTACTGCGATGAGCTGGCATTATTAATGGGCTCCTCGGAATCACGCCCATTGGAAACCGCTTTTGCCAGGTGGCGCTTATGGAACCTCTTTTAGGGCGTATCATTATTGGTAGCATGTTTCCCGAGCGTCCTTTCGTTTTGTCGAGTCACATCGGCGCTGCCTCATCGGGACCTGACGCCTGGTTTGTCCCGGTTTATGTGCCCGTGTCCTCCTCCCCAGGTTCAACTTTTCAAGGATCACGGGTCTGCCAGGTGTGGGGTGTGGCTACGCGGCGAGGCCTTCGCCCTGCCCCGGAGGTCTCGAGGGGGGAGCGGACGCGTAGCCCGGCCCGTGCCCTTCTCTGGTTTGGGTGGCGAGGGTTGGCCCTGCCCCAGAGGTCTCGAGGGGGGAGCGGGCGCGTAGCCCGGCTCGTGCCCTTCTCTGGTTTGGGTGGCGAGGGTTGGCCCTGCCCCAGAGGTCTCGAGGGGGGAGCGGGCGCGTAGCCCGGCCCGTGCCCTTCTCTGGTTTGGGTGGCGAGGGTTGGCCCTGCCCCAGAGGTCTCGAGGGGGGAGCGGGCACGTAGCCCGGCCCGTGCCCTTCTCTGGTTTGGGTGGCGAGGGTTGGCCCTGCCCCAGAGGTCTCGAGGGGGGAGCGGGCGCGTAGCCCGGCCCGTGCCCTTCTCTGGTTTGGGTGGCGAGGGTTGGCCCTGCCCCAGAGGTCTCGAGGGGGGAGCGGGTGCGTAGCCCAGCCCGTGCCCTTCTCTGGTTTGGGTGGCGAGGGTTGGCCCTGCCCCAGAGGTCTTGAGGTGGGGAGCGGGCGCGTAGCCCAGCCCGTGCCCTTCTCTGGTTTGGGTGGCGAGGGTTGGCCCTGCCCCAGAGGTCTCGAGGGGGGAAGCAGGCGTGTAGCCCGGCCCGTGCCCTTCTCTGGTTTGGGTGGCGAGGGTTGGCCCTGCCCCAGAGGTCTCGAGGGGGGAGCGGGCGCGTAGCCCAGCCCGTGCCCTTCTCTGGTTTGGGTGGCGAGGGTTTCCCCTGCCCCAGAGGTCTCGAGGGGGGAGCGGGCCCGTAGCCCGGCCCGTGCCCTTCTCTGGTTTGGGTGGCGAGGGTTGGCCCTGCCCCAGAGGTCTCGAGGGGGGGATCGGGCGTGTAGCCCGGCCCGTGCCCTTCTCTGGTTTGGGTGGCGAGGGTTGGCCCTGCCCCAGAGGTCTCGAGGGGAGGGAGCGGGCGCGTAGCCCGGCCCGTGCCCTTCTCTGGTTTGGGTGGCGAGGGTAGGCCCTGCCCCAGAGGTCTCGAGGGGGGGGGGGAGCGGGCGCGTAGCCAGGCCCGTGCCCTTCTCTGGTTTGGGTGGCGAGGGTTGGCCCTGCCCCAGAGGTCTCAAGGGCGGGAGCGGGCGCGTAGCCCAGCCCGTGCCCTTCTCTGGTTTGGGTGGCGAGGGTTGGCCCTGCCCCAGAGGTCTCGAGGGGGGGAGCGGGCGCGTAGCCAGGCCCGTGCCCTTCTCTGGTTTGGGTGGCGAGGGTAGGCCCTGCCCCAGAGGTCTCGAGGGGGGGAGCGGGCGCGTAACCCGGCCCGTGCCCTTCTCTGGTTTGGGTGGCGAGGGTTGGCCCTGCCCCAGAGGTCTCGAGGGGGGAAGCGGGCGCGTAGCCCGGCCCGTGCACTTCTTTGGTTTGGGTGGCGAGGGTTGGCCCTGCCCCAGACGTCTCGAGGGGGGGAGCGGGCGCGTAGCCCGGCCCGTGCCCTTCTCTGCTTTGGGTGGCGAGGGTTGGCCCTGCCCCAGAGGTCTCGAGGGGGGGAGCGGGCGCGTAGCCCGGCCCGTGCCCTTCTCTGGTTTGGGTGGCGAGGGTTGGCTCTGCCCCAGAGGTTCGGGGGTTTAGCGCTAAAACACTCATGTGGAAACAACAAAGTTTGGGAAAGCGGGTAGACGTGTATCTTGTATATATAAAAGAAAAACTCACAACTATTGGTAGAACTTTAGCAGGAGCTTCGCATTCCAAGGATGGGCTTGCTCACTGCCGTCTGGGGTTGCCAAGATGTACGTGGCCGGTCCGATGATATCGATGACCTTGTAGGGCCCTTCCCATTTGGCGGTCAGCTTCCCTCGGAGGGCGGTCTCGGGTCTGAAGGTGGCGTCTCTGAGGACCAAGTCACCGATCCTGAAAGTCCGCTTCTTCACCCGAGAGTCGTAGTGTCGTGCCATCCTCTGGCTGTGCCTGACAAGGTTCGTCAGTGCTCGGTCTCTTATCTCGTCCACCAATTCGAGACTGAGGCCGACCTCCTCCCCATTGATACCTTTGTCGAAGAGTTTTAACCGGAGCGTCTCTTCTCCAATCTCTACGGGAACGACCACCTTCGATCTGTATGCCAGCATGAACGGGCTTTCTCCGGTCGAGGCCTTGTGGGTGGTGCGATAGGACCATAGGATTCCTGGCAGTTCGTCGACCCATGCCCCAAGGGCGGCATCCACCTTCTTCTTCATAGGATTCAAGATGCATTTGTTTGCGGCCTCCGCCATTCCGTTGCACTGCGGGTGGGCGACTGACGCGAAATGGAGCTTGATCCCCCAGCCCGTACAAAAATCACGGAAGCCTTCGTAATCGAACTGTCTTCCGTTATCCGTGACTATCGAGCGGGGTATTCCAAAGCGGCATATAATGGACTGCCAGATAAAGCCCTTCATGTCCGTCCACGTGATACGCGCCAACGGCTCGGCCTCCACCCACTTCGTGAAATAGTCCACGACGACGACTAGATATTTTCTTCCCCCGGAGGCCTTTGGGAAAGGCCCAAGGATGTCGAGTCCCCATTTGGCGAAGGGGATCAGTCTCACAATGGGCACCAGGTTAGCCGGAGGTGCAGTCGTACGTCGGCAGAATTTCTGGCACGCCTCGCACCTCTTGACGTACTGAACCGCGTCCTGGATCATTGTCGGCCAATAGTACCCCTGGCGCATTATTTTGTGGGCGATGGTGCGACCGCCATGGTGGTTTCCATAGAAGCCTTCGTGCACTTCGCGGATGACTTGCTCAGCCTGCTCCGGGCCCAAGCACTTTAGGTAGGGCAGCATGTCGAAGTTGGTGCGGCGGCGGTGGTACAACACTCGCCCTCATGCACTTCAAGGATGTCGAGGAGTACGAATGACAGGGCCCATCTCTCCACCTTTTTAGCCAGCATCTGCTCCTCGGGCAGGTCCCCCGTCTCCAGGTACTTCATAATGGGGGTCATCCACGTCGTCACCGTGCCCGCACACATTAGTTCTTCCTCGTCAATGGTTGGGGTCAGTAGGCTTTCGACGTAGGTGGCCTTCTCGATCTCGGCCACAGAGGAGGAAGCCAGCTTAGACAGGGCATCCGCCCGAAGGTTGTTGGAGCGGGGCAGGTGCTGGACGTCCGCTCTCTTGAACTTGCGGAGCTCGATCTAGATGCGCTTAAGGTAGCGCTTCATCGTTTCTTCCCTGGCCTCGAAGCTTCCTTGGATCTGTTGGGCGACGAGCCGTGAGTCGCTGAGGAGCAACACGTTCGTCGCCCCAACCGCCCTACTGAGCTTTAGCCCGTTGACCGCGGCCTCGTATTCCGCGACATTGTTGGTTGCCAGGAAGTTAAAGCGCAGGGCGTACTCCAACGAGCACCCGTCGGGGGTTTGGATGACGATACCCGCCCCTGTCCCGGATCCTGTCGCGGAGCCATCGACGTGGTTGATCCATAATTCGTCCATGTCCATCTGGGAGGGCTCTGAGGGTTCTGCCCCCCCGCCCCCCGCGGGGACGCGGTCGTCGATGGTGGCTCTGGTTGTTCCCCTGGGGCGCCCCCTGCGGTGCACTCCACCACGAAGTCGGCCAACGCCTGGCCTTTGATCACCGTCCGGGCTTTGTATGTTATGTCGAACTCGCTGAGCTCGACACTCCAGTTGAGCATCCTCCCCGATCGCTCCAAACTCTTCAGGTTTTTCTCGAGGGGCATGTCGGTGTGGACGTCTATGGGATGGGCCTGGAAGTATGGTCAGAGCTTTCGAGCCGTGGTGATCAGGCAGTAGGTGGCTCTCTCGATGGGACTGTAGCGAGTCTCTGCCTCCCGGAGGATCTAGCTGGCGTAATATACAGGGCGCTGCACGCCCCTTTCCTCCTTGATTAAAACGGAACTAACGGCCTCTTCGTTGGTTGCTAAGTACAACCCTAGGGGTTCGCCCTCTTCTGGCCGTGCAAGGAGCGGAGGACTTTGTAGGTAAGCCCTCAACTCCACGAACGCCCGCGCGTAGTCGTCATCCCACGGGATCACCTTCCTTTTGTCCTTTGCTTCACCAAAGGCAGTGCGCAAGACCCTGAAGAAGGGGGGCGATTTCTCCGCAGATTTCGACAGGAATCGCACCAGAACGGCGATCCGGCCGTTCAGTCGTTGCAAATCCCGGATCGTCCGTGGTTCCGCCATATTGATGAGGGCCGTCACCTTGTCGGGGTTCGCCTCGATCCCCTGCTTCGTTATCATGAAGCCTAGGAATTTCCCCGACTGCACACCGAAGATGCACTTCGCGGGGTTCAGTCTTAAGTTGTATCGGCGGACCCTTTGGAACGTTTCCTGTAAGTCAGCGAGGTGGTCTGGGGCCCTCCTACTCTTTACCAGCATGTCGTCGATGTAGACCTCTAAGTTTCGTCCGACCCGTGGGCTGAATATTCGGTCTACCATCCGCTGATAGGTCGCCCCGGCGTTCTTCAGTCCAAGGGCATCTTGGTGTAACAGAAGGTGCCCTTATCGGTGACGAAGGACGTCTTCTCCTCGTCCTCCTCCACCATCGGTATCTGGTTGTAGCCCGAGATGGCGTCCATAAAGCTTAACAACTCGTAACCGGACGCCTGGTCCACCAAGTGGTCGATCCGCGGGAGGGGGAAACTGTCCTTCGGGCACTCCTTGTTAAGGTCGGTGAAGTCGACGCACATACGCCATTTTCCACTGGGCTTCTTCACAAAAACGACGTTGGCGATCCAGTCTGGGTAGTTCACTGACCGGACAAACTTAGCTTTAAGGAGCTGCTCTACCTCTTCCTCGGCCGCCCTCTTCTTTTCGCCCCCCGCGCTCCTCTTCTTCTGCCGGACCGTTCGGGCTTCTGGGTCCGCGTTCAACCTGTGGGAGATCACCGTCGGGTCAACCCCCGGCATGTCTGCGGGTGACCAGGAGAATATATCCACATTTTCCCGAAGCAGGCCGACGAGGGCCGCCCTTAGGGCGGCCGAGAATTTCGTCCCGATGGAGACGGTTATTTCTTCCTCCGCGGCTACAGGTACCTCTTCGACCTCCTCGGCCGGGTCGGCCGCTGGTCGTAGAAGTCCTCCCTCTCGTCGGGGATGAGGACCGTCAGGGCCCGCTTCGGGCTCCGGCGCCTGACTGGCCCCTTGTCGCGGCCCCCCGACACCTCCTGGTTTCCCCGCACCAGTCCCACCCCCCGCGGGGTCCGGAATTTCATCATCTAGTGTAGCAGGCTGGGGAGCGCCTCTATGGCCGTCATGTGTGGGCGCCCTATGATTCCGTTGTACGCCGACGCGATGTCGACGACGACAAATCGTGTCCCCCTGGTGACGACCCTCGGTTCCACCCCCAGAGTCATCGGCAGGGTGATCGTCCCCACCATGGGTATCATATGGCCGGTGAAGCCGATAATGGGGCCCGCGTAGGGCCTTAAGTCCACGCGCCTCAACCCCATCCTCTCGACCGTTGACAGGAACAGGATGTCGCAGGAGCTTCCGGTGTCGATCAGGAGCCAGCCAACGACCGTCGTCCCGATCCGAGCCTCGACGACGAGGGCGTCATCACGCGGACTCCCAACCTCCCGCTGATCTCCCTCGGTGAAGGTGATAGGGGGTCGGTTTGTCCTTCTCCGCTTCGGCCTGCTGTTGGCGCCCGCTACCATCACCTGTCGGGCACCTGCCTCCGTGATCATGGGCGACGCCCCACCCCGCCCGCTTAACATCTCTATGCGCATGATCGCCCGGGGGGGGGCTCCTCCTGACCGTGGTCCGCTGGCGGCTCTGGCCCTCGTGCCTCCCGGGGGGCTCTCTCTCCTTGTATTGCCCGCCTGTCCCCCACGAAGCCTCCCAAGTGGCCCGCCTGGACTAGCCGCTCGATCTCTCTCTTAAGAGTGTAGCAATGGTTGGTATCGTGGCCATGGTCACGGTGATACCGGCAGTACTTCCGGAGATCCTGCTTTGCCGGATCCGACCTCATCCCCCGGGGAGGCTCCGGCAGCAGTCCGGCCCTCGTTGCCGCGGCCAGAACCTCTAACATGGGGGCGTTGAGCTGTGTGTAGTGGGCCTGCAGGGTGCCTTCCTGTCTTGGGATGGCTCGGGTGGCCCCTTGGGCTGGGGCAAACTCTCGGACCGGGCCAGGGCGATCCCGCGGGCGACGCCCCGTCGGGTCGCGCCTTGGTCGGGCCAGTTGGTCGCGCCCCCGATGCCCCTCTTCCTGCCTTGGCCGAGGGGGTGATTTGGGCTCGCCTCAGAGCGGCTTCGCCGGGGGAAATAGGGCCTTCGTGCCGAGAGTCTCTTCGGCTAGTGCATGCCTTTCCGCCATAGCAACCAGCGCCTCATAGTCGGCCGACGGATCTCGGAGCAGGGATTTGTGGAGACTCCGAGTCCGCAATCCCGTCTTGAAGGCCAGCATGAGTACCTCGTCGCCGTAGGTCACCACCGCCCGTCTTTCATCTTGAAAGCGACGCAGGTATCTGCCCGTCGTCTCCCCTTCTCCTTGGACTATCGTGCTGAGATAGTCCAAGGGCTTCTTCTTCGTCCGTCCGGCCCGGAACTCTTGGCAGAACTTATGGGACAGTTCGCCAAAGCTCCCAATGGATCTCGTGGGTAGGCCGAAGTACCAATCCAACACCGTGTCCCTCAGACTTTGCGAGAACTACCGGCATAGGAACACCTCATCTACATCCTGCGCCTCCATTGCCCCCCCGGTATTGTTGCACGTGTGTGAGGGGGTCGCCCCTCCCGTTGTAGGTGGCCAGGTGGGGGGGTTTGAACCTTACGGGCCTCGGGGCGGACGTGATCCATCGTGCCAGCGGTGTGGCCTCCTCCGGGTAGGTAGGGCGTTCGGGCGCGTCTCCCCTTCGCCATTCGGGGGTCTGGCTCCGGTCGCGCCTCGGCTGCCGACGGTCTTCCCGCCCCGGGGAATAGCGTAACGGTCGCCTGTGGGGACTCCTTCCCCGGGTTGAGGACTCAACGGGTTACGGGCTACAGTTCTCCCAGTACCGTCGCCCTCCGGCCGTCTCCTCCCGGATCTCCCTCCGCTCCTGATTCTCCCTCAGGAGCCTTTCGCGCTCGGCGGTGAGGAAGCGTAGTTGTCGACAAACGGCTCCCTCGTGCGGACGATTGGGGGAGTGGCGCTGACGAGGCAGACTCCCCCCCGGTGGGGATCTGGCCAACGGCGGGCCGCGCCCGTCCCAGGGCCGGCGGCCCATCGTCGACACCTCCGGGAATTCCCGGTTGTCTTCGTTCTCCCTCCGTAGCCTTTCGCGTTCTGCGATGATGAAGCAGAGCTGGTGGCGGGCGGGTTCTTCGTCCAGGCAGGCCCGCCAGGCGGTCTCGGCCGCTTCGTCCAAATGCCTCTGCGCAGCGGCCACCTCCTCCCGGCGCCTCCACAGCCGCTCGACCTCCATTTCCTCTTCCAAGAGCTTCCGCTAGGTCACAATCTCCATGGCGAGCCCCCGGTCTCCCCCCTCCTCCTCGAACTGAGGGCGAAGATTCCATCTCACGTTCGGGGGCTCCGAGGGGCTGGGCGGTGCCTCCATTCCTATCGCTGCGTAGCTTTCCATCGCCTGAGTAACGGCCTTGAAGCTCTTCTGGATCGCGCGGGCCGAGGTTTGGACTGTCTCGGCGCCTATTCCCGGAGGGGGGTCAGTCGCCGGAGTGATTGGTAGAGAGAGTGGCTCCTGACCCACGTGATCCTTGCCGTGGTCAGGGTTCCGAGTGATCGGCATGGAGTCTAACATGGGTGTGACCCTTCGTTCCCACAGACGGCGCCAATTGTTGCGGGGTGGAACTCGCGTACAATGAATTTGTATTATGGGGAACCAAGGGCACGGTGGTTATATTGATAAGAGGATTTAGATAGGCTTTTTGACAAGTGATTAGTGGGGTGAAGAGGCTAAACTTGCCGCCGGGGGAGACCACGGGGTCAAATCTCGCCGGACACGGCGGAGGAGGGTCGGGCGACTGGAGCCGAAGGCGGACGTCGACCAAGGGGCGAGCTACCCTGCACAATGAGCAACTCGTCAGAAAGGCCGGGTTGGGGTCCAACCCTTAGCCTCTCCGATGCCTAAGTCAGTAACTGGACTTAAAGCGGGGGCTAGGCACGCAGGTCGGACTGAGGGTGTGTCGACCGTACGTGACGAGCTATGGGTGGGAGAACAAAGATATGGATGACCTTTGCTCTCGTGTGTGAATAATGGAATCAGGAGGGAATTTGCCAACCCCCTCACTGTAAGAAGTGAGGGGGTATTTATACCTGATGGGAGATGATTAGGTGGGGTTGACCTGGCATGCTGACTCGATGTGCTGAGCTGGCCCGGCTGTCAGCGGAAGCTTCGGACGAGGATGTCAGGAACAGGAGTGTCTGCCTCGCTTTTGTCAGATGGCGCAACGGCCATGGGCACTTTTATCAGGGTGTCAGGGCCGAAAGCATTAAGTGTCAGGGGCGCAGCGGCCAGGGGGTGCTTTGTCAGATGGTCGGGCGGCGCTAGTGTCAGTCGTGTCCTTACACTAGGTTGTTTGTCGTGCGTGAAGAATTAAAGGTTCGGCAATGCTATCCCCGGTGGCGGGGTTCGTGTGGACCCGCCGGGTCGACCTGTTCGTGCGTTGTTCGGCCTGGACGTGCACCTTTTTGGTCGCGGATCATGGACTGCTGGCAGGGAGGGATATGCACGTGCCTCTGTCAGCATCCTAGGCTGTGCAGTCTGGATGTTCCCCAGGCGCACTGCCCCTAGTGGGCCGAGCGAGAGCGGTTGTACGCCTCGGCCGGGAGGGGGGCGCTGCGAGGTGTGCCCATTCCCATGTAGCCTCGGACCTCCGGGCCGGCAGTCCGTTTGCAAATGGGTGAGTCAAGGTGGTATATCAGTGGTTCTGGGCGGGAGTCGAACTCCTACGATCTTCAGGTCGTAACAGTTTTGGTTGATTTCTATGAGAGTTTCTCCCTTTGTGCTTCAATTATTTTATCATCACTCTTACACGATGGTGTAGAAGTCTATATTACTTTTTTCATTGAATTTGAAGTGCTTATTTTAAGAAAAATGACATGCAAGTGCTAGTTGAAATTTATAATACATTATTTTTGCATGTGACATGAACTAGACTTCGTTTATACACTTTTGATGATAACAAAAGGGGGAGAAAATATTGAAGATTTGGAGCATTAGTGAATAATTGAACGTGTGAATATATGTTCAAGGGGGAGCATGAAAATAGGGGGAGCATGCCATGCTTATTTGTATCTCATTATTTTTACATCTTTGCATACTTGTATGCTTGTATATCAAGTGGATATTGTTGCATTCATCCTTCCACTGTCACACTTCACACACACACATGTCACGATGTGTTATTTGGAACGTTAGTGCAAATCTTACAATAGTTTGTCATCATCAAAAGGGGGAGATTGTTGGATACAACGTATGTTGGATACAACGATCGCTAGCTTCATGTTTGATGATAACAAACGTGTGTGAATGTTCTAATGTGTGTGTTACGTGCTTTTCAGGAGTTGCACGCTTGTAAATCTTCAAAGTGATCACTAAGTCAATTGATGGAGGAATTGCTATGCATATAACAAAGTGAAAGATGGAGAATTTGCTATACCCATAACAAATATGACTTGGTCAAAGATGGGAGAGAAATGAGGAGAGATTAATTCAAATCTTTTTTGGTTTGATTCAGATCAATTGGGTGTTACCAAATACTATTCAATTCCTATTTGACTTGCAAATCAAACCCAATTCAAATCTCATATCGAATCAATTAGCAACTATCCCATATCCTACTACCATGCAAATTCAAGTTCAAATCTCTATATCCCTTCATCCTAGGAATCTCCTCATGGCCGAATTCTCCTATGGTCATATCCCTCTTGCCGCAAAACCCTAGCAAGCCTCATCTATATAAGTCCCAATCTTTGTGAAGGGAAAGGATGCATCAAAACATAAGAAAAAAGAGGCCGGCCAAACCCATAGTACAAATCCCCATAGAAAAAACCCTAGCCGCAACTATCCAAAGCTACAACCTTCATTGATCATCATCTCCTAGTCAAGAAAATCCAAGCAAGAGCTCCAAACTACTCCAAGCCGCAAGCACACATACCTAGCTTCTTTAGGGACAAGAGTCTACAAGAGCCGCAATTTTAGAACTCTAAGGCCTAGCCCTTCCATGTGCAGCCGCAACTTTTGAGCCCCTCCATGTGCAGCCGCAAGCCTTGCTACCATGCAGCCGCAATTCTCCAATCAAGGGACCTGAGATAATTCATCCTTAAAACTCAGCAAGCTTTCAAGGGACTTGCCGCAACATTAAGGAGCTCTAACTGCCACAATATTCAAGTGCACAAGCCTGCCACATGTTTGGAACCCCATGTGCCTGCCGCAATGTTTGACAATCTCCCCTAGTGCCAAGCTTGGACCTAAGCAGCTCTCTTGTGCATTAGGGAGAAAGGGGCGTACGCCACCAATGAGCAAATGGGCCAAAAATTCTGAGCATCCTTTTTTTTCTCACTTACCTTTTGACTTGATTTTCTACTAACTTCTCTTTTGTTTGTTTGCAGGATCTTCACATCTGCATGTGCCTTCATCCGCAAAAAAAGCTTGCTGCAAGATTGCATCAACATGGCCTAGCACCAATCAGTCAACAAGGGGAGCCATAGCACATATCCTTGACGCAACCTTTGACCAAGGAGAGGAGTTGCACCCTGTCGAAACTTTTGGGGGCAAAAGACTAAAGGCTGCCGCAACATCATTGCCAGAACCAAGGAGCCGCAACTGGAGGGATGTAATGAGACATCTACATTTGCCAGACGAGAGCTGGCCCGTGCTGATTGACAGAGACGACGACGGCTACACAAAACTGAGATTTCTAAACTATTATTATTATTTTTGTGTAGTAGTATTCTGATCTTCGTAGAGGAAACTTTACCGCATTTACTTGTGATTATTTATGGTCTTGTCTAGTGGTGGTCTAGACAAGCGGAACTTGACGTGTGTCGTCAAGTGAGAGCATATATTAGGATTGATAATGTTGAACACGGTGAGTGGGGTACTGAGCCTGGTGAGTGTAGAGACGTTGGTTCTCTAGCTATTATGGTTGTGCATGTATACTATTAATATAATATTTTGCTTTCGGGGGCTGGACGTAGGTCGTGGTGATCGACCGAACCAGGGTAAATCTGCTGTGCATATGTGTCTGCGTTTTATTTACTCTGAATCTGCTATAACTACGTGTGATTGCTCGTGGTTGCATGAGAATTTTTATTAGCATATTCACCCCTAGGCTTAGATCCAGATCCAACCGTATCACCTGTCTGACCACTCAGGGTGTGGGGGATCCTTCCATTGGAAGAATGTGCATGGATGCTCTTGAGATGTACAACTCCAAAATCTACGGCCGGGGTTTGCTCTTGTCCATGATGTCCTCCTCGGCAACCGCAGATCACAATGGCATATCTTGAAGTCATCTCCATAAGCATCAAAGTCCCCACTGATCTCATCTCTATGTCGAGATCGACTAGAAGAGCTCAATCTGAAACTCATTTGTACCTAGTAAAGTTAAATAAGACATTTAACATATAACATCGTAAACATAAAAGAGAGTGTTAAGGTGATTAGATTGAGTTAATAGCATACCTCTGAAAAGTAAAGATCGATGCATCGTAATGTTGTCGTCATCTTTCAGAACTCCACGAATTGCACAAAATCAAGAGCATGAAAATAGAGGTAAAGATGAAAAATAACAAGTAAAGGCAGTCCTCAGAAATAAGAATCGTAAATTTCCCTGCTGGTTTCTTATCATCAGATATGTGAACATATGCACCATCTCTACAGTCACAAACAATATGCAACACATCTAAAAAATTACATTATCCCCCTAAAGTATACACCAAGGGAGGAAAAAATTGGCCACTAAATCCAGAACGAATCCAACACAACATACAAAAGCCTAATACAGCATCTAACCCTTCAATAAAAATGATAGTAGACATCAAAAGTAGGACAATTTTTTAGATGCGTGCTCTATTGTTGGTGAGGGAGAGAGGACAGTAATGATAAGCATGCCATATCAAGGAAACCGGTATAAGCAATTATTATTGTACACAGAAACGATTCACTACGCAGCATTCATCATTGGGCTCAAATTAATAAATTACAAAATCCATCACAAATCCAAACCTAAATGTTCTGAAGGGGCTCTATTTATAGAGTTTCTAAGATGAATTTGAAATTCAAAAGACATTTGACTTTAGCCCATAAATCAAGGAGATGAGAGAATTGAGGGAGCAAAGTCAAAAGGCAGAAACGCAGCTGGTAGTTCACACCCAGATGAGGTAGTCGACTCCCAGAGAGATTGTAACGACCCGCTCTCGGGGGGCCAGTTACTTATTTGATTTATTTGCAGGTCCCGTAGTTTCCCAGTGAAATCAACATAGCCACGATGCAGAGACGTACAATAATACTCAAGCCAACAGACATTATTACAGTCCACAAATTAAAAATACAACAACAACCAGCACTCTCTCACCAAATACATGAAAAGTAAAGCGGAAAGTAAATACATCGAAAGTACATCACACATACACTCTGAATATAAAAGTCAACAGTCCCCAGGGTCAGCTCTGCGAACTCAAGAGGGCCTAAGTCAACCTGTGCGTCGTCTGCGGTGCCACGGAGATGGAACCATATGTAAGTCACAATCATTCTAGCGATAGAAAAAGAGGAGTGCACAAATATGGAGCAGGCTATAGTAAACAAGCGCGAAAAATAAGGTAAAGGCGGACATGCATGCAAGAGCGATAAGTAACGTGCTAGTGTAGTGTGCAAAGCAAAGGTGACGGTGCAAGTGTAAAAGTCAAGTACAAGAGTAAAAATTGTGGCATGGTAGCAACAATGTTTTAACCAACAGGCAATAGTAAAACTAGAACTACGTGACTTATATAGGAAGGTACGGTGTGCGACCATTGAGCTCATCTTCTGCCACAGGGGCGCTCACCCGGGCGGATCTCATTTCACTTCAGTCGGTACATTTCATTTAGACGGTCGGTACAATACACTGTGTAGATGGCTCGCGGTCGCTCCCGCACTTTCTCTAATATAAGTTTACCCCAAAAACCCAGTGCAGTGCCAGCTACTTTTAAGCATTCAATTTCATTAAGACGTTCCAGCAGTATGATGTCAACACTGTATGTCATTCGGTCATTATGTAGCAATACGGTATGTCAATGTGTTGTTCCAAAAGTAAGGATGTTCAAAAGCGTTAACGACACTCTGAAGATCTTTACTTGTTGAAAAGTCAAGGCAGAAAGCTCAAGAGAGAATGTCAATCCTGAGCAATGTTTTGAAGTCCAACAACTAAGGTACCGATCCATGCTTCGAGCATGCGGTGTTTCCATTAAGTACACTAGATAGATTTCTAAAGTTAGAATTTACTGTGACTTACACTATTGGGATTCTCGTAGCAAGACGAGGATGGAGTTAGAGCGCAAGGATTGGCACATGCAAACACAAGCAGATATCAGTTAATGGCTACACTAAATATTATTTAATTAATTGGTCGTTTTGATTTTAAAACTGATTAAAACGGTGATGAAAAGCGTTCTAAATTTTTATATAGGCTATATATGATAAAAATAGTTTTACTGCAAGAGCGAATCTTTTTCTGAAGCTTACAATAAGTTTTATAATTTTTAGAAACTCAAAACTAGTTTAAAAACCCAAATTATTTAAGTGACGCATATCTTCCGTAATTCATTCCGGGAGCAATCCTAGTCGGAATAGCTTGAATGAGCAGTCAAAATTACCGTCTCGAAGTTTATTATCACCTATAATTTTATCACATATTAGTGTACGTGAAAACAACGAGCTACAAATTTTAGAATGTTTTATACGTATTTAATTTTTAAGTTTAAAAAATCATTTTGGAAAAAGTAGGCGTCTGGTCGAGATGAGAGCACTGCCATTGGATCCAAAATAATGTTTCTGATTTTCTGGAGCTATCCCCACATTTTTTGGGCCATATATATCAAGTTATGAATTTAAAACCATTAAACCCTATTATTAATTAATTAAAAATTAGAATATACGAAAATACTTTCATATTTACAAGTGTGCCATTGGAGGGTTTACGCTCGCAACGCTTCTCCTTCGATCGCAGCTGAGGGGGGGGGGGGGGTCCACGTCGCCGGGGCTGTCGTCGGAGCGGCGAGGGTGACCGGCGGTCGAGGTGGCGGTGTACGGCGACGCTGTCGGGGGCTCGGCGGGCGGCGGAGGGCGGCGGGGCGGCGGGTGAAGGCGGACGACGGCGCTCTGCTGCAGCGGCGGCGGCGATCCCCCGAGAGCGAAGGCGAAGGCGGAGAGAACGACGCTCGGGGGCCGGAGGAGGGGTGCTGGGGGCTTCGGGGCGTGGCGGAGACGGCGAGGAGCGGTGGTGCACGGCGAGCGGCGGTGAGGCCGCCGGACGGCGAGGGGCGGAGGGAGAGAGAGGGTGAGAACGGGAGAGAGAGAGAGAGAGAGAGAGAGAGAGAGAGAGCGTAAAATTTTCTAACGGCCTGGGTTATAGAAGACGTTGCGGGTGATGAATTTATATAGGTGAGGTTTATAACTATAGGCAGGTGTAACAAAACTTAAATTTGACATAGTTGGCAGCCTATGATTAATGGTGGAGATAAAGGGTGTGGGGAAAAATGTTTGGGGGATGTTTGATCTTACCAACAAAAACGATGGGTTTAAGTGGGGGGTAGATCTAGGGTTAGGGTAAGATTAAAATTAACTTAGTAAATGTGATTAGTAAAAGATAGATAGTAAAGATGAAAAGTCATTAAGGGATGTAATTAGTAAAACCGGATGAATACAAACACGTTTTCACAAACGACTCTGAAAAATTACGAAAACATACCCACAGGATCGTATCGTCGCGAGGATCGCGAATACAAGATCCGTTCTGGGATTTGAGCTACGGAAATACAAGTTTTAGGCCAAAACGTTTAGAAAGCGGGTTTGCGGGTTCTAGGCTGAAATGATATCAGAAAATTATGAAATTAATGTGGAGAGCACTAAATGATCATAGGATGCTACTGTAGAAGTTTGAAAACATTTTAAATACGTTTGAATAGAAAATTAATTCGTTAAGTCAAAAAGGTAATTACTGAAAACGAATTTTTATCACAGTTGTTTTAAGTATTTGAGGAAATCTGAAAATATTGAAATACCTTATAATTAGTGTTGTGTTTCAAAATATTTTTATGAGAATTTTTGAAATCAGTTTTGTTATAAAACTCTTGACTAACATTTATAAAGTGAAATTTATTTTTAAAAAACGTAAAAATATGTAAATTGAAGTGTTGAAAATTACAGGTCGTTACATCCTACCCTCCTTAAAATAATTCCGTCCTTGGAATTTAATAGGATCGATAATCGCCTAAGCAATTTAAACGATTGAGAGGAAAGCTTGATGAACGATCACGACATAGGAAAATACGTTGTTAATAACATGAAATATAATGTGATATCACAACATCAAGAAAACAATAAATGTTGTCATGTATGAATACATACCATTGACATCATCATAGCTATTATAGCTAGTCTCAAGAATAGCATTAACATAATAGCTACGATGATATACTGATTACAACTGAATGAGTATAACATTAAAAACGATAAGTCATACCTCCAATCACCTGGTCGATGGCTTCGACATCTTCTGCGATCATCGTGTAGGCCTGTCGTTGCAGAGGAGGTGGTGGTCAATAAGAAGCGTCTCCAGCAGTGGCAGCAGCTGTGGCAGTGGTAGTAACTCGTGCTCTAGCATCAGGGCAACTCCAGCAAGATGATCTTCCGCTCCACAAACCAGGCAGAGATTTCGGTACCAACGACACTCTGATTTCACATGTCCAGGCCTACCACAATGGTGATACACTGGACGTTGTGGTGGTGCCTGTCTCTTGAACTGGGTCTGCTGGATCAGGCGATACATCTGGTCAGATGATGACTGACGGCTGGGTCCAGCAGTAGTCGTTGGAGGTGGGGGCCTTCTGGAAGAGGCAGCCATCGCATACCTTTCTCTCTCTCAATGAACTTATGTTCACGAGCAGCAGCCAGGACCTCGGTGTGGGTGCACAGTGGACGTCCGACCAAGTTCCGACGGATCTCTATGTTGAGACCCTGCATGAAGCGTCGGGCTCGGGCTATGGGTGTGGCAATCATCTCGGGAGCAAAGTGGCTCAGCAAGGTGAACCAAGCGTCATACTGTTCCACTGTCATGGAATCTTGCTTCAACCCAACAAATTGCGCCTGAAGTTCCATCTGAGCCTCAGGAGAGAAATATTGGGTGCGGAACAGTTCAATGAATGTCTCCCATTCGATCGGTCGTTGAAGACATTTTTCTGCAGAGCCCCACCAGACTCTGGCTCCATCCGTTAGTTGGAACCTGGCAGTGTCCACCCAGGAATGCTTTTCGATCTGAGCGGCTCGTAAGTTCTCTTCAGTACTCTCTAACCATTCTTTCGCCTTCATCAGACCATCCTCACTGTTCCAGGTCTTCGGGTGGAGGGAGCGAAATTGTTGGATGCCTCCTACAGGATGATATTCTCCTCTGATAGCTTGGACCATTCCTCGCAATGCGAGATCCGAGATCTGATGCACCGGGGGAGTTGGTTCGTTGCTGGTCTGGTTGCTGGCTCCAGACTAGTCGGCTCCATTGGGGCTCTCCGAGGTGTTTCCGTCCATTCTCGAGTGTCAAACACAAAGGGCATGTACATAATGTTTAGTAAGAATTGATAGATGTATTTTTAAGAAGATTATTAGAATAGAAAGATTCTAAGAAGTTCAATCGAAGGGTCATCAAGATAAAGGAAGGTTGATAGTGAAGAAGATCGATGGCGTTACATAATCATGATTCACGTCCTTGCGGTCCAGCGGATACGGCCAGGTAAGTGACTAAGCCAGGATCACTTATACCCAGTCTAGCTAGGTTGATCCAACAAACTTAGCCAAGCACATTGGCTGGATCATGGTCCATTGAAGGAAGCTTGTCATTTATATGCGTGACATCAATACAAAAAGATTTTTTTATATACAACTAATTAATCCTATCAAATTTAGGTTTTGTTAATGGCTTTTATTAAGTCCAGGTAGGTCAGCTCCACTGGGCTTTCGGATGTGTTCCCATCCATCCTTCGAGTGTCAGTCCTGCATTCATAGAAAATGTCAGCTCAGTTGAGTATCGTATACAGTACATCCTGATCTTATTATATTATTCACGAGGTATTTAGGGCAGACCTGCATGGCCTGCCAAACTTGTAACGACCCGCTCTCAGGGGCCAGTTACTTATTTAATTTATTTGCAGGTCCCGCAGTTTACCAGTGAAATCAACATAGCCACGATGCAGAGACGTACAATAATACTCAAGCCAACAGACATTATTACAGTCCACAAATTAAAAATACAACAACAACCAGCACTCTCTCACCAAATACATGAAAAGTAAAGCGGAAAGTAAATACATCGAAAGTACATCACACATACACTCTGAATATAAAAGTCAACAGTCCCAGGGTCGTGCTATAACTCTGCGAACTCAAGAGGGCTTAAGTCAACCTGTGCGTCGTCTGCGGTGCCACGGAGATGGAACCATAGGTAAGTTACAATCATTCTAGTGATAGAAAAAAAGGAGTGCAAAAATATGGAGCAGGCTATAGTAAACAAGCGCGAAAAATAAGGTAAAGGCGGACATGCATGCAAGAGCAATAAGTAACGTGCAAGTGTAGTGTGCAAAGCAAAGGTGACGGTGAAAGTGTAATAGTAAAGTACAAGAGTAACAACTGTGGCATGGTAGCAATAATGTTTTAACCGGCAGGAAATAGTAAAACTAGAACTATGTGACTTATATAGGAAGGTACGGTGTGCGACCATTGAGCTCATCTCCTGCCACAGGGGCGCTCACCTGGGCGGATCTCATTTCACTTCAGTCGGTACATTTCATTTAGACGGTCGGTACAGTGCACTGTGTAGATGGCTCGCGGTCGCTCCCGCACTTTCTATAATATAAGTTTACCCCAAAAACCCAGTGCAGTGCCAGCTACTTTTAAGCATTCAATTTCATTAAGACGTTCCAGCAGTATGATGTCAACACTGTATGTCATTCGGTCATTATGTAGCAATACGGTATGTCAATGTGTTGTTCCAAAAGTAAGGATGTTCAAAAGCGTTAACGACACTCCGAAGATCTTTGCTTGTTGAAAAGTCAAGGCAGAAAGCTCAAGAGAGAATGTCAGTCCTGAGCAATGTTTTGAAGTCCAACAACTAAGATATCGATCCATGCTTCGAGCATGCGGTGTTTCCATTAAGTACACTAGCTAGATTTCTAAAGTTAGAATTTACTGTGACTTACACTATTGGGATTGTCATAGCAAGACGAGGATGGAGTTAGAGCGCAAGGATTAGCACATGCAAATACAAGCAGATATCAGTTAATGGCTACACTAAATATTATTTAATTAATTGGTCGTTTTGATTTTAAAACTGATTAAAACGGTGATGAAAAGCGTTCTAAATTTTTATATAGGCTATATATGGTAAAAATAGTTTTACTGCAAGAGGGAATCTTTTTCTGAAGCTTACAATAATTTTTATAATTTTTAGAAACTCAAAACTAGTTTAAAAACCCAAATTATTTAAGTGATGCTTATCTTCCGTAATTCATTCAGGGAGCAATCCTAGTCGGAATAGCTTGAATGAGGAGTCAAAATTACCGTCTCGAAGTTTATTATCACCTATAATTTTATCACATATTAGTGTACGTGAAAACAGCGAGCTACAAATTTTAGAATGTTTATACGTATTTAATTTTTAAGTTTAAAAAATCATTTTGGAAAAAGTAGGCGTTTGGTCGAGATGAGACCAGTGCCATTGGATCCGAAATAATGTTTCTGATTTTTTGGAGATATACCCACATTTTTCTGGGCCCTGTATATCAAATTATGAATTTAAAACCATTAAACCCTATTATTAATTAATTAAAAATTAGAATATACGAAAATACTTTCATATTTACGAGTGTGCCATCGGAGGGTTTACGCTCGCAACGCTTCTCCTTCGATCGCAGCTGAGGGGGGCGGGGTCCACGGTTTTTTCGGGGCTGTCGTCGGAGCGGTGAGGGTGGCCGGCGGTCGAGGTGGCGGTGTACGGCGATGCTGTCGGGGGCTCGGTGGGCGACAGAGGGCATCGGGGCGGCAGGTGAAGGCGGACGACGGCGCTCTGCTGCAGCGGCGGCGACGATCACCCGAGAGCGAAGGCGGAGGCGGAGAGAACGGCGCTCGGGGGCCGGAGGAGGGGTGCTGGGGGCTTCGGGGCGTGGCGGAGACGGCGTGGAGCGGTGGTGCACGGCGAGCGGCGGTGAGGCCGCTGGACGGCGAGGGGCGGAGGGAGAGAGAGGGTGAGAACGAGAGAGAGAGAGAGAGAGAGAGAGAGAGAGAGAGAGAGAGAGAGAGAGAGAGAGAGAGAGAGAGAGAGAATAAAATTTTCTAACGGCATGGGTTATAGAAGACTTTGGGGGGTGATGAATTTATATAGGTGAGGTTTATAACTATAGGCAGGTGTAACAAAACTTAAATTTGACATGGTAGTTGGCAACCTATGATTAATGGTGGAGATAAAGGGTGTGGGGAAAAATGTTTGGGGGATGTTGGATCTTACCAACAAAAACGGTGGGTTTAAGTGGGGGGTAGATCTAGGGTTGGGGTAAGATTAAAAGTAACTTAGTAAATGTGATTAGTAAAAGATAGATAGTAAAGGTGAAAAGTCATTAAGGGATGTAATTAGTAAAACCGGATGAATACAAACACGTTTTCATAAACGACTCCGAAAAATTACGAAAACATACCCACGGGATCGTATCGTCGCGAGGATCGCGAATACAAGATCCGTTCTGGGATTTGAGCTACGGAAATATAAGTTTTAGGCCAAGATGTTTAGAAAGCGGGTTTGCGGGTTCTAAGCTGAAATGATATCAGAAAATTATGAAATTAATGTGGAGAGCACTAAATGATCATAGGATGCTACTGTAGAAGTTTGAAAACATATTGAATACGTTTGAATAGAAAATTAATTCGTTAAGTCAAAACGGTAATTACTGAAAACGAATTTTTATCAGAGTTGTTTTGAGTATTTGACGAAATATGAAAATATTGAAATACCTTATAATTGGTCTTGTGTTTCAAAATATTTTTATGAGAATTTTTGAAATCAGTTTTGTTATAAAACTCTTGACTAACATTTATAAAGGGAAATTTATTTTTAAAAAATGTAAAAATAGGTAAATTGAAGTGTTGAAAATTACAGGTCGTTACAGAGATTTCATTGAAAAATCTGCTCACAGCTGGTAGTCGACTCTCTCCTTTGGTAGTCGACACCCAGAGCACTTTTTCACTGAAACTTTGCTAAAGAATGAGTAATCAACTCCTGGGTGTTGGAGGTTGAATACGAAGATTAAATCAAATAGCTAATGCTCTCAAAGAGTTTAAAAATGAGTTTTCAAAAACTTTATTTTGAAAACATTTTGTGTGTGTGCAATTAAACTTGGCTTTAACATAATCCTAAAAGACCAACTCACACACTAGACTTAAATGAAGACGTTTGAAGCCGCTCAGATGTTGATGTAGATGCGTGCTTTCATTTTGAATTTGAGATCCTCTTTCATTAGGCTTAAGCACGTTCCATGAGCTTTATCTTTGAGCTTCACTTGTGCTTGACTTAGAGCTACCAAATTCGTCTCCATCCTTGAGTGTGGTCGAGCTTCATTGGAGTATGCGTAAAACTATTGATTGTACAATCTGCACACTTTAGATAGTGTTTATTAGTACACTAACATCATTTGGTGTGCTCATCATCAAAACTACTTAGGGGTGGGATTCGATTTCCAGTCACGTTCCTCTTCCAGGTGGTCACCAAGTGATTGGGACCAAGGGGATTTTAATAACAAGATCGATAAGGACGAGGTCATCACAAGGAATAAAGCAAGGTTAGTAGCTCAAGGCTATCGACAAGAGGAAGGTATTGATTTCGAAGAATCATTTGCCCCCGTAACTAGATTAGAAGCTATTAGATTGTTTTTATCTTTTGCATCCCATAAAAATTTTAAATTATTTCAAATGGATGTTAAAAGTGCATTTTTAAATGGTATTGTTAATGAAGAAGTTTATGTTTCTCAACCACCCGGTTTCTTTCATAAAAAATTTCCAAAACATGTTTTCAAACTTAAGAAAGTGTTATATGGATTGAGACAAGCTCCTAGAGCTTGGTATGATCGACTCAAAACATTTCTTTTGGATTTAGGTTTTAAAATGGGTGAAGTTGATTCAACGCTTTTTATTAAAGATTATAAAAATGACATCCTGTTAATTCAAGTTTATGTAGACGATATAATATATGGTTCTACTAACTTTAATCTTTGCCAAGAATTTTCTAACTTTATGAAGGATGAATTCGAAATGAGCCATATGGGTGAGATCAACTACTTCCTTGGACTACAAATTTGACAAATGAAGGATGGAACTTTCATACATCAAACAATGTACACCGGGGAGCTTATCAAGCGATTCGGGATGTAATCGTCTTCAAGTAAATGGACTCCTATGAGTACGACAACCCATCTACACAAGGATGAGAGCGGGAAAGATGTAGACGTTCGTCTATATCGAGGTATGATCGGCAGCTTACTTTACTTAACCGCTGGTAGGCACGATATTATGTTCTCTGTATGTCTTTGTGCTAGATATCAAGCTAGACCTAAGGAGTCACACTTGATTGCGGTTAAACGAATTTTTCGTTACCTCAATCATTCACTAGATTATGGGTTACTTTACCCTAAGTCTAGCACATATGAGCTAATCTCATATAGTGGTGCTGATTTTGCCGGATGCAAATCCGATAGGAAGAGTACTAGTGGCACTTGTTATTTTCTATGAAATTCCTTAGTTTCTTGGTTTTCCAAGAAACAGAACTCCGTATCATTGTCCACGACTGAAGCGGAATATATTACCGCGGGTCTTGCATATGCACACGTTCTTTGGATGAGACATACACTTAAAGACTATGGTGTCAATTGTGATACTTATCATATCATGATTGATAACCAAAGTGCAATTTGTCTTTCCAAGAATCCGGTACATCACTCCCGTACAAAACACATAGATGTGCGACACTACTTTATTAATGATCATGTAGCTAAGAAGGACATCATCTTAGAGTACATTGAAACCCAAAAACAAATTGTCGACATCTTCACTAAACCTCTTAAAGAAGATTCATTTGTGAGGTTGTGTGGCGAATTAGGGATTATGGGTGAATCTGAATTATAGGAGTTCATTATTTCATGTTATATCATTCTTGAACTCATATCATCATTTTACTTCTCTTGTTTTGATAAGCTATATGTTTCTCATATATTTTTTGAAGAGATGTATTTGAGATTTTGATGATTTCGATTGTTTGGATTAATATACGTGATTTGTACGTTAATCTATACTATTTTGATATTGATTTCTTGATTAGAGTATTGTTAGAGTATAGGTCCTAGGGTGAGTTGACTCAATCCTCTGGATTTCAGACTCTCTGTACACATTTGAACCAGGCCAGATGACTGTCATTCCTTCGACAGTCGCCTGTCCAAACTCAAATTTTTTGCTGCAGACTGAATTTTTCGCACATGCGACTAATGAACATTTTCCAGTCGACTGTCTCTGCGACAGGCGACTACAAGTTGTTCATCAGGCGCCTGTCCTAATCTTGAGATGTCTCTGTTTATTCAACATATTTCTTGATTCTCTGTCAGACGACTGTTGTGTAAGTTACAATCAACTGTCTCTCCGACAGGCGGCTGTGAGTTACTCAACATGCGACTGTCTGTCAACCTAAGCCGATATCTATCTTTTCAGCCAGTCGACTGACGATTTCACATCAGTCGATTGTCCCCGTCAGTGGCGGTTTGTAAACTCGATCTGCACCGTCGATCTGACGATCCAACGACCCAGATTCATTTGATCCCATCATATGTATGCGAGGGCGTCGACTTTTCTCTCTCTCTTCCATTCGACTTCCCTCGTCTCCACTTCGAACTCTAACAGTTTCTTCACCTCCCTCGTCGTTTCAAAGATCCAACCCATCGATCTCTCTCCCCGATCATTCGATTGAGAGCTTGGGTCTCTCCTTCCTATTCGTTCGTCGCGGATTAGGTATATCTCTCCTTTTTTATTTGATCGTGCCCTATTTTCGTGTCGTTTTGTCGATCTGTCATCATGGCCCCCAAAACTGATACATCGGGGTTGAAACCGTTGAGGAAACAAGGTTCTCATTCCTCACCCTGCTCTTGGAGTCCTTAGTCATCGCCGTCCTCTGAAGATTTTCTGGGGATATCAGTTGTTAATCCACTACCTTCACCTTTTGAGGTTGAACCCTCTCCTCTGCATGTTGCCAAGCCATCCTTTCCTTCTCTTTCAGCTCCGTCGGATGCCCCTCTCCTCGTTCAGTTGAATGAGCAAGGTTCTTCACTTGAAACGGAAGTTTTGGACATGGATCAGAAGCTTTCGCTCCTTCTTGAGCTGAACTATAAGTCGTTTCAGTATCACGGCTTTTCGGTTCCGGCCGCCCTCCAGGCTCTGTTCCCTCCTTCTGAGGATGCTGAGACATTCTGTTGTTCCTCATCCTCCTGTTTATACTCAGGCAGCTCCTGCCGAGTTCACCCAGCCTTCATCTACTGATGTTCTTCCCTCTGTACCTATTACTACTCTCGTTGGTCAGTTTTCTGTGCCCGATCATGAGGAGACCCCTACTGCTGCTAGTGCTTCGTCATCAATGCGGAAGGCTCATGTGTGTCCTACTCGTTGCTCTTCCAGACTGGTGTTCCGTTGCTCTGGTCGCCCTTCGGACTCCTCTGTCATTCAGATTGACTGATGCTACTCTGCCTCTACTCACCATAGGACTTCTTTTTGTTATTGTTTGAATATGTGTATGTATTTTTTGTGTGTGTCTGTTTGTACCTCTGGATGCTGTTATAGTATTAGGAGTTAGTCCTTTGTACTCCTGGTATTCTTTTGGCTGCATCATAGAGTTACTCTCTGATGGATGATGTTGTATGTATGATGATCATACTTTTGATGTACATGGAGCTGATGTTGTATTTTGTACTTCTTGTATCTTTTGATTATATATATATATATATATATATATATATATATATATATATATATATATATATATATATATATATATATATATATATATTCTATAAAATAGGGATGTTATCATGGGTTATTGGATAAGAGTTTTTGGATAAGAGTTGAGAAATTGGGTATAAATGAGGGATGTTATTAAGAGAAATAGATAAGATAAGAGAAATTAGACAAGAGTTGAGAAATTGGTTAAGACAAGAGAAATTGAAATTGGGAGAAGAGAACTTGAGTTTGGGGGGAAACTATTTGATATGAGGTTTGAAAATTTAAGTTTGAAACAACATTTTGGGTGGGAAGGAAAGTGGTTTGAGCTGGAATGACATATTTGGGGGAAAATTAATGTATGTCAAATATTAAGGCTTCATCAATGTCATTGATTTCGAACGCTTTAAACCCTCATAAAAGCCCCCCCGATCCCACAAGCCTCAACCACTCAATTGATTGGTTCCAAGAGCTCTGGAAAAAGAACCATGGCCGACTCTCAGTGCTGCGAGAACCCACCGGATCTGAGCTCCCCTGCGGCGCTGCCAACTCCATCGTCGAGAGCTTCAGAGGCCTCAAGAGCTACGTCGCCGGCGCAGCTGATTCCAACCTCGCCGTCATCCTCATCTCCGATGTTTTCGGTGCGAATCTCACCGACCCATTCCCCTTTTTGGATAATTAAATTTGGTCTTTTTTTAATTTTAATTTTTTTACCCAGGATTTGAAGCACCAAATTTGAGGTATGCACAACTCTTTGCATTCTTAGGCTCAAATTTTTTAATGGAAATTTAATTTAAATTGCTTACCTCAGGTCTCTATCCCTCTCTCATTACACAAATTTTTAGGGCCTCAGTTTACGCTTATGAATTTTTAGGCGTCTCCTTGCGTCATTTCTAAAAATTCAAACTTTCACCAAAATTGAGACGCCTTTTGAAAATTTGTGTAATGACGCAAGGGTACAAGCTGATGTAATGACCCCTAAACATTTGTGTAAAAATTACATCAGCCTTTGAATTTTCTTTGTTAATGCATCTCAGTTTTGGTAAAATTCTCAAAATACATCATCTTTTAAAAGAGAGTTTTGGATCTCAGCTTTTACTCTTTCTCCTTACATCACCTTTTACCAAAACTGAGGCACCTTTTGAAAATTTCTTTTTTTGGGGTTTTATTTTGTTTATCTTAATCAAAATTTTCCATTGTACTTATATTGATTCCTTTTCTGTTTTAAGTTCTTAACATTGTTGGGTGTGGCTTTCGGAGGATGTGGGTCATAGCTTCAGGGTTTTGGACATCTCACTAGGGAAAGCAGGATGTTGTATTTTGAGTAATTAGGTGGCAAAGAGATTATCAATTAAATGGTGATTGAGCCATTACAATGAGGTCAGGTCTTCAACAAATTCGTTTATTTTTGTAAGGTTCTGGTAGTTGACTGCTGATGACTGTAAACGTGTTAGGAGGACTTCAATCACTTATGCATAGCATTGCAAATCTGTTTGATGTTGCTATGTAACAAATGAAACACAAAAAATATCATCATTACTTGCCTAAATAAAAGGTACCTCTTTATAACTATTTGGTTTATGTTTGTAATACGTTTGCATCTACTGTACAGTTTAAAATCCTTAAGATCCTACAAATTGGATGTTGATTTTGTTGATATGAAGCAATTTCCTGATATGTAAGTCTGTATATTTATTTTGTTGATATGGAGCAATTTGCTAAAATTAGAAGTTACGGATAAGTTATGTTTGAGTAAGTTGTAGAATGATGATACTTTATTCCCAATAAAAGCTTCTTCTGTCACAAACCTAATAACCCGTAGTAGTGTATGTCTTCATCTTTTACAGACTTTCTTACTCCTGAAAGAAGCTGAGTTCATCAAGCTAAAGCCACACGGCCATCAGCAAAGCAGGCGAGGCGAGGAAGAATTACTGCACTGATTCAGTTGAATCTTATTGAAGGGAGAAGAAAAGTGCAGAGAAAACATTTGTTTGTTTTTTCCAAAAAATGGGAGGAATTCTTGCATTCTGGATTGCAGTTATAAACTACTTCAAGAATTAAGATACATATCCGATTGCCCTCCAATGTGATACAAGGAATCGGTTCGAAAAACAGAGGCTTTCCGACAATAGTGTGTAATATTATAGTGGCAGAATGAGTGATTATCAGTTGCAGCCTTGCAGAAAGAACCCCACTAGGCTCCGTCAAGGTTTACTCATTGTCTCCTTACCTCTCATTTTCCTTTCTAAATGTTTGTATCATATTCATCTGCTATCTGAACTGCCATGTTTAAGTGTTATTATCAATCTGACATAATCAAAATCGATTCTAAAATCATACAGAAGGAAAGTTTTTGATTTCGTTCATATAGGCAGGGCAACGATTTTTTGGCCACATATCGAGGAACTTGAGTTTTTGGCCAAAGCTTACACTTTGATGTTGTTGATTTTCATGATCTTTGCATCAATTTTTTTGTTCCTGATGCATCAAGATTTAGGTTCCTATCAGTTTTCTATGGGAGAGAGGCAACAAGGGAACAAGGCTGGCACTACTCAGCAACTCCAGCTTGCTTCACATGTATATGGCCAGCCTCTAACCTGGGCGCAGTCAAGCGACGAGCACGAGTTTTTCACCGTGGTCCAAACCGGAGACGTGGAGACTGTCAAATCCTTCCTCACGATGGAGCCCTTTTTGCTCCGCCGGAACACCGTATTTGACCGCCTCTCTGCCCTCCACATCGCTATCGCCAAATGGGCAGCTTGAGGTATGGTACCTTTCTCTGGTCTCTTTGCTCGGTCATTTTTTTTGTTTTTTCCACTACCCGTTTTTGACATTTTGATTGATTTTAAAGGTCCTTTCGACGTTTTTGAATCGATCAGTACATGCAGATCTTTTAAATAGAACATGAAATTGACACACCTCAAATTTTGATCTTCAGTAAAAATACTGAAGCTTTTGATAATCTGGATGGAAAATGAGGTTGTGATTTATTTGGTTCCTGCTATGTCTATATTTTTTGGTTATCTTACATCTATCAAAGCGCCTATATGTATTGTTTTAAGATTATCTGGATCCTTCTGAATAAATTAATGAAGCAGAATGCTTTAGGTTGTTTCAAAATTCCAATGCATTTACTATATTTGTATCCCATAGAAATAAGAATCACTAAATCTAATAGGATTAAAGACACATTCTTCAGCAAATGCACTTATGCGTGCTCATCCATATTAGTTAGTTCATGCAGTAATCAAAATAGTAGAACACAGTATTAGTTGGTTCATGCATGAATCAAAATAATAGAACACAGTTTATATTGCACTTGACCGCTAATACTCTTACATGATATCTGGGAAAAACCAGTTTTGAGTGAATATCCCACAAAAACAGCTCGAAACGTGTAAGTTCCCTGTTTTGTGGATCAATAGAACCTCATAGTTAAATAATTTAGTAGTTTTAACCGTTGTGCATTGTTTCAAATAGTATTCATCTCATGTCTTTCTCTGAATTTCTCAATTCACTTATACTTATTAGTACATAAGCTGGCATAAAACCATACATTTTTCAACATACATATATAAAACTATGTATATGTGTTCTTTTTGTGGAGTTAGATACTTGACATTACTATCTTGGTCCAGACCTGCAGCCCCCATATTAGGACCAAAACAATGCATGTGTACAAATGAAATATTAATAAAATGTGATATTTGCATGCTGTTTAAAAACTCAATCACTAAAGAATGGAAGCAAAACATCATACTCATCCTCTTAGGAGACCAAGTAATTGTCATATGAAAGAGATCCAGTACATGGCACACCTGCATGGCACCATGAGAAATGATGTCTCCATACAGAACATCGGAGTTACACACAAGATTACTAAGATCACATGCAACTTTGGGTTTAGTGTAGTCTTCCTCTGCCGAATGTAGACATTTTGTAAGCTGTGGAATGGGCCTTCTGAGCTTTTCGTACAAAGCATCATTGTGGTATGCAGCATTTCCCATCTGGATGTGAATTGATTTCGTCCAATCTGATCTCTAAGATTCTAAAGGAAGCATTCAATCAACAGCTGATGAAGAACCCTTCGGGCAATGTGCCAGTTTCTAACCTGTGCGCGGTTAAGCGACAAGCACAGGTTTTTCACTGAGGTCCAAGCCGGAGACGTGGAGACTATCAAATCCTTCCTCACGATGGAGCCCTTTTAGCTCCGTCGGACCACCGTATTGGACCGCCTCTCCGCCCTCCACATCGCCGTCGCCAATGGGCAGCTCAAGGTATGGTACCTTTCTCTGGTCTATTTGCACGGTCATTTCTTTTTCTTTTTCCCCTATCCTTTTTTGACAGTTTGATTGATTTTTAGGTCCTTTCGACGTTTTTGAATCAATAAGTACATCCAGATCTTTAAATAGAACATGTAATGGGTACGCTTCAAATTTTGATCTTCAGTAAAATACTGACGCTTTTGATAATCCGTGTTCAAAAAAGTTCTGATCTTTTGGGGGAACTTTTAAAATTATAGACTCCATTGAAGCGTACTGCGATGCATGTCAAGATTGCTGATGAAGAGGGGGAGGATATTGAGGGGTTCGATGGCTTTTTTGAGACTCAGAGTGTGCATGATGGCATTGATGGAATCGTGGGAACAATTTAAATTTTCCATTAATTTGTTTATGTTAATTTTTTTTTGTTTTGGCTTTAATAGAAAAGGATTAAAACAAATGTATACAACTTAATTTGTAGACCGTTCAGCTTACTCTCATCTTCATTCATGTATTGTTTTTTTGAGGTATTTGATTACATGCAACTGGAGGGTATAACACTTTCAGACGAAAAACCAACAAAGTTGGCATTTTTTCTGAACACAAATACAATGACTCCATGATTGGAAGTTAGATAGAAGTTCCCTAGAAGCAATATTTAATGTTTTATCTCTATTCTTTTGAATTATGTCTCTTAACATCGAGACAACTGCAGCTGCAGTATTTCCAAATTTTCTGTGGGCAGAACTTTTGCCATTAGCTAAATAATCTGAATGTTTAAACAATAAATTCTGTGCAATTACAAATACCAGGAAGCTGAAAATGCAAATTCTTTGCAACTGCAAATTTTGTGCAATTGGAAGCTAGACGAACTTCTCAAATGAAGCTGGAGAAATTCTCGAATATGAGTGTAACTACAAATTCTGAATTTTTTTTGGATTGTGTATTTTTGTCGAAACCCTATTTGTTTGGATCCTGTATTCTTTGTTTGGATTGTATATTTTGAGTGTAACTTCTCAAATATGAGTGAAACTGCAAATTCTGTGCAAACTCTATATTGGAGAACTTCTCAAATAAGAGTGTAAACTGTAGAACTTTTCAGGTTTGGATTGCATATTTTTTTGCAACAAATGTATTCAAATCACACAAAGCATATGAAAATGAACTGAGAATGAAACTAGGCATCAAGAAGTAACTGTGCAATAGAACTTGCAACTAGGCATCAAGAGTCCATTCTCATCTAATTCCAAATTGGGGTCATTCCAGAATTTGTATACACCTACTCAACAGCACAACAACATGGGTATTCATCTAGAAACTGTTGTAAACCAGTTATTCTAGACAACAATGGAAGTCCAAATTGATATAACTGTATGCATGTTTCTGCAATATGCAAATGTTCCAAAAAATTCCAGAATACAAACATGTTCCTCCAAAACTGGCACCACATCCAATAAAAAATTATACATCACTTTTACACATTTTCTTTTTCTCCAGCACTACAATAGTCCATTATACATTTCTAAGTTCTCACTTTTCATTTGTCACTTTTGATTTCACACTTTTGATGTCTCATCTTCATCAGCTATTCGCTTGCAGGAAGGGGTTATGCATGATGCCGATGGTGTTAGAGACGAGGATATTATGACTGGGCTGGAAGAGCTTTTGGACGATGACACCTTTATGCACGATGTGTGACGAGTGTGTCCTTTTGTTGTATCTTGGGTGTTGTATCTTGGGTTGATGTTTGCAAATATCTTATCAGTTAGATTACGTGCCACCCTATATTCACTTTATTGGCTATGTAACGTGATCATGCCATCAAATGTATGTATATAAAAAGGGTATATGACTTAGCAGTGTTTCAGTATGAAGCTCTTCTGTATGAGCATTGACTGGAAGGGGATATCAACATGTTCCATGACTGTAAAGATGCCCATGTATTTTGCAGCACAAAATTTTACTTTCTGATCATGATGGCGTTCAAGAGTTTGTCCTAAGAGTTAGACTTTAATTGTTTTGAAATGATGTGATCTTTTTTTTGTAAATGTCTACTTCAAGGATCATCGACTATGCTATCAGGCTTTTTCGTCAACCTAATGAATTCTGATTGGAGTAAAACAATTGGAATGCTCTCAAAATGAATTGGTGAGAGATTCAGGAAGTAACTTGCATTCAAGTTAATTCTTTATACAAAGATGTTTTTGGATCATATAGAAGCAGACTTCGTAGTGGTTGTATGTATGTTTTTGGATCATATACAAAGATGCTCCCACAGTCTATTGCATTTACAACCTTTGTAGTGGTTAAAATTTTTAGGATGAAGATTTTGAATGAAGGTGAAATTTTAAAGGAAAGATATTTTTAATGTTGCATGCCCTAAGGGTAGTTGAAATTTACAAAATCTTTCATACACAGCCAGCTTCCATTGTTTTCCTGGGATTTTAAATGTACCAAATTTTAAAGCAGACTTAAATTTGGAGAAAACTAAATTTTGGGAGGAACAAGATTTTTAGAACGAACTAAATTTCTTGGGATGAGCTAAATTTTGGGGGATCTAAGATTTTGAGGGGGGAATCGTAAATGAACCGTGCTCTTTGGGCACGGGTTATTTGCTAGTATATATATATATAGAGGGTAAAATACGCATGCGTTCGTGCTCAGATGGGATTCCTGCGCTCGACCCCTCCTGACCGTCCGATCCGATCCCCCGGCTGTTGTTAAAAGCGGAACATGAGGAACTTTTGGTGCAATTACCAACGCGCCCTTACGCAACCGGGACTTTTGGGGCAATTACCATCCTGCCCTTATAGCCCCTATCAAAGCAACTTTTTAGAACTATTGGTGCAATTACCATCCCGCCCTTTATATCTTTTTCAAAGAAATAGTTTACACTATACAGCACCGTTGTGCGTGTCGAACCAGAGCGGAGTAAATTACTCCCCGCGCACAACACGCTACAGCCTACCCGTCGTGCGCGGCGTGGGCTTAAAATGCACAAGTGTGGAGCAGTTACCAACCGTGGGCACGACAGGCAAAATTACCCCCGTCGTGCGCGTGGGGGAAAATGCAACGTGTAAAGCAATTTCCAGCCGCGCGCACGACGGGCAAAATTACACCGTCGTGCACGAGGGGTAAAACGCCTAGTGTGAGGCAATTTCCATCCGCGGGCACGACATGCAAAATTACGCCCAGTCGTGCGCGTCGTGCGTGGGGCTTAAAACTTACAAGTGTGGAGCATTTTCCATTGGCGTGCACGACGGGCGAAATTACCCCCGTCGTGCGCGGGGGGTGAAATTCCTGGTGTGGAGCAATTTCCATCCGCGCGCACGACGGGCAAAATTAACCCCGTCGTGCGCGTCGTGTGCGGGCAAACGCACAAGTGTGGAGCAATTTCCATCCGTGTGTACGACGGGCAAAATTACCCCCGTCATGCGCGAGGGGGAAAACGCAATGTGTAAAGCAATTTCCATCCGCGCGCACAACGGGCAAACTTACCCCGTCGTGCGCGGGGGTTAAAACGCCTAGTGTGCAGCAATTTCCATCCGAGCGCACGACGGGCAAAATTAACCCCGTCATGCGCCGGGGTTAAAATTCCTAGTGTGAAGCAATTACCCCCGTCGTGGGCGTCGTGCGCGGGAAACGCACAAGTGTGGAGCATTTACCAACAGTGCGCACGACAGGCAAAATTACCCACGTCGTGCGCGAGGGGTAAAATGCAACGTGTAAAGCTATTTCCATCCGCACGCACGACGGGCAAAATTACACCCGTCGTGCGCGTGGGTTAAAACGCCTAGTGTGCAGCAATTTCCATCCGAGCGCACGACAGGAAAAATTAACCCCGTCGTCCGCGGGGGTTAAAACGCCTAGTGTGAAGCAATTTCCATCCGCACGCACGACGGGCAAAATTACCCCCGTCATGCGCGTCGTGCGCGGGGCTTAAAACACACAAGTGTGGAGCATTTTCCAGCCGCACGCACGACGGGCAAAAATACGCCCCGTCGTGCGCGGGGGTTAAAACGCCTAGTGTGAGGCAATTTTCATCCACGCGCACGACATGCAAAATTACCCCCAGTCGTGCGCATCGTGCGCGGGGCTTAAAACGTACAAGTGTGGGGGCATTTTCCATCGGCGCGCACGACGGGTGAAATTACCCTCGTCGTGCGCGAGGGGTGAAATGCCTGGTGTGGGGAAATTTCCATCCGCGCGCATGACGGGTAAAATTAACCCCGTCGTGTGTGTCGTGTGCGGGCAAACGCACAAGTGTGGGGCAATTTCCATCCATGCGCACGACAGGCAAATTTACCACCGTCGTGCGCGAGGGGGAATACGCAACGTGTGAAGCAATTTCAATCCGCATGCACGACGGGCAAAATAACCCCCGTCGTGCGCGTCGTGCGAGGGGCTTAACACGCACAAGTGTGGAGCATTTTCCATCCGTGCGCATGACTGGCAAATATACGCCCCGTCGTGCGCGGGGTTAAAATGCCTAGTGTGAAGGAATTTCCATCCGCGAACACGACGGGCAAAATTAACCCCGTCGTGCACGGGGGTAAAAACGCCTAGTGTGAAGTAATTACCCCCATCGTGGGCGTCGTGCGTGGGAAACACACAAGTGTGGAGCATTTACCAACCGTGCGCACGACAGGAAAAATTACCCACGTCGTGCGCGAGGGGTAAAACGCAACGTGTAAAGCAATTTCCATCCGCACGCAAAATGGGCAAAATTACCCCCGTCGTGCGCGTGGTTTAAAACCCCTAGTGTGCAGCAATTTCCATCCGAGCGCACGACGGGTAAAATTAACCCCGTCGTCCGCGGGGGTTAAAACGCCTAGTATGAAGCAATTTCTATTTGCGCGCATGACGGGCAAAATTACCCCCGTCGTGCGTGTCGTCCGCGGGGCTTAAAACGCACAAGTGTGGAGCATTTTCCAGCCGCACGCACGACGGGCAAAAATACGCCCCGTCGTGCGCGGGGGTTAAAACGCCTAGTGTGAGGCAATTTCCATCCGCACGCACGACAGGCAAAATTACCCCCAGTCGTGCGCGTCGTGCGCGGGGCTTAAAACGTACAAGTGTGTGGCATTTTCCATCGGCGCGCACGAAGGGCGAAATTACCCCCGTCGTGCACGGGGGGTGAAATGCCTGGTGTGGGGCAATTTCCATCCGCGCGCACGACGGGCAAAATTAACCACGTCGTGCGCGTCGTGTGCGGGTAAACGCACAAGTGTGGAGCAATTTCCATCCATGCGCACGACAGGCAAAATTACCCCCGTCGTGCGCGAGGGGGAATACGCAACGTGTGAAGCAATTTTAATCTGCGCGCATGACGGGCAAAATAACCCCCGTCATGCGCATCGTGCGAGGGGCTTAACACGCACAAGTGTGGAGCATTTTCCATCCGCGCGCACGACTAGCAAAAATACGCCCCATCGTGCGCGGGTGTTAAAACGCCTAGTGTGAAGGAATTTCCATCCGCGAGTACGACGGGCAAAATTAACCCCGTCGTGCGCGGGGGTTAAAACGCCTAGTGTGAAGCAATTACTCCCGTCGTGGGTGTCATGCGTGGGAAACGCACAAGTGTGGAGCATTTACCAACCGTGCGCACGACAGGAAAAATTACCCACGTCGTGCGCGAGGGGTAAAACGCAACGTGTAAAGCAATTTCCATCCGCACGCACGACGGGCAAAATTACCCC
This sequence comes from Scilla litardierei, assembly GCA_030789695.1. NCBI lineage: Eukaryota > Viridiplantae > Streptophyta > Magnoliopsida > Asparagales > Asparagaceae > Scilla > Scilla litardierei. The sequence goes on from CM061142.1 coordinate 545,217,392, forward strand.
CGTCGTGCGCGTGGGTTAAAACGCCTAGTGTGCAGCAATTTCCATCCGAGCGAACGACGTGCAAAATTAACCCCGTCGTCCACGGGGGTTAAAACGCCTAGTGTGAAGCAATTTCTATCCGCGCGCACGACGGGCAAAATTACCCCCGTCGTGCGAGTCGTCCGCGGGGCTTAAAACGCACAAGTGTGGAGCATTTTCCAGCCGCGCGCATGACGGGCAAAAATACGCCCCGTCGTGCGCGGGGGTTAAAACGCCTAGTGTGAGGCAATTTCCATCCGCGCGCACGACAGGCAAAATTACCCCCAGTCGTGCGCGTCGTGCGCGGGGCTTAAAACGTACAAGTGTGGGGCATTTTCCATCGGCGCGAACGACGGGCGAAATTACCCCCGTCGTGCGCGGGGGGTGAAATGCCTGGCGTGGGGCACTTTCCATCCGCGCACACGACGGGCAAAATTAACCCCGTCGTGCGCTTCGTGTGCGGGCAAACGCACAAGTGTGGAGCAATTTCCATTCATGCGCACGACAGGCAAAATTACCCCCGTCGTGCACGAGGGGGAATACGCAACGTGTGAAGCAATTTCAATCCGTGCGCACGACGGGCAAAATAACCCCCGTCGTGCGCATCGTGCAAAGGGCTTAACACGCACAAGTGTGGAGCATTTTCCATCCGCATGCACGACTGGCAAAAATACGTCCCGTCGTGCACGGGGGTTAAAACGCCTAGTGTGAAGGAATTTCCATCCGCGAGCACGACGGGCAAAATTAACCCCGTCGTGCGCGGGGGTTAAAACGCCTAATGTGAAGCAATTACCCCCGTCGTGGGCGTCGTTCGCGGGAAACGGACAAGTGTGGAGCATTTACCAACCGTGCGCACGACAGGCAAAATTACCCCCGTCGTGCGCGAGGGGTAAAACGCAACGTGTAAAGTAATTTCCATCCGCGCGCACGACGGGAAAAATTACCCCCGTCGTGCGCGTGGGTTAAAACGCCTAGTGTGCAACAATTTCCATCCGAGCGCACGACGGGCAAAATTTCCACTGTCGTCCACGGAGGTTAAAACGCACAAGTGTGAAGCAATTTCCATCCGCGTGCACGACGGGCAAAATTACCCCCGTCGTGCGCGTCGTCCGCGAGGCTTAAAACGCACAAGTGTGGAGCATTTTCCAGCCGCACGCACGACGGGCAAAAATACGCCCCGTCGTGCGCGGGGGTTAAAACGCCTAGTGTGAGGCAATTTCCATCTACATGCACGACAGGAAAAATTACCCCCAGTCGTGCGCGTCGTGCGCGTCGTGCGCGGGGCTTAAAACATACAAGTGTGGGGCATTTTCCATCGGCGCACATGACGGGCGAAATTACCCCCGTCGTGCGCGGGGGGTGAAAGGCCTGGTGTGGAGCAATTTCCATCCGCGCGCACGACGGGCCAAATTAACCCCGTCGTGCGTGTCGTGTGAGGGCAAACCGCACAAATGTGGAGCAATTTCCATCCGTGCGCACGACGGGCAAAATTACCCCCGTCGTTCGTGAGAGGGAAAATGTAATGTGTAAAACAATTTCCATCCGCGCGCACGACGGGCAAACTTACCCCGTCGTGCGCGTGGGTTAAAACGCCTAGTGTGCAGCAATTTCCACCCGAGCGCACGACGGGCAAAATTAACCCCGTCGTGCGCGGGGGTTAAAATGCCTAGTGTGAAGCAATTTCCATCCGCACGCATGACGGGCAAAATTACCCGCGTCGTGCGTGTCGTGTGCGGGGCTTAAAACACACAAGTGTGGAGCAATTTCCACCCGTGCGCACGACGGGCAAAATTTCCCCCGTCGTGCGCGAGGGGTAAAACGCAACGTTTGCAGCAATTTCAATCCGGGCGCACGACGGGCAAAATTACCCCCGTCGTGCGCGTCGTGCGCGGGGCTTAACACGCACAAGTGTGGAGCATTTTCCATCCGCGCCCACGACAGGCAAAAATACGCCCCGTCGTGCGCGGGGGTTAAAACGCCTAGTGTGCAGGAATTTCCATCCGCGCGCACGACGGGCAAAATTAACCCCGTCATGCGCGGGGGTTAAAACGCCTAGTATGAAGCAATTACCCCCGTCGTGGGCGTCGTGCGCGGGAAACGCACAAGTGTGGAGTATTTACCAACCGTGCGCACGACAGGCAAAATTACCCCCGTCGTGCGCGAGGAGTAAAACGCAACGTGTAAAGCAATTTCCATCCGCGCGCACGACGGGCAAAATTACCCCCGTCGTGCGCGTCGGTTAAAATGCCTAGTGTGCAGCAATTTCCATCCGAGCGCACGGCGGACAAAATTTCCCCCGTCGTCCGCGGGGGTTAAAACGCACAAGTGTGAAGTAATTTCCATCCGCGTGCACGACGGGCAAAATTACCACCGTTGTGCGCATCGTCCGCGGGGCTTAAAACGCACAAGTGTTGAGCATTTTCCAGCCGCGCGCACAACAGGCAAAAATAAGCCCCGTCGTGCGTGGGGGTTAAAACGTCTAGTGTGAGGCAATTTCCATCCGTGCGCACGACAGGCAAAATTACCAGCAGTCGTGCGCGTCGTGCGCAGGGATTAAAACGTACAAGTGTGGAGCATTTTCCATCAGCCCGCACGACGGGCAAAATTACACCCGTCGTGCGTGGGGGGTGAAAGGCCTGGTGTGGAGCAATTTCCATCCGCGCGCACGACGGGCCAAATTAACCCCGTTGTGCGCGTCGTGTGCGGGCAAAACGCACAAATGTGGAGCAATTTCCATTCGTGCGCACGACGGGCAAAATTACCCCCGTCGTTCGCGAGAGGGAAAACGCAATGTGTAAAACAATTTCCATCCGCGCGCACGACGGGCAAACTTACCCCGTCGTGCACATGGGTTAAAACGCCTAGTGTGCAGCAATTTCCATCCAAGCGCATGACGGGCAAAATTAACCCCGTCGTGCACGGGGTTAAAACGCATAGTGTGAAGCAATTCCCATCCGCGCGCACGACGAGCAAAATTACCCGCGTCGTGTGCGTCGTGTGCGGGGCTTAAAACACACAAGTGTGGAGCAATTTCCATCCGTGTGCATGACGGGCAAAATTTCCCCCGTCGTGCGTGAGGGGTAAAACGTAACGTTTGCAGCAATTTCAATCCGGGCGCACGACGGGCAAAATTACCCCCGTCGTGCGCGTCGTGCGCGGGGCTTAACACGCACAAGTGTGGAGCATTTTCCATCCGCGCGCACGACGGGCAAATATACGCCCCGTCGTGCGCGTGGGTTAAAACGTCTAGTGTGCAGGAATTTCCATCCGCGCGCACGACGGGCAAAATTAACCCCGTCGTGCGCGGGGGTTAAAACGCCTAGTGTGAAGCAATTACCCCCGTCGTGGGTGTCGTGCGCGGGAAACGCACAAGTGTGGAGCATTTACCAACCGTGCGCACGACATGCAAAATTACCCCTGTCGTGCGCGAGGAGTAAAACGCAACGTGTAAAGCAATTTCCATCAGCGCGCACGACGGGCAAAATTACCCCCGTCGTGCGCGTGGGTTAAAACGCCTAGTGTGCAGCAATTTCCATCCGAGCGCACGACGGGCAAAATTAACCCCGTCGTCCGCGGGGGTTAAAACGCCTAGTGTGAAGCAATTTCCATCCGCGCGCACGACGGGCAAAATTACCCCCGTCGTGCGCGGGGCTTAAAACGCTCAAGTGTGGAGCATTTTCCAGCCGCGCGTACGGCGGGCAAAAATACGCCCCGTCGCACGCGGGGGTTAAAACGCCTAGTGTGAGGCAATTTCCATCCGCGGGCACGACCGGCAAAATTACCACCAGTCGTGCGCTTCATGCGCGGGGCTTAAAACGTACAAGTGTGGAGTATTTTCCATCCGCACGCACGACGGGCGAAATTACCCCAGTCGTGCGCTTGGGGTGAAATGCCTGGTGTGGGGCAATTTCCATCCGCGCGCACGACGGGCAAAATTAACCCCGTCGTGCGCGTCGTGTGTGGGCAAACACACAAGTGTGGAGCAATTTCCATCCGTGCGCACGACGGGCAAAATTACCCCCGTCGTGCGCGAGGGGGAAAACGCAATGTGTAAAGCAATTTCCATCCGCGCGCACGACGAGCAAAAATACGCGCCGTCGTGCGTGGGGGTTAAAACGCCTAGTGTGCAGCAATTTCCATCCGAGCGCACGACGGGCAAAATTAACCCCGTCGTACGCGGGGGTTAAAACGCCTAGTGTGAAGCAATTTCCATCCGCGCGCACGACGGGAAAAATTACCCCCGTCGTGCGCGTCGTCCGCGGGGCTTAAAACTCACAAGTGTGGAGCATTTTCCAGCCGCGCGCACGACGGGCAAAAATACGCCCCGTCGTGCGCGGGAGTTAAAACGCCTAGTGTGAAGCAATTTCCATCCGCGTGCACGACAGGCAAAATTACCCCCAGTCGTGCGCGTCGTGCGCGGGGCTTAAAACGTACAAGTGTGGAACATTTTCCATCGGCGCGCACGACGGGCGAATTTACCCCCGTCGTGCGTGGGGGGTAAAATGCCTGGTGTGGAGCAATTTCCATCCGCGCGCACGACGGGCAAAACTAACCCCGTCGTGCGCGTCGTGTGTGGGCAAACGTAAAAGTGTGGAGCAATTTCCATCCGTGCGCACGACAGGCAAAATTACCCCCGTCGTGCACGAGGGGGAAAACACAATGTGTAAGCAATTTCCATCCGCGCGCACGACGGGCAAACTTACCCCGTCGTGCGCGTGGGTTAAAACGCCTAGTGTGCAGCAATTTCCATCCGAGCGCACGACGGGCAAAATTACCCCCGTCGTGTGAGAGGGGTAAAACTCATCGTGTAAAGCAATTTTCAGCCGCGCGCACGACGGGCAAAATTACCCCCGTCGTGCGCGTTGTCCGCGGGGCTTAAACCACACAAGTGTAGAGTATTTTCCAGCCGCGCGCACGACTGGCAAAAATATGCCCCGTCGTGCGCGGGCGTTAAAACGCCTAGTGTGAAGCAATTTCCATCCGCGCGCACGACGGGCAAAATTCTCCCCAGTCATGCGCGTTGTGTGCGTCGTGCGCGGGGCTAAAACGTACAAGTGTGGAGCATTTTCCATCCGTGCGCATGACGGGCAAAATTACCCCTGTCGTGCGCGTCGTCCGCGGGGCTTAAAACACACAAGTGACAAGTGTGGAGAAATTTCCATACGAAGGTAGCAATATGGGTAAACATATCTTTTAATTTCTTACAACAAGTGATTATTTTGCACAAAACCTAACATCAATTTTATACCGAATTTTTTTCAATATCAACATTCTTATTGTCCCTTTTTACTCGGTGACGTGCATAATAAATTGATTTGCATGGAAGGTTGGATTTTCCTACATGACTTTCAAAATCTCAGCCGGCCTCAGCATGCTATTTGCCAAATCTCTCAATGATTCCATCTCCATTCCCTGCAACTGCCCTTCATCGGAATGGCCCTCGACATAATTAGCAGCTTGATGGTTGTGCCTGCCCTCAACGACTGTTAATCTCAACTCCTCACCGCCAACGCCGACGCCCACCATTACCACGCAATGAGAACAGACATTGACACTTCTTGGTTTTAACTGGCCTGTCGGTCATTTTTTCCTTTCGGTGTCACCTGTAAACCCCGCTTCTTTCACATGCAAAGTAAACAACAGGAATCCTATTGGAAGTTTTACATGCAAAGCGACAACATTCTTGTTGTCCCTTTTTAATCGGTGACGTGCATTATAAATTGATTTGCATGGAAGGTTGGATTTTCCTACAGGACTTTCAAAATTTCAGCCGGCCTCAGCGTGCTATTTGCCAAATCTCTCAATGACTCCATCTCCATTCCCTGCAACTGCCCTTCATCGGAATGGCCCTCGACATAATTAGCAGCTTGATGGTTGTGCCTGCCCTCAACGACTGTTAACCTCCACTGACCGCATTAGCATTTTTGTACCTTGGATTTTTGTACCTTCTAGGATACATTAGCATTTTCTTCCTTTCTTGCGTCTGAAAGTAGGGATTTTCGAGGTATTCCATTTGGTAAGTTCCGTATCTGCATGCATGTAAAATCACCAAATTTCTACATCATTTTCCACCCAATTGAATAAGAATTTCACCTACAGTGTATTTAAAAGTATATACTTACCAAACAGAATACCTGGAAAATCCATACTTTCAGACGGAAGCAAGGAAGAAAATGCTAATGTATCCTAGAAGGTCTGCTGACCGCTGAGATCTTCTGGGAAGATTTAAAGGTGCATTTTGGTTGCAAATGCTTCTTTATCCGAGAAGATACGCTGACCGCTGAGATCTTCTGGGAAGATTTGAAGGTGCATTTTGGTTGCGAAGTTAACCGAATTTCATTGGAGTCATTTTCTATCGCCATCCCATTCTCTTTACATGCATCTACATCATGAAGGAAATGGTCCACATTGAAATAGCAGGAGTAACTTTCAATTTTATCTTCCATTTACCATGGTATATATCTACATCAAGCAGAACGAAGCAATGGTTTGAATTTGTCCGGTTAAACTGAGAAACAAACATATTGTAAGAAAAATACATAGAATACCGTGGCTATATGAGGAAGATCAGAGAAGCAGAATACTTAGCAGATGTAATTGAAACCGCTGTGGCGCGACCTCGGTGATAATCGATGTTGTCGGTTGCTCCCGAAGGTTAACACAGCAGCCCCTGGCCATGTACACACTTGGCCAGAGACTTTGGATTTTGCACAGTACAGCTACCCAGGAGAACGGGATGAAGCAAAGAAGAATTTTTGGAGGAAGCAATTTTTCCGTGTATTTTCTTGAGGAAAGCAGAGGGATATAAATAGAGTTCAAAAAATAGCTGTTATGAATTCAAACGGTCAAATATTAAACGAGTATTAAAATATGCTTTGAATGCTGCGTATTAAACCGAGGCTTTAACTGCGTATTTATTGAGAGGTTTTGAATGATGCAATCAAATTAGCCATTACCAACATTTTAGAATGAGACGACATTTATTATAGACGAATTGGACTGCCCATGGATGAGGATGAGACTACAGTTGATTTACTGTGATTCATGGAAAGAACCCGTGAGTCTACAGTTGTTGTGCTCGTGAATATACAGAATATACAGATGTTGCACTGTGAGTAATTTTTGAGGGTAATCTCATACACAAAGCGAAATTTTTGAGGGCGTTCACGGTCCATTTATAGTGAAATTGACCATTCAAATTGATGAGTACAAGTCCGTTATCCAACAACGAGCCCTTCATTGTAAACATCTACGTAGACAATCATATGTATCAGTTTGTAAGAGCATAGGCTAATGAATCAGTTTGGATCTGTATCAGTATGTACATCAATATAGTTGAATTCGATCGAATATGCCTTCAGCTTGAATAAGTATCAGATTCAATTTTAAAGTTTGCATGTAGTTTCTGAGTCAGAGTGAATAAGTATCCGGTTTAATCTACAATGTTTTCAGATTGAACAAGTATAATAAGACTTAAATCTAAAAGTTTGCATGTAGGCTTGATTGGGATTCAGATTAAGTATGATGAAATTTGGAATTAAAATTATAGCATCTCACAAATATGCTCAAAGCGCAAAACGGGCAAATTTATTCCCGTGGTCGCGTTGAGAAAATTTGTCATCGATGCAACATCAGCTTAACGCGCACAACGGGTAAAATTCTGCTAGTTGCGCGCGTAAAACAATTGTTCATAACATACCGTAGATGCTCAAAGCGAACACCTGGCTCTGGCTGTGCTTGTTGTGCGCTTTGCGCAATTAAATTACCCATTATAAATATGCTCAACACGCACAACGGCCATAAATTTGATGGTTCTGAGCGTTGAGCAATTATGTAAGCGGTTATAAATTTTTCCAACTCGCTTCCCATCGGTCAAACATTCTTGGGAAAATCATATGTCTGGTATCAATCAGCTGTAGATTCACGAGCAGTATTTTGTATATTCACGAGCACCCCTCCATAGCATGATGGGGTCTTCGATGTAGCCACACAGTAGAAGTGTAGAACTCTACTGCCGGCTCATCCTCATAAAAACCAATACAATTCGTTGCCACGCTATAACGGTCACTTTCCGACCGTGCGTGTTTTCGTGCGTAGCTGTGTTTCGTGTGCGTTTTTGGGTATTTGATTTTTATTACTGTTTTCTATAGCTTAGACGCATGACCGAACCCCGTATCATAACCCTCTCGGAGGCGCGAGCACCCCGGTATTTTATTTGTAATTTTTGGACGTCAGCGGACCTATCCGCTTAACTCGGTACTAATTTAGAAATTAGTTTATTATAAAATTTTTTCCTTTTCTCAAGGACAGTACGTTCTTTAATCTAGGTTATAAAATTTATTTGGTTATTTTCTTTAAAGCTTTAACTTTATTAATCCCCTTTAAAATTTTAGATATGTACATTATTATTTTTATGTTAAGGATCTGACGATTTAACAAGATATAAATTTTTATTAAATACTTTAAAAACTTTAGTTTTACTTATCCCTATTACTAATCTTTGGACTGTTTCGTTGGGACTGGTCTCAAGTTTGAAACATACAAAATCTTGTATTATTAAATCATACCTTATGTAATATATTATAAGCCTAGCTTCTCTAGCCTCACACCCTACCAATTCTATTATGTTGAACCCAGGCCTAGCCTCAGCCGTTCAACACCAAGGCCGCACCTAATTCAAGGAAACGTATGCTAATTTCTAACCCAACTATTTAACCTATGCTATCACATGATGCTTCTCATCTAACCCTACTTCCCTTTAAAAAGGAACCCTAGGGTTTTACATCCACCCCTACTCTCCTAGCAGCCGCCCCATATTCCCTTTCTTCTCAACGCAACCAAGCAACGCACGGCCTCCTCATCTCCGCGTCTTCTCCTTCTTCCCTTTCGCATCACACCCCAGCCCCCGCCAAGGCCGCGGCCACCTCCACCCCGGACGACCCAGATCGCTGACAAGCGGCGCCCAACAGCCAACGGCCGCAAGCCCATCCCTTCCGATCACCTCGCCTCCTCTTCCGGTCGACCTTCCGCCGTTCGCCCGACCATCTAGTCCGACCCCGACGTTGCCGGATCCCCGAGCAACCCGGCGACCTGATCTCTCCCATGAGGCTCCCCGACGCCCAGCAACCCGATGCCCTAGCTCTCCACGCCGGTGGCCAACTCCGGACACCATCTCGCTGTCGACAACTCTCGACTCGCCGTTGCCCCTCAGATCCCGACGCCGACGAGTTCTCCACGGACACCTCTCAGCCCGACCGCCTCCAGCTCCCTTCGACGGTGAAGGCCGCCCTACAGTCGCGCTGCTGTCCCCTGACCCGCAGTGCCCCGAGCTCCGTCACTCCGATGTTACCGCCTTGTCACCGTCCTACGCCTAGCTTCCCTGCAAAACAAAACGTAAGTTTATAGGAGGAATTGGTTATATAGGCTTGCATGATGAGTTATGGCATGCTACCTTGTCACAGTTTCCCCTGAGAGCTTAAGAAAAGAAAACATATTTCTTATTAAAATGATATTTGGTTTATAAGTTGGGTTGGTACAAGGAACAGTACCCTATGAGAAATTGAATCATTATGACTTGTAGGATAATAGGATGATAGTTGAGCTTATAAATATTATAATGTGAGCAATCACTCAAACTGGTCATTGAATGGTAAGTGTTTTTGTACATGTATTATAGGTGAGTTGTACAAGTTATATACCTACATTAATATAGGTGTTATTTTGGGGGTACGTAGACAATGAAATCAGTTTACTTTTTTTTAATATAGGTTAGAATAGTTATTTATTACTCTATTAGTATGCGTTAGATTTTATTCGTATCATAGTTAGTTAAATTCTTTACATTGATATCGTTAACCTAATGACGCAGAGACAGTCACGCCTTCCGTTCGACCACGTAAACACTAAAGACCAGTGACGAGACGTTCCGAAAATTGGAGTCGCGACACGATCCGCTACCGTTTCCAGACCCGACGTCGGATCCACGCGCGATCGTTATACAAGGTTAGTCCCCTAACTCGTAGCAACCCACACCGTAGCAAAATCAAACCCTAAACTAAAATTTGACAACTTGAACTAAATTTACTTTCAGCATCTGTAAAACGCTGCTCACCGTAGAAAGATCGACAATCGGACAAACTTTCTGTGCACATAGGATAGTAGTCGATCTAGGTTGAACGAAACACCAAAAATGTGACTTTGACGAAGAGGGTAGCCCCGACAATCTAGAAACAAACCCTAAATAGGAATTATTGAAAAACGCGACTTGACACCGTCGCCGTGACCCTCTTTCAGACGGACTACCGCGGACGCGACGACTGGACGAGACGCCCCAGACAGACGACACACTCGCCGTCGCAGGCAAGTGTATCCACTTGCACTTTTGGCCGTGCTTAGGCCCTAGTTGGTTAGAATTGTTAACTGTGAATAAATAGAATCGGACGTGAAATGATAGCGTCCGGGACGACTCCTGACGGCTCAGACTTGACGACGAAGTCTGAGCCTGACAACAACAACTTTTGATATTGTAGGGCTATCATGTGTGTGCGTGTGTGTGGACACCCTAGAATAACAACTTCCTACACTTGTCATGTCGTGTCCTGTTACACAAAAAGCCTTCGGGCGTTTCGGATGCTTTCCTAGCAGAAGTGATCCCTGTTACCCAAAAAAAGCCTTCGGGCGTTTCGGATGCTTTCCTAGCGGAAGTGATCCCTGTTACACAAAAAGCCTTCGGGCGTTTCGGATGCTTTCCTAGCGGAAGTGATCCCTGTTACCCAAAAAGCCTTCGGGCGTTTCGGATGCTTTCCTAGCGGAAGTGATCCCTGTTACACAAAAAGCCTTCAGGCGTTTCGGATGCTTTCCTAGCGGAAGTGATCCCTGTTACACAAAAAGCCTTCGGGCGTTTCGGATGCTTTCCTAGCGGAAGTGATCCCTGTTACCCAAAAAGCCTTCGGGCGTTTCGGATGTTTCCCTAGCGGAAATGATCCCTGTAAATCTTGTCCTGAGTTCCTGGGTTTGGGGTTGGGTTGAGCGTGCGCACGGTAAGAGGGTCTGATCCCCCTCGAACCGTAAGGCGTGAACCCTTTCGTGTCTCACTTGTCCTGTCTTGTCTTGTCCCGTCACGTCCCGTCTTGTCTTGACACCTGTAGGTTAGTCCCGTAGTTGGTAGCACACGCTACGACTACTACCTGTCCCGTTTTACTTTCCTGCTGCGTTGCTTCCTGTCATGTTACCCTGTTATAACCACAGCATGCTAATCAACCAGTAAACTGTTGTGTAAAAGAACCTCAGCATGCTAATCAACCAGTAAGCCGTTGTTTAAAGTTCGGTGCACTTGCAGTAAAGTCTAACCCTTCTTGTAGACTTTACTTGACGTACAGTTCCTTTTTCTTGGGTGCTGTACGTCAGGTGCTCAGCCAGAGTTCGTGGACGAGGCAGACTCACTGGAGTACGTGGAGCCGAGGACGTCGTCACCAGAGTGCGTACCTGACAAGGACCAGACCTTGAGGTCTTTTAGTCGCCACTTTCAGAGGTTACTACTTTCAGTTTTCTCTTAGATAGTTTGTTGCCACGCTTAGGCTTCTTTTTAGACTTTGTACTTGTCGGATATTATATCTCTAATTTAATGAATGCATCTTCCTTTTCGTACTTTCTGTTGTTTCGAACTATATTAATGCAAGAACCTGAAAATCGTTTAAAATGGTACCTCTACAGACGCTTATTGGGTCCGAGCTTCTCAGCTCTGGCCTAAGCGAGCCTTGTCACGCTTCGCCTCTGTCCATTTTGGGAAGCGGGGCGTGACAGGTTTTAGTGGTGGCCCATACAGGTCCTGCAAAAGTTCGGAACAATAAGAGTACTGCATTCATTTAATATCCATGTATGAGCCTAAATTAGGTTTTCCCAGTCTTAGATAGTAGGAAGACTTAGGTAGACGTCCAAATTTGATAGTCTGACGCCTTAGTTAGGAATTAGTCATCTTCGTCCTAGAATACCTTAGTAGCCCACTTGACTCTGACCGCGTTAGATTTCCAGAGCCCTTCTTTTAGTCGTTCGCTCGGGTCCATCGACTTCGGGCCCAGCAAAACGTAACCTTGATTCTTTTAGGAACCTTCCGTTAGATCCTAATTATAGTCTAGCTCATTAGGATGTCTTAGAGCTGAGTTATCCTAATCTTTGGACGACCCGATGATTAGAACCCTTGACCTCTAGCATCTCTCCGATCATTACACTTTTGTGTTATCGACCGTAATGTTCCATCGTAGCTCTTCCCGATTCGTATCCTACACATATTCTTCAAGCGATCATTTTCCTGTCTCCCGATTCACGTGACCGTTCCTGACGATTATCGTCGATCCTTCGAATCCCTTCCTTGACCAATTCTGCTTCCTCTAAAAGTATTTTCGAAATTTATTATTAAGTTTTTCGCTGAGCTTAAATTCTTTGAAAACCCCTACATTATATATTTCAAAATTTCTTGTTTTTCGGTTGAGTTAAAACTCTTTCACTGATCTTGAAACCTCCCTGGTCGTAAAATTATTTTACTATCTCGTACCTATTTTCAAATCGGCATCTTTCGTGTTTCAGTTTTAATTCTATAATCCAATATATATATATATGTTACTTTTCTAAAACTACCAAATTTTATTTCTAACCACTTATCGTACATACTTTTAGAATATTTTCAAAACTAGAGGGAACTCCAGGATTCTTATTTTTTTTATCAGTTCTATGTTCTTCGTAATCACATTTCAAAATCTTTGTGTAAACCTATCTTCATTTGCAAAACAACCGTTTCTCACCCTACCCATCCTTCATTCGTCTCACTTTTTCCAAAAAAAAATTTTAAATTGCTACATGTGCCCACTTTTAAGTATATATATATATATTAAAGGTATATGATACCATATCTTGCGCAAAATCCTTCTTACATAGTTAAATCGTTTTTAGCAATATTTTTGTCCCGTCCACCCGACTATCTTCTTATCCTTGCCTTACCTGACTTCGTTCTTTCGATCTTGTTTCGTGTCGCTTTTGGTTTCGGTCTCCTTCTTTTATGTAGACATCAGCACCTGTAGTTGCCTATGTCATCCCTAGTTAGTAGTGGGCCCATTGGTTTGTGATGTCGTCGTGGTGTATATATATAGGTATAGTGTGTAGACCTGTATAAGTGTGTTACCTTTAGGATCTTGATGATGGTCTCTTGTGTCTTGTATGCATACTCAGTGTGGTCCATGACATACGTATGGAGTTGTCTGAATGATAATATTCATATAAGTGTGAATAGCGTCATAGCATGCAATTCCTTAGACTTAGTCTTTCGTACTATTGAACAGTTTATCTTGGCTGCATGTGATTGTCTCAAAACTTTTGTTTTCTTTTAAACCAAACCTTTAAAGTTTTTTTTTGAAACTAGCTCACAAGATCACAAATCACTCATCCTCCCTCATCCATTACCAAAACTCCACACGTTTTTCCAAATGTTTTAAAATATGTCCTTGGCCTTAAGTTTGCTTTCTCTTCTCTTTCTTCTCCCTTAGAAATGTTATGTTTATTGTTATATTATTGGGACTAGCTATTATTGTTATAGGATTTTGTTTGCGGGTAGACTCAGGGTGAGATGAAATTTATTGTGGCAATGATTAATTCATTTTGGAAACACAAAGATATTAGATTAGATTTCTTTGGATGAAAAGAATGAGGTGTCCAAGACTTATTTATAATGCAAACGTGTGACGGACTCAATGGAGAATTCTGGTCGGATGGAATTATATGCGGGGGGATGATAACTTATCAGACTGGAGACTTAGACGAGTGGTAGATAGGAGTAGCTACGGGGTATAGTTTGAGTTAGGGTGATCATGAGAATGAGTACAGCATTTAAAGCATCAAGATTTGATTGTTAATGTTGACGTGAGAAGACATTGGGAATAACACGACGTGTTGAGATAAATGGATGGTTAGGTAGTCGGACTTAATATTGGTTGTGATTAGTTATAGTGAGTAGGATAAGATGTGGTTTTGATAGTTCAATTATTTGGCGGATAAATTTATGGGAAGATATGACAAGGAATGTATTGAGCACACGACGATTGTTGGTTTGAGAAATGTGTTATAAGATAGACAAAGTTTTTGTCTTGGACTGGTGATTGACTAGAACATCTTTTTTTTAAGCGATTGATTAATATTGGGAAGAGATTGAGAAATTTAAAGATGTTATTGAGCGATGATGTTTAGTGGAGTAGTATGGTATCAGAAGATGATTATTATTTTTATGAGAACTTGGAGTTGGAAATTGGAACTGCAGTGATGGGTCTATAGTTAAGTGTTAAGATAGGATTTTAGTCGTAGCATCATCCGGTGAAAAGACGAGTAATGGTGAATTGCTGTGGAGCGCTGGTTGAAGTTGTAGGGTTAGCGACCTTTATGTGAAATATGGGAGTTGCGGGTATAAGGATATATAGATATTATGGTTATTAGTATAAGAGATTCCGAGGGCAGAATCATTTCTAAGGTGGGTAGAATGTAACAGTCACTTTCCGACAGTGCGTGTTTTCGTGCGTAGCTGTGTTTCGTGTGCGTTTTGGGGTATTTGATTTTTATTACTGTTTTCTGTAGCTCAGACGCATGACCGAACCCTGTATTCATAACCCTCTCGGAGGCGCGAGCACCCCGGTATTTTATTTGTAATTTTTGGACGTCAGCGGACCTATCCGCTTTACTCGGTACTAATTTAGAAATTAGTTTATTATAAAATTTTTCCTTTTCTCAAGGACAATACGTTCTTTAATCTAGGTTATAAAATTTATTTGGTTATTTTCTTTAAAGCTTTAACTTTATTAATCCCCTTTAAAATTTTAGATATGTACATTATTATTTTTATGTTAAGGATCTGACGATTTAACAAGATATAAATTTTTATTAAATACTTTAAAAACTTTAGTTTTACTTATCCCTATTACTAATCTTTGGACTGTTTCGTTGGGACTGGTCTCAAGTTTGAAACATACAAAATCTTGTATTATTAAATCATACCTTATGTAATATATTATAAGCCTAGCTTCTCTAGCCTCACACCCTACCAATTCTATTATGTTGAACCCAGGCCTAGCCTCAGCCGTTCAACACCAAGGCCGCACCTAATTCAAGGAAACGTATGCTAATTTCTAACCCAACTATTTAACCTATGCTATCACGTGATGCTTCTCATCTAACCCTACTTCCCTTTAAAAAGGAACCCTAGGGTTTTACATCCACCCCTACTCTCCTAGCAGCCGCCCCATATTCCCTTTCTTCTCAACGCAACCAAGAAACGCACGGCCTCCTCATCTCCGCGTCTTCTCCTTCTTCCCTTTCGCATCACACCCCAGCCCCCGCCAAGGCCGCGGCCACCTCCACCCCGGACGACCCAGATCGCCGACAAGCGGCGCCCAATAGCCAACGGCCGTAAGCCCATCCCTTCCGATCACCTCGCCTCCTCTTCCGGTCGACCTTCCGCCGTTCGCCCGACCATCTAGTCCGACCCCGACGTTGCCGGATCCCCGAGCAACCCAGCGACCTGATCTCTCCCATGAGGCTCCCCGACGCCCAGCAACCCGATGCCCTAGCTCTCCACGCCGGTGGCCAACTCCGGACACCATCTCGATGTCGATAACTCTCGACTCGCCGCTGCCCCTCAGATCCCGATGCCGACGAGTTCTCCACAGACACCTCTCAGCCCGACCGCCTCCAGCTCCCTTCGACGGCGAAGGCCGCCCTACAGTCGCGATGCTGTCCCCTGACCCGTAGTGCCCCGAGCTCCGTCACTCCGATGTTGCCGCCTTATCGCCGTCCAACGCCTAGCTTCCCTGCAAAACAAAACGTAAGTTTATAGGAGGAATTGGTTATATAGGCTTGCATGATGAGTTATGGCATGCTACCTTGTCACAGTTTCCCCTGAGAGCTTAAGAAAAGAAAACATATTTCTTATTAAAATGATATTTGGTTTATAAGTTGGGTTGGTACAAGGAACAGTACCCTATGCGAAATTGAATCATTATGACTTGTAGGATAATAGGATGATAGTTGAGCTTATAAATATTATAATGTGAGCAATCACTCAAACTGGTCATTGAATGGTAAGTGTTTTTGTACATGTATTATAGGTGAGTTGTACAAGTTATATACCTACATTAATATAGGTGTTATTTTGGGGGTACGTAGACAATGAAATCAGTTTACTTTTTTTTAATATAGGTTATAATAGTTATTTATTACTCTATTAGTATGAGTTAGATTTTATTCGTATCATAGTTAGTTAAATTCTTTACATTGATATTGTTAACCTAATGACGCAGAGACAGTCACGCCTTCCGTTCGACCACGTAAACACTAAAGACCAGTGACGAGACGTTCCGGAAATTGGAGTCGCGACACGATCCGCTACCGTTTCCAGACCCGACGTCGGATCCACGCGCGATCGTTATACAAGGTTAGTCCCCTAACTCGTAGCAACCCACACCGTAGCAAAATCAAACCTGAAACTAAAATTTGACAACTTGAACTAAATTTACTTTCAGCATCTGTAAAACGCTGCTCACCGTAGAAAGATCGACAATCGGACAAACTTTCTGTGCACATAGGATAGTAGTCGATCTAGGTTGAACGAAACACCAAAAATGTGACTTTGACGAAGAGGGTAGCCCCGACAATCTAGAAACAAACCCTAAATAGGAATTATTGAAAAACGCGACTTGACACCGTCGCCGTGACACTCTTTCAGACGGACTACCGCGGACGCGACGACTGGACGAGACGCCCTGGACAGACGACACACTCGCCGTCGCAGGCAAGTGTATCCACTTGCACTTTTGGCCGTGCTTAGGCCCTAGTTGGTTAGAATTGTTAACTGTGAATAAATAGAACCGAACGTGAAATGATAGCGTCCGGAACGACTCCTGACGGCTCAGACTTGACGACGAAGTCTGAGCCTGACAACAACAACTTTTGATATTGTAGGGCTATCATGTGTGTGCGTGTGTGTGGACACCCTAGAATAACAACTTCCTACACTTGTCATGTCGTGTCCTGTTACACAAAAAGCCTTCGGGTGTTTCGGATGCTTTCCTAGCGGAAGTGATCCCTGTTACCCAAAAAAAAGCCTTCGGGCGTTTCGGATGCTTTCCTAGCGGAAGTGATCCCTGTTACACAAAAAGCCTTCGGGCGTTTCGGATGCTTTCCTAGCGGAAGTGATCCCTGTTACCCAAAAAGCCTTCGGGCGTTTCGGATGCTTTCCTAGCGGAAGTGATCCCTGTTACACAAAAAGCCTTCGGGCGTTTCGGATGCTTTCCTAGCGGAAGTGATCCCTGTTACCCAAAAAGCCTTCGGGCGTTTCGGATGTTTCCCTAGCGGAAATGATCCCTGTAAATCTTGTCCTGAGTTCCTGGGTTTGGGGTTGGGTTGAGCGTGCGCACGGCAAGAGGGTCTGATCCCCCTCGAACCGTAAGGCGTGAACCCTTTCGTGTCTCACTTGTCCTGTCTTGTCTTGTCCCGTTACGTCCCGTCTTGTCTTGACACCTGTAGGTTAGTCCCGTAGTTGGTAGCACACGCTACGACTACTACCTGTCCCGTTTTACTTTCCTGCTGCGTTCCTTCCTGTCATGTTACCCTGTTATAACCACATCATGCTAATCAACCAGTAAACTGTTGTGTAAAAGAACCTCAGCATGCTAATCAACCAGTAAACCGTTGTTTAAAGTTCGGTGCACTTGCAGTAAAGTCTATCCCTTCTTGTAGACTTTACCTGACGTACAGTTCCTTTTTCTTGGGTGCTGTACGTCAGGTGCTCAGCCAGAGTTCGTGGACGAGGCAGACTCACTGGAGTACGTGGAGCCGAGGACGTCGTCACCAGAGTGCGTACCTGACAAGGACCAGACCTTGTGGTCTTTTAGTCGCCACTTTCAGAGGTTACTACTTTCAGTTTTCTCTTAGATAGTTTGTTGCCACGCTTAGGCTTCTTTTTAGACTTTGTACTTGTCGGATATTATATCTCTAATTTAATGAATGCATCTTCCTTTCCGTACTTTCTGTTGTTTCGAACTATATTAATGCAAGAACCTGAAAATCGTTTAAAATGGTACCTCTACAGACGCTTATTGGGTCCGAGCTTCTCAGCTCTGGCCTAAGCGGGCCTTGTCACGCTTCGCCTCCGTCCATTTTGGGAAGCGGGGCGTGACACACGCGTTGTGCGTTGTGCATTGTGCGCCTTGAGCAATTCCGGTTTTCCATGCGTTTTGCGCGGTGAGCATTTAAGATTGGTACTCGCTTCTGTATTATTTATCACGGTGTTCGCGTCAAATAAAATATAAGAAAAAAGATTAGTGCAGATTAGTATTGTTGGGAGTAATTTTCCAATTGGCATCAATGTTGATCACGGTGAAAAGCCGTTGAGTTTCCTTGTTTTGAGCGGAGAATAATTAACCTATTTTGTTACAAATGATAGAATAATTGGGATTCCGCGACTTTCGCGTTGGTATTACGCGGTGTGCGCGTTGAGTAAATAAATGTTGATTCCCGAGAACCATTGCATTACTGTAGGATTACGGGCTTAGTATACTCTTCATTTTTATTGGTCAAATTCCTAAGTGGCTTACAACGAGCCCTCATCTTCTCACAACTTCCTCTACTTCCCTCTATATCTTCTTCTTAATTTGCGCACACAACCACCGTCTGGAAACAATAAGTTCTACGGTTGTTCGTGCATTCTTGATAAAGATATGGACGATAGCATTCATCCAGTAGTCTTTTCACGTAAAGTAAATGGTTGATGTTGGAAACTGACGCTATGACGGTAATAAACGCAATGAAGGACTGAAATAAATTAGCCGTTGTGCGCGTCGTGCGCGGTGGTTAAAAGTCATAGTGTGAATCAATATCCATCCGCTGTACACACACGGTCTCACATCTGAGGACTCCACATTACACACAAGGGCTTATAGTGGAACCAATTAATCCGCACGCACAATGGAAACAATTTGATTGTTTTTGTTGCGCTGGAAAATAAAGAATTTTACGAGTCTTTGACGGAGAGTAATTTTCGTAATAGCATAAATTCAATTCAAGGCGCAAAACGGTTCGGTTTCCTTGTCGTGTGGGGAGAGTAAATTGCCTCTTTTTCAGCTGAGCCTAAAATACTTAGGATTACGCGTTTTTCTCGGTGGGATTACGTGTTGAGTAAATAAGATGTTTATTCCCGAGATCCCTAGCATTACTGTAGGATAACAGACTTAATACTCATTAATTTGATCGGTCGTTTTTCACTATAAATGGACCGTGAATGCCGTGAATGCCCTGGAGAAGCGTATGAAATCGGAGGACTACAGGCTGATGCAGTCGCCTCCCGAATATGCTTCTCTCACTGGTCTGCGAAGAGAAGAATGGCCCCCCTGGCCTTTGCGCCCTGGTTGGCTGCTCTGGGTCAATTAGGTTGGCGATGCATGGCTACCGTCTCTTTGAGGCACAAGCACTCCCTCCTGTTCTTTTCGATCTCTTGGCTCGTAGCCAAATTGGCCAAATCTGACTGTGGATGAGGCAGATCATAATTGTCCCTTTTCTCCTGCGGATTTCCAATTTTGGCTGCGAGACAAGAGATCGAAAAGAACAGGAGGGAGTGCTTGTGCCTCAGAGGGACGGTAGCCATGCACCGCCAACCTATGTGACCCAGGGCAGCCATACAGTGCACAAAGGCCAGGGGGGGCATTCTTCTCTTCGCAGACCAGGGATAGGAGCATATTCGGGAGGCGACTGCATCGGCCTGTAGTCCTCAGATTTCATACTCTTCTCCAGGGCATTCACGGTCCATTTAGTGTGAAATTGACCATTCAAATTGATGACTATACTCCGTTATCCTACAGCGAGCCCTAATGCCTGCTGCTTGCGATAGAAATGGACGATGGAATTCAACCAGTTCTCTTTTCACGTAAAGCTAAATGGTTGATGTTGGAAACTAACGCAATGGTGGTAATAAACGCAACGAAGGGCTATCGTCCATTTATAATCAAGCATGCCCGATGAATGCCTTGTAAGATCCTGCCAAAACAGAGTTAGGATCGATAATTAAAGTGGAGACTTACGCTTGCGTATGCGGAACGGTAGTCTCGGAACTTTGCCTTCGGATTCGCCACGACGGATCGAGTCTTCTCACGAACGGAGTAAGGCTACTAATCCACAATCTAAATCTCTATTTTAGATTAAGAACTTGGAAAGAGGAAGAGAAAGGAGTTCTGCAGAGCTTCGCTAGGATGAAGTTGCATGCATGAATTTCATGCAAAAGGTGTAAGAAATGGCTTACCCTTGGGTCTTATTTATAGCCCCCAAGGTAGTTATTTTAGGGTAAGTTGTTCCTTTGGAACAACTTAATTAAGGTGTACCATGATACATGGCACATTATAAGCTTAAGTTGTACCATATGCATGGTACAACATAAGCTTAAGATATTCCCCCTTTATTAGCCATATGTCGCATGCACTTATGCATATATAATGCGACTTTCCCACTCATCCAGAGATCCTCTCCGCAAGGGAACAGATTCCCTTTGCACACGACTTCGTGTACGCGACGTTCGAGGTCCGTATTTCCTCGTACATCCCCCACAAGGGTGTACAAACGTCTTCCATATCCAACATCTCCCACTCACACTTGAGGGGATTGTAAGAGAACGTCTTTCTCTTAGTTCTTTCATCTATCATACCGAGAAATAGACCGTGCGACCGTCATGCGTGTAGAGTCTGTTGTTGTGCACTTGTTAGAGATACACAACGACCTCGAAGGTGCAAAGTTGAGTAGTTCAACGCATGCTTTACCCTAGATTATTTCTTCACATTTCTTATACTTTATATTCAACAATTGAATCCCATCTGGATTACAATTGGCTGGCCAGCTTTGAATCATTAAAGTCCAAATGCGAATATGAAATCAATCTTCCTCTTCTTGCGAACCTTCTGATCTTGACTTGATTCGCTTTTCTAACGTGCCCCGTCGAGCCGAATTATCATAGCCCATTAGCAACACGCTAAGATAGCGATCATCTCGTCAAATCTAAAGGAACCAATTGGAGTCCTTGAGGGTAAGAGTTAAGACCCGTATGGCCTTTGAGTCTCACATAATAGCAAACACTATTGCTACTAACTCAGTGGTCGAAATGCATACGTGGTATGAACACGTATTACAACATCACTCCTTTCCCAGGGAGAGTATGTCTTAATGATGTTGTACGGATGAAAGATCAGACACCACAGTGCCTATCTTTTTGAGTCCCCTTACTACTCGTGAAATATTCACGGACTCTCATCCTGCATAAGACAGATAGGATTTAAAAAATCCAATGAGATCTTTATATCCTTGTGATACAGATCTCAGATCTTTTGTAAGCATCCGTATGATGCAGATCTTTTATTCGACTATCTTGTTTAAGTCACGACTCTAAATCATTTGTCTAATGATTTTGACTTTAAACTAGTCTCATCTCTATCTTATCCATCTGATAAGATAAGGCGGTTGCTCATGTGAGAGAGCCAACCTTAATCTGTCCGACATACACAAAAAAAAATAGCTGAGACTCAAACACAAATGTTTAAAATTATTTGTAAGAAACTTGTATGCAATATATAAAAGAACTTCTTTCTTTTATTAAACTTTGATCTTCGATAGATATGGGAAATATTACAAGATACAGCTCAGCACCTACGCATTCCCATAGATGATAAGTGTTTGTAGAACACATCTCTGGGGATCGCCTTGGTAAGGGGATCCGCTATCATCTCATGCGTGGATATGTATCCTATGTCTACTTCCTTTCGTTTGTCATAGTCCTTCGCAAACTTGAATCGAATGTCAATGTGTTTGGTCTTACAATGAAATTTAGGATCTTTGACGTAAGCAATCGAAGCTTGACTATCACTGTATATAGGAACAGTGCTTGTGTCAGTGGCATTCGTCAGCCTGTCTAAGAATTTCCTAAGCCAAACAGCTTCTTGGACCGCCATGCTGAATGCTACGAATTCGGCTTCCATGGTTGATAGAGCGATGCAGGTTTGTTTCTTGCTGCTCCAGGATATTGCACCATTCCCGAGCAAGAAAACAAAGCCTGAGGTAAATCTTCGCTCGTCGAGATCACCTGCCCAATCAGCATCTGTATAGCCTTCGAGTTTCAAGGTATTGCCTTGATAGCATAACACATAGTCCGCAGTCCCTTTGAGGTACCTTAATATCCTCTTCACCGCTTTCCAGTGTGCTTGTCCTGGGTTGGATTGGTAACGGCTTACCATACCAACACCATAGCAAATGTCCGGTCTGGTACACATCATAGCGTACATCAGACTCCCGACAGCACTGGAGTATGGAACCTTTTCCATAGCTTTCTTTTCTTTTGGATCTTTGGGACACATTTCCAAACATAGACCCTCGCCTTTGCTTATTGGAGTATCAATTGGCTTGCAGTCCTGCATATTAAATCGTTCTAAAACTTTCTTTATATATGTCTCTTGAGAGAGAGAAAGAAGTTTCTTGGAACGGTTCCTTGAGATCTTAACCCCAAGGATATATCCAGCTTCACCCATGTCTTTCATCTCAAAGACGGATGAAAGCCAAGCTTTGATATCCAATATAAGACGCTTATCATTTCCGGCTATAAGTATGTCATCTACATAAAGAGACATAATTACATACTTGTTTTTAATCCTCTTAATATATACGCAGTTGTCTTCGTCGAGCATGGAGAAACCATACGACAAAACGACTTCTTGAAAGCGCATATACCACTGCCTTGAGGATTGTTTAAGACCATATATGGATTTACGAAGTTTACAAACCTTATGTTTGTTTTCTTCTTGTACAAACCCGTTTGGTTGTTCCATGTAGATCTCCTCATCTAGTTCTCCGTTAAGAAAAGCAGTCTTTACATCCATCTGATGTAACTCGAGGTCCAAACAAGCCACCATTGCCAGAATTAAGCGAATGGAGGTAAAACGCACGACAGGAGAGAAAGTCTCTTCGTAGTCTATTCCTTCCTGTTGCGTGAAACCTTTCGCAACAAGGCGAGCTTTATATTTCTCGATGGAGCCATCAGCCTTATGCTTGATTTTGAGAACCCACTTGTTCCCAATGGCTCTACGTCCCTTAGGTAAATCAACCAAGTCCCAGACTTGGTTTGTTTTCATGGATTGAAGTTCTTCTTCCATTGCCGCTATCCATTTATCTTTAGCAGGGCATGTGACGGCCTGTTTGAAATTTGCAGGTTCGTCATCATCTTGTAGTAATGTCATGAATGTTTGAGGAAATTCATCCTCAAATCTCAGAGGTGTTAGCCTCGTTCGATTACTACGTCTTGTTTGAGTTTGATCACTCCCACTTGGAATGACATCACTCCCACTTGGAATAACATCACTCCCACTCGGAATAGGATTGGTATCGTTCGTATCATCCATTGGTGAAGTTTGAAACGTATTTTCTTCTTCACCAAGAATTCTCCCACTCGAACGTTCCGATCCTTCTTGATCCCAAGTCTCAAACAAGGATAAGTCTTGACTTATCTCACACTGTCTTGGAAACTCGGTTTCCAAGAAGACAACATCCCTCGATTCGAATTCTATTAGACCTCCATTGTCCTCTTGACCGACGAAAGCATATCCTTTGGAGTTTTCAGCGTATCGGATGAAGATACACTTCCTCCCACGTGGCCCAAGTTTGCCATATTTGTGAGAGGATAAATGTGCGTAAGATGCACAACCCCAAGGTTTTAGAATGCTTAAGTCTGGAGTTCTATTGTTCCATAACTCATAAGGAGTAGAACTTACCGACTTCGAGGGTACACGGTTTAAGATGACTGCTGCCGTCAATAATGCGTCACCCCAAAAGGTGATAGGCAAATTTGCCTGAGACATCATTGAACGAACCATTTCCATCAATGTCCTATTTCTTCTTTCCGCAACACCGTTTTGTTGTGGAGTATAAGGCATATTTATTTGATGAACTATGCCTTTTTCATCACAGAGTTCCTTAAAACTCGTTGATTGATATTCCCCACCCCGATCGGTTCGGAAGACCTTTATCTTGAGATCTAGTTGATTTTCCACTAAACTCATATAGTTTTTGAAGCAAGTTAAAGCTTCATGTTTGTGGGAAATCAAATAAATATGACCAAAACGGGTGAAGTCATCAATGAAAGTGATGAAATAGGACTTCCCGCGTCTTGTCTTAACATTCATTGGACCGCAAATGTCCGAATGGATAAGCTGTAATGGAACTTCGGCCCTTGTGCCAGTTCCAAACGGCTTGCGACAAGTTTTCCCTACAAGACAATGTTTGCAAGTTGACATTTCAACTTTTGAAACATTAGATAGCAAGCCACTTTTGGCAAGTCTATCCATTCTAGTTGGTCCAATATGACCAAGTCTTGCATGCCAACAAATGATCTCAGATTCAGAGTTAGAAGCATTTGTTAAATGGAAACTTTCATTAATGGAAGAAGAATCATCATACATTGTATTTAAAACAATTAATCCATTACAAACATTACCAGAACCAATCAAAGAATTATTACAAACAAGGTCAACATATTGTTTATAGAACCTCCACTCATAATCTAAAGACATTAACATGACCACGGATACGATATTCCTTCTAATATCTGGGGCAAAGAGGACGTCATGCAATAATAAAGTCCGGCCATTGTCGAGAACTAGCTTGCATGTTCCGACGCCTTTGACTTCAACACGAGTGTTGTTGCCGACGTATATCCACTTTGTTCTTTGAGTTATCCTCCGATACTCTACGAAGAACCTTCTGTCCTTCGCTACGTGGTCTGTGGCCCCTGAATCAATCAACCAAAAATAGTTAGATTCAGCAAGAAACATGGAACTAGAAACACATATGTAACTAGTCCTACAAGTTACCTTATCACTTCCATCCGTACATGTACGGGCGAAGTGACCGTACTTGTTGCACTTAAAGCACTTGATCTTCTTCAAGTTTTTCTTCTTTGAGTGCACATTCTTTTGCCACTTTTTGTTCTTAGTCTTCTTTGAGGTTTCCGGTTCTTGCTTTCGTTCGTTCACAAACCTTAAGCGTTTATTCTTCCGCTTATTTCCTCCATGTGAGGAACTAGCGGCCACGTGCACTTCTGCACTTGGTTTTGCGGCTTGAATCCGCTCTTCCTCGAGTTCGAGGTGTTTCGATACATCGCTTAATGTTTTAATGCACTCATTATGAGTGAGATGCATTTTCATGTTATCCCAGCTATCTGGGAGTGAACGAATGACTGCTTGGATCTGCTGTTCGTCAGACAGCGTAACACCCGCATCCTTTAATTCAGATATGAGATTCGCCATGTGGCGGAGATGCTTTTTCATAGAATGATCTCGCCGCATCTTGTACGAATCAAATTGAATATTTAAGGAGCGGAGTTTGGTAACCGAAGTTCCACCAAACTTTACTTCTAGCTCAGACCATATGTCTTTGGCTAGGTCGAATTCCCGAAATAGACGCATTATGTCATTGTCCATTGCGGACAGTAACGTAATACGTGCTATTTTGTTCTTTCGAGTCCAAGTATCATAAGCTTCCCGGTCCCTCTTGTGTTGGGCCGTATTGCCCAACTCAGGTTCTTCCATTATGTTTTGGAGTGTTTCAAGCACATCTTGCTCCTCCAAAACATATTGGATTTTTATTGACCAAAGTTTATAATTGTCGCCGTTGAGCTTTTCACCTTTGTTAAGCTCTGCGACAATGTTCTTAGAAGCGGTAGACATATTCGATTCAAAAAACTGCAAAGAAAAAAAAACACGATCAAAATTCTATGCATAAAGTTTCGATTCTTTAAACACTTGATAAGTTCCTTGGATGCGTTGAAATGTTACTCTAGAATCGAGAAGTTCACTACGTTCCCAACTACCATCTAGAAGTAACTTTCAAAGTATCCCTCTTACTTATCTCAAGTAAAAAGAAATCAGAAATAATACCCGTATGGTATTAGCAGCGGAAAAATACTTTGAAAAACATATCTTTCAAAATGGAATAGGTGAGAATTTGTGCAAAGAATTTTAGCGCAACAATTGCCAAGCCACGAGACCTGTTCTACACACCCATGGGTTAGATAACCATGGCCGGATCGTGGTAGGACTTGGAATTCTAAATTGCGCTATCCCGATTAAGGACGGGACATAACCTATTTGAAAAACATCTTTTTCAAAGAATTTGAAAGCACGTTGGCTAATCTCCGTAGAGTAGAGCACAACGTCACAAGTACATTGGCTAATCTCCGTAGAGTAGAGCACAATGACATGGCTAATCTCGCATGAAGTAGAGCACTATGGCTAATCTTCAAAGAGTAGAGCCCAATGAAAAAAAAAACTTCATTAAAATGTTAGTCCCGTATGAACTAGTCGGCACTGTGGTTAGCCCCGTATGGGCTAATCGACACATTCGAGTTTGACCAAGGCCTTTTGTTACCCCGTATGGGTCATTTGGCAAGTTTGCAATCGACCCAGACCTTTTGTCGGATTGGTCGACCAAAAACACTAAATTGGTCGACCAATTTTTGAATTGCAACTTCTTCCCGGCCAGGGCCTCTGCCCTGGCCGAGGCTTGGCCAAGGGCCGGCCAGGGCCTCTGCCCTGGCCGGCCAGGGGCCTTGGCCCCCTCGGCTAGGGCCTCTGCCCTGGCCGAGGCCGGCCAAGGCCGGCCAGGCCCTGGCCGAGGCCAGTGCATTGGCCCTGGCCTCTGCCAGGGCAGGCCAGCCGGCCCTGGCCACTGCCAGGGCCGCCTGGCCCTGGCAGTGGCCAGGGCGTCGGACCTGGCCACTGCCAGGGCCGGCCAGGCCGGCAGGCCTTGGCCAAGGCCGGCCATTGCCGGCCTGGCCTTGGCCGGCCACTGCCGGCCTGGCCATTGCCGGCCATGGCTTGGCCATGGCCGGTCATGGCCAAGGCCATTTGGCATTGGCCGGCCATGGCCCCTTTGGCCATGGCCGGCCACCCCCTTTGAATGGGGTTGCCGCACACATTCCTCCCCCTTGATGGGGTGGTCGCCGGTGGTTATTGGCCGTAGCCAACCCCCTCCGCTTGGGGAGGGGGGGTGCATAGCCTTCATAGCCCATTTGGCCATGGTGCACATGCACCAAATTTCCTCTTACCCGATGGAAATAACTACCATCATCTTCCTCGATGAAGCACCCGTTCGTCGATGAAGCACCCGTTCGTCGAGAAATTAGTTATTTCCTAATGGCCGTGTGCCAAAAATGAAAAAATAACATACTACGTGAACGTTCGGTTCTTCCCGTCACGGAGAGTTCCTACCATATCCGTAATGATAGGAGACCCTAACGTGAAAAGAACAACAGCTGCGTTCTCTCCGTCACGAAGCGTTCCTACTATATCCGTAATAGTAGGAGACCCATTCGTGAAAAAGACAACGACTCGTTCATAGTTTCGACGGGGCGTCGGTTTGACCGGGGTGAACCCTTATGGCTTTGATACCAATGTAGGATCCTGCCAAAACAGAGTTAGGATCGATAATTAAAGTGGAGACTTACGCTTGCGTATGCGGAACGGTAGTCTCGGAACTTTGCCTTCGGATTCGCCACGACGGATCGAGTCTTCTCACGAACGGAGTAAGGCTACTAATCCACAATCTAAATCTCTATTTTAGATTAAGAACTTGGAAAGAGGAAGAGAAAGGAGTTCTGCAGAGCTTCGCTAGGATGAAGTTGCATGCATGAATTTCATGCAAAAGGTGTAAGAAATGGCTTACCCTTGGGTCTTATTTATAGCCCCCAAGGTAGTTATTTTAGGGTAAGTTGTTCCTTTGGAACAACTTAATTAAGGTGTACCATGATACATGGCACATTATAAGCTTAAGTTGTACCATATGCATGGTACAACATAAGCTTAAGATATTCCCCCTTTATTAGCCATATGTCGCATGCACTTATGCATATATAATGCGACTTTCCCACTCATCCAGAGATCCTCTCCGCAAGGGAACAGATTCCCTTTGCACACGACTTCGTGTACGCGACGTTCGAGGTCTGTATTTCCTCGTACATCCCCCACAAGGGTGTACAAACGTCTTCCATATCCAACATCTCCCACTCACACTTGAGGGGATTGTAAGAGAACGTCTTTCTCTTAGTTCTTTCATCTATCATACCGAGAAATAGACCGTGCGACCGTCATGCGTGTAGAGTCTGTTGTTGTGCACTTGTTAGAGATACACAACGACCTCGAAGGTGCAAAGTTGAGTAGTTCAACGCATGCTTTACCCTAGATTATTTCTTCACATTTCTTATACTTTATATTCAACAATTGAATCCCATCTGGATTACAATTGGCTGGCCAGCTTTGAATCATTAAAGTCCAAATGCGAATATGAAATCAATCTTCCTCTTCTTGCGAACCTTCTGATCTTGACTTGATTCGCTTTTCTAACGTGCCCCGTCGAGCCGAATTATCATAGCCCATTAGCAACACGCTAAGATAGCGATCATCTCGTCAAATCTAAAGGAACCAATTGGAGTCCTTGAGGGTAAGAGTTAAGGCCCGTATGGCCTTTGAGTCTCACATAATAGCAAACACTATTGCTACTAACTCAGTGGTCGAAATGCATACGTGGTATGAACACGTATTACAACATCACTCCTTTCCCAGGGAGAGTATGTCTTAATGATGTTGTACGGATGAAAGATCAGACACCACAGTGCCTATCTTTTTGAGTCCCCTTACTACTCGTGAAATATTCACGGACTCTCATCCTGCATAAGACAGATAGGATTTAAAAAATCCAATGAGATCTTTATATCCTTGTGATACAGATCTCAGATCTTTTGTAAGCATCCGTATGATGCAGATCTTTTATTCGACTATCTTGTTTAAGTCACGACTCTAAATCATTTGTCTAATGATTTTGACTTTAAACTAGTCTCATCTCTATCTTATCCATCTGATAAGATAAGGCGGTTGCTCATGTGAGAGAGCCAACCTTAATCTGTCCGACATACACAAAAAAAAATAGCTGAGACTCAAACACAAATGTTTAAAATTATTTGTAAGAAACTTGTATGCAATATATAAAAGAACTTCTTTCTTTTATTAAACTTTGATCTTCGATAGATATGGGAAATATTACAAGATACAGCTCAGCACCTACGCATTCCCATAGATGATAAGTGTTTGTAGAACACATCTCTGGGGATCGCCTTGGTAAGGGGATCCGCTATCATCTCATGCGTGGATATGTATCCTATGTCTACTTCCTTTCGTTTGTCATAGTCCTTCGCAAACTTGAATCGAATGTCAATGTGTTTGGTCTTACAATGAAATTTAGGATCTTTGACGTAAGCAATCGAAGCTTGACTATCACTGTATATAGGAACAATGCTTGTGTCAGTGGCATTCGTCAGCCTGTCTAAGAATTTCCTAAGCCAAACAGCTTCTTGGACCGCCATGCTGAATGCTACGAATTCGGCTTCCATGGTTGATAGAGCGATGCAGGTTTGTTTCTTGCTGCTCCAGGATATTGCACCATTCCCGAGCAAGAAAACAAAGCCTGAGGTAGATCTTCGCTCGTCGAGATCACCTGCCCAATCAGCATCTGTATAGCCTTCGAGTTTCAAGGTATTGCCTTGATAGCATAACACATAGTCCGCAGTCCCTTTGAGGTACCTTAATATCCTCTTCACCGCTTTCCAGTGTGCTTGTCCTGGGTTGGATTGGTAACGGCTTACCATACCAACACCATAGCAAATGTCCGGTCTGGTACACATCATAGCGTACATCAGACTCCCGACAGCACTGGAGTATGGAACCTTTTCCATAGCTTTCTTTTCTTTTGGATCTTTGGGACACATTTCCAAACATAGACCCTCGCCTTTGCTTATTGGAGTATCAATTGGCTTGCAGTCCTGCATATTAAATCGTTCTAAAACTTTCTTTATATATGTCTCTTGAGAGAGAGAAAGAAGTTTCTTGGAACGGTTCCTTGAGATCTTAACCCCAAGGATATATCCAGCTTCACCCATGTCTTTCATCTCAAAGACGGATGAAAGCCAAGCTTTGATATCCAATATAAGACGCTTATCATTTCCGGCTATAAGTATGTCATCTACATAAAGAGACATAATTACATACTTGTTTTTAATCCTCTTAATATATACGCAGTTGTCTTCGTCGAGCATGGAGAAACCATACGACAAAACGACTTCTTGAAAGCGCATATACCACTGCCTTGAGGATTGTTTAAGACCATATATGGATTTACGAAGTTTACAAACCTTATGTTTGTTTTCTTCTTGTACAAACCCGTTTGGTTGTTCCATGTAGATCTCCTCATCTAGTTCTCCGTTAAGAAAAGCAGTCTTTACATCCATCTGATGTAACTCGAGGTCCAAACAAGCCACCATTGCCAGAATTAAGCGAATGGAGGTAAAACGCACGACAGGAGAGAAAGTCTCTTCGTAGTCTATTCCTTCCTGTTGCGTGAAACCTTTCGCAACAAGGCGAGCTTTATATTTCTCGATGGAGCCATCAGCCTTATGCTTGATTTTGAGAACCCACTTGTTCCCAATGGCTCTACGTCCCTTAGGTAAATCAACCAAGTCCCAGACTTGGTTTGTTTTCATGGATTGAAGTTCTTCTTCCATTGCCGCTATCCATTTATCTTTAGCAGGGCATGTGACGGCCTGTTTGAATTTGCAGGTTCGTCATCATCTTGTAGTAATGTCATGAATGTTTGAGGAAATTCATCCTCAAATCTCAGAGGTGTTAGCCTCGTTCGATTACTACATCCTCATTGACCTATCTGCGTTGTGCGCATTGAGAAATTCCCGTTTTCCATGCGTTTTGCGCGGTGATCAATTATAATAGTTTCTCTCTTCTGTATTATTTAGCCAGGGGTGCGTGTCGAATAAAATGTATTAAAAAATCTTAGTGGAGAGAAGTATTGTTGGGAGTAAGTTTCCTATTAGCATCAATGTTGATCAAGGGGAAAAATCGTTGAGTTTCCTTGTTATGTGCGGAGAGTAATTAACCTATTTTGATCCAGATGCTAAAATAATTGGGATTACGCGATTTTCGCGTTGGTATTACGCGGTTTGCGCGTTGAGTAAATAATTGTTAATTCCCGAGATCCATTGCATTACTGTAGGATCAATGACTTATTATACGCTTCATTTTGATTGCTCCAATTCCCCTATAAAAATGGCGGGCAAGGAGCACTCATCTTCTCACAACTTCATCTACTTTCTTCCATCATCTTCTTCTTTATTTGCCCACACAACCTTCGTATGGAAACAGTAAGTCCTTCAGATGTTCGTGCATGCTTGATATAGATATCAGATATGGACGATAGCATTCATTCAGTTGTTCGTCCATTTATAATCAGGCATTCCCGAAAAAGGGTTTCCATATGACCGTCCCCGACACTGGGCACCCAGGTCAGCCGCCCAAGAAGTACTGGTCAGGGGGATATCACCAGCACATTGTGTCAAGTATGATACATACTTGACAGCCGGTTACAACGACGCGTGCAATGACGACACTCCTATCATGTTTCACGGTTGCCGACAGTCGGCAACGACGATAATAAACGTAACGACGATGGTCGCCCGAGGTAACTAGATGGTTATAGATTGTTATGGTCGCCTCCCCCAAGCTTTTAACTGATGACTAATTTTTTTCATCTCCCTTGCTTCGCCCAAATTCTGAACTAAACCCTAACCCTAGATCCATCTACATCTGTCCGATCGAGTTTGCTTGTAGTTATGCAATCGATTGATCTGCACGTCCTTCTTTTTTGTTGAAAGGTATCGATCACAGTTCATTTTTTTGCTTTTAGCGATCGAGGATCATCTCATCCTTCCTAAGATCATCGAACTTTATCCACTCCTTCGGAATACCCTTCAAGATTGAAGTGTGAACAACGTCCTCGGGCCCAGGAAGTATCGAAATTTCTGTAACCATTGATCCAGACGTTCTAGAATGCTTCGTTGGATGCGAGCCTTTGCGCCCGCCTATGTTCCAGGTTCAAAAATCCATGTTTTTTTAACTTATTGAAACTTCAATAAGTTAAAAAAACATGGATTTTTGAACCTGGAACATAGGCGGGCGCAAAGGCTCGCATCCAACGAAGCATTCTAGAACGTCTGGATCAATGGTTACAGTAATTTCACCATATTCCCACTCGATTGTTCTTCATTTTCTTCTTCAATTTGGATGCGAGCCAAGAGATCGAAAACAAAAGGAGGGAGTGCTTGTGCCTCAGAGGGACGGTAGCCATGCACCGCCAACCTATGTGACCAAGGGCCGCCATCCAGGCTTAATCATATGTATCAGTTTGTAAGAGCATATGCTAATGAACAGTTTGGATCTGTATCAGTATGTACATCAATATATTTGAATGGCTGGGTCATTTTCAAAATGTCATCAATTGGAATATGTATGAGATTTAATCTAAAATTTTGCAAGCAGTTTCTGAATTCTATTGAATATGTCTTCAGATTGAAAAGGTATCAGATTTATTTTTAAAGTTTGCATGTAGTTTCTGAGTCAGAGTGAATAAGTATCTGGTTTAATTTACAATGTTTTCAGATTGAACAAGTATAATAAGACTTAAATCTAAAAGTTTGGATGTAGGCTTGATTGGGATTCAGATTAAGTATGATGAAATTTGGAATTTGATTGATTCACTGCGGTGGCGCGCAGTGGGATTAAAATTATAGCATCTCACAAATATGCTCAAAGCGCAAAACGGGCAAATTTACTCCCGTGGGGGCGTTGAGCAAATTTGTCATCGACGCAACTTTTGCGTAACGCGCACAACCGACATAATTCTGCATGTTGTGCCCTTTGCGCAATTATGTTAACCATTACAAATTTGCTGAACGAGCACACCGGCTCAAAGTGAACACCTGGTGTTACTTGTTGTGCGCTTTGAGCAATTTTTAAACCATTAAAAATTTGCTCACCGTGCACAACGGCCATAAATTTATTGGTACTGACTACAGAGCGTTGAGCAATTATGTAAGCGGCTATAAATTTTTCCAGCTCACTTGCCACCGTTCATACATTCTTGGAAAAATCATATGTCTGGTATCAATCAGCTGTAGATTCAGGAGCAGTATTTTGTATATTCACAAGCACCCCTCTGTAGCTTGACGGGGTCTTCGATGTAGCCACACAGTAAATATGATACTGCAGCAGTCACATCCTCATTGACCTATCTGCGTTGTGCTAATTGAGCAATTCCTGTTTTCCATGCGTTTTGCACGGTGATCAATTATAATAGTTTCTCTCTTCTGTATTATTTAGCCCGGGGTGCGTGTCGAATAAAATGTATTAAAAAATCTTAGTGGAGAGAAGTATTATTGGGAGTAAGTTTCCTATTATCATCAATGTTGATCAAGGCGAAAAATCGTTGAGTTTCCTTGTTATGCGCGGAGAGTAATTAACCTATTTTGATCCAGATGCTAAAATAATTGGGATTACGCGATTTTCGCGTTGGTATTACGCGGTTTGCGCGTTGAGTAAATAATTTTTGATTTCCGAGATCCATTGCATTACTGTAGGATCAAGGACTTATTATACGCTTCATTTTGATTGCTCCAATTCCATATAGCAACTCCAACCCAAATCTCTAAAAAACCCCCTTCAAAATGGAATATCTCTAAAAGATGCTATTTTTGAGGATGGGCAACTCCAACACACCATCTTCAAATCCTATTTTCTCTTTGTTTAAGCTTTACTAATGAAAAATATTTATCATTAAAATGGGTTAATCTAATACATTATTTCTGCATGAAAGAAAACTATAAATAATATTATTCTTCAATGTTAATTTTTTTTAAATTTTAAGTATTTAGTATTTCTTGTAATATTGTAAATATTTTAAATTTGCTCGAAAAATATCCAATATTGGTCTCATGTAGTAGGTATAATTGAGATATTTAAATCGGTACTAAAATTATTAAATTTAGTCACGTGATTTGTAAAATACATTAGTAATAAATAGCCGTTACCAAGCTATGATGGTAATAAACGCAACAAAGGGCTGATATCAATTAGCCGTTGTGCGCGTCGTGCGCGGTGGTTAAAAGTCATAGGGTGAATCAATATCCATCCGCTGTACACACACGGTCTCACATCTGAGGACTCCACATTACACACAAGGGCTTATAGTGGAACCAATTAACCCGCACGCACAACAGAAACAATTTGATTGTTTTTGTTGCGCTGGAAAATAAATAATTTTTCGAGTCTTTGGCGGAGAGTAATTCAAGGCGCAAAACGGTTCAGTTTCCTTGTCGTGTGGGGAGAGTAAATTGCCTCTTTTTCAGCTGAGCCTAAAATACTTAGGATTATGCGTTTTTCTCGGTGGGATTACGCGTTGAGTAAATAAGATGTTCATTCCCGAGATCCCTAGCATTACTGTAGGATAAATGGATCGTGAATGCCGTGAATGCCCTGGAGAAACGTATGAAATCGGAGGACTTCAGGCTGATGCAGTCGCCTCCCGAATATGCTTCTCTCCCTGGTCTGCGAAGAGAAGAATGGCCCCCTGGCCTTTGCGCCCTGGTTGGCTGCTCTGGGTCAATTAGGTTGGCGGTGCATGGCTACCGTCTCTCTGAGGCACAAGCACTCCCTCCTGTTCTTTTCGATCTCTTGGCTCGTAGCCAAATTGGCCAAATCTGACTGTGGATGAAGCAGATCATAATTGTCCCTTTCCTCCTGCAGATTTCCAATTTTGGCTGCGAGACAAGAGATCGAAAAGAACAGGAGGGAGTGCTTGTGCCTCAGAGAGACGGTAGCCATGCACCGCCAACCTATGTGACCCAGGGCAGCCATACAGTGCGCAAAGGCTAGGGGGGCCATTCTTCTCTTAGCATACCAGGGAGAGGAGCATATTCGGGAGGCGACTGCATCAACCTGTAGTCCTCTGATTTCATACGCTTCTCCAGGACATTCACGGTCCATTTAGTGTGAAATTGAACATTCAAATTGATGAGTATACTCCGTTATCCTACAACGAGCCTTAATGCCTGCTGCTTGCGATAGAAATGGACGATGGAATTCAACCAGTTCTCTTTTCTCGTAAAGCAAAATGGTTGATGTTGGAAACTTACGCAATGGGGGTAATAAACGCAACGAATGGCTATCGTCCATTTATAATCAAGCATGCCTGATGAATGCCTTCCATATCTAAACTCCATTTACAGGGCTGTGAGAAAGCGGATGTTGATGGATTGTCTCAGAATGCAGAAGCTGGAACCTGTGCGGAAATACAAAAGGCATCGTTGTCTCAGATTTCCAGAAAATCAAATGATGTGAAGACTCACACATCCATTTCCTCGTCCGAACAGATGATGTTGATGATGCTAGAGAAGTAAAGCGACAGAAATTACAAAACGAGCAGGGAAGTGACTGTAATGACACGCCAATGATGGCATGTCGCGCCTTTGAACTATTTGAATTGGAAAATGTTTTGAACTATTTGAGTCTTTGGATAATTATCGGAGGAAGCCATCTTATGAACCCTTTTCCTTGTGTATGAGTGTGCGGAGGCCCATGTCCTGTAGTGCACATATCATATTGGTCTCTTATATTGGTCTCTTACATGCGGTGAAGATCTTCTCTGGATTAAGCTTTTACTTCACCGATCAGTTCGAGCGTCCTTAAAGGGGCTTTCTCGAAAAGGTGGTTCTAGCTGCCGGTCGAGCCGTCCTGAAGAATGTTGACCTGGTGATGGACGCATCAAATGCCAATGTGTTCTCCGTAGGATCCGCCTTCATTGTCTACAACGAAGTCCCTCCACCTACGTGCGCCTTAGCAGATCTTGAGGAGGTTGTAACGAAGAGATGCGACGAGGTTGGGGCCGCATGCAGTGTTTAGTATTCTCTTACTGGAACACATCGCCGCATGCAGTTCTGAATCTGAGCTTGTAAGTTGTTCAAAGACCAGCGGTGTTTAGTATTTTGATCTGTTGGTGTTGTTCGACGCCTCATGTGAATCGGAGTTCCTCTCGGTGTCTTTGAAACGGCTACATACCTGACTGCAGGTTACAACGACGCATGCTATAACTACACGCATATCCAGCCGATGATTGACCGGCGCCCCGCTTGCGTCGCGGCGTCGCGGTGTCGTTTACCGCAAGTTTCACTGTTAGTGTAGGGTGCGGGAATATCGAACTCAGGGAGGCGAGGTTGTGCTTGGGTCAGGTAGGACCTAAATCACCCCGAGGGGCGAGCTAGCCCGAATCGGTAGATGGTTGTCACGAAAGAAAATAAAAGGGTATGAACAAAAGGAAAGTAAACCCGGGACTTTGGTTTCCAACCCGACGAGAGACTCTCGCCGATACGGCCTACGGGTATGGATAGCGATCGGGATTAGGGTCTAATGGTGAGACGTTGCCTCTGAAAGTGGTACCGGCGTCCCATGGGCCCGATATTCCGGTCGGTGCCCAGGATGATACACCGGACTTCTCGGATTCGATCAGTGGGCACTCCCGTGTCCATTAACACTGATCGATCCCGGGAGCACTAAGCCCGCAACGATATCTCCCAACGTCTCATCCTGCCGCTCCCGCGTGCTAGGATTCGGCGTCTACGCTAAGGGCGTGAGCTATGGCTAGGGAGTCAACCGCCAAGTTTATTCCCCCTTGGCCCAACGGTCAAAGGCGGTCTTTTTCCCGCCAATGACAATGAAACACCCCGCGTAACCATTAGATTCCTACTCCCTATCGATTTCCTAACCCTATGGACGCATCGGGAAGAGCCCCCGAAGGGGTTTCCACCAAAATCCCAGATTTGGGAACTACTCACAAAAATTCATGAAAAAGCAATCTAAATGAAATTCAACCGTTTGAAATCATAATCGGACAATTGCAATGCGGAAGTAATAGAGTAATAAAGACAATACTAAAATTTCAGAAAGATCTGAAAACTTACAAAAGAGTAACAATTACAGCC
This sequence comes from Scilla litardierei, assembly GCA_030789695.1. Lineage (NCBI taxonomy): Eukaryota > Viridiplantae > Streptophyta > Magnoliopsida > Asparagales > Asparagaceae > Scilla > Scilla litardierei. The sequence goes on from CM061142.1 coordinate 545,254,389, forward strand.
GTCACAAGGAAATAAAACAGTAGAAAAACAGCAACTCCCGTTTCTGGAACCCTAGGGGTTCTATTTATAGACCTAAGCATCAACCGATCGGTTGACAAGTCAACCGATCGGTTGATCCGTTACAGATAAATAACAGAAAACAGCGAGTTTTCACCCGATCTCATGAACCGGTCGGGTGAGTTCTTGAGTGACCGGTTGGATCTTGGAGCAGTCGGGTGAGTCAATCGGTTCGACGTCCGTGTCTTCAGCTCTTCTTCTTCAGCTACAGATGAACCGATCGGGTGAGAGTCACCCGATCGGTTGGAATTCTGCTCGAAAAAACAGAGAACAGCCGCCCGCAGAACCGGTCTGTGAACCGGTCGTGTGACTTCTTTGTGAGCTGCGGCAGAGACCGGGTGGTGCACGCGTGCATCACCCGATCGGTTGAAGATGACCAACCGACCGGGTGAGGGGCTGAAAGATGAATTCTTCGACGTTTGACCCCCTAGATCACGCGTGACTTCTCCCGTTGCTCCGGGGACTTGGGATATCATCGTTAAATGTCCCCTACGTGGTCGAACCCCTGCAATCATGGATAAACAAAGAAAAGTGAAAGAAAACGGGAAAATATACGAAAACGAATAAGAGACGGCGGAAAAACACGGAGAAACACAAAAGAAAACGTGCGTGAATATATGAAATATAAACGCACGTCAAAATCCCCCAAGCTGAACTCTTCCTCGTCCTCGAGGAAGACGAGTGAGAGTAGGAGCTCGGAAGGGAAAAATAGAGAGGAAGAAAGAAAAAGAAAACTCTAAGCCCTAGATCGTCCATCAGAGCCACCAAAATCGAAAACGACACACCAAGCAAGCAAACGCCAAATCACACCACTAAACCTAGGAAAGCGAGTCCAAATAAGTGTCGTGGGTCCACGCAGTGAAGCGCGAGTGAGCGTGGTCGTGTGCTAGCAAATGGTGATGCTTTCTACGATGTGCTATTAGGCTCGATATACACAAATCCAAGATATGACCCAAAATATCGATCCGAATTGAAATAAGCGGCGAATATAAGTTCAAGCATGCATAAGAAGAGTTAGAATAGAAGCGTATCATGCATCGGGGACTCCACAACTAGGGTTAAGGAAATCACGCCACTATAGCCTAGATACTAGCTAAAAAGTTCCTAAGCCAAGTGTTTTCGATAACGACGGGGGTTGAGATGATGTGGGGAAGAACACTCGGTGCAAATTCTCGCCTTCCCTTTATTCTTGGCAAGTATGAAAATATATTCACACGGAAATTTTTTTTTTGGGTTTTGGGCATTTGTATTTTTTGGATTTTTGGGCTATACACAATTTTTCTTTTCTTTTCTTTTTGGGTTTTTCTTTTCTTTTCTCCTTTTTTTTGGATTTTTGGGTTTTTGGCTATACACATGTGTACTCTCCCAAGTGGGAGAACGGTACACGACGAGGGGATTTGCACCAAGTAAAGCAAAAAAGAAGTCGAAATCTAAACACTTGGGCAAAGGAAACTATTCTCGCTAAATAGAGCGTAGGCTAAATGGGTTATCCTAGTCCTTAGTTGTGGAATCCCGACGCATGCGAACTGAAGTATACGATATAAATATAGCATGCATATAGTGGAAAGAAATACCGCATATTCAAATCGGAGTATGGTAATCTAGGGGTCATTCATGGACAGGCATATAAAGTAAAATCACAAGGCAGAAGCACACCAAATGCTAGTCACGACACACGACTCACAAAAAGCTAAGTTGACCCACGATGCGTGAAATGCAAGAGGACTCGAAATCCTAGGGTTAGTGAGTGTGATTGTCGATGCAATGCTAGGTGTGTGTGACTTTGTGGCGATTCATCATAGGATTCATCTCTAGGAGAAAGAGCTAAAAAAAAGAAGAAGAAAAAGAAAGAAAAAAAATAAAAACACGATGAAAACGACATAAAAACAGAAAAAGAAGGACTAAAACGACGCACACAGTGCGACTCCCCCAAGCTGAAGTTTGCATTGCCCTCAATGCAATATGAGTGAGTACGGGAGGGCAATGAAAGTGGGGGGGGGGGGAATACGCACTGACACAAAAAGAAATGAAAACGAGGAAAACACATAGATAAAATTGAAAAAGAAAGAAAGATCAAAATCAAAATCAAACAATACGAAAATAAAAATAAAAATAAAAAGGCACACGACACGACACTCAAAAAATGAAAAACAAGCACACACACACAAAATGAGAAAAACAAACAAAACACGACAGCGCACCAAAGTAGACGTCCCCCAAGCTAGACCAGAAAGTGCTAGCGAAATGATGTGATCGATGAACTGCAGAGATGTGCAAGGGGGAGTCAAAAACAAAAGAGGTGAGTCAAGAAAGCAACACTCAAATAGTCCCCTCCCTCCGACAGAGACAAAGCAGGGCCCCGAAAAGACAGATGGGCACAAATATGGGGGGGGGGGGCAAAAGTGGTAGAGTAAAATTAAGCAGGGGCACCACCCTCTGGGGGTGGTGACGGGGGCCTGCGCAGTGGACCAGGGGTCGTGGGGGGTGGAATGTGGAGCTCGGAGACGTCGGGTGGGTCTTCGCGGATGTGGCGAACGAAGCTTTGAAGAAAGGGGAGGTCTCGGTCGACGGACTCCTCGGTTATCCGACCACCCTGCCCAGCTAGGAGGATCATGGCCATGAATCGATCGGCTTGGTCTTGATCGGGGGCAAGTGGGTTGGAGGTGGTGGGCTGAGCGGGGGGCTGTTCGCGACGAGCACGACGGTTGGGCCTAGGGTTCGAAGAGCTGGCGTCGGTAGGTTTAACACGGCGGGGAGGCATTGTGCGGGTGTCTTGTGTGTGTGCGAGTGTGTAAAAGTACAACGAATTCAACACAAACACGAAATACGACCAACAAGCAATTGAAATATTTGGGGAAAGATTAAAATTAAGCAAAGGAGCGAGTTTACCCAAATGAGATGAAGATAGTCGATCGTAGATGCCCCGATGCTACTCGATTGGAGCACGCTGTGAAGCCGCAGTGATCTCTTCAACAAGTTCCGATGTTGGGGAGAATGGGTGAAATTTAGGGTTTGTGTGGAGGGAGATGGCGGGGGAATGGAGAGAAATGACGGTGGACGGGTAGGGAGATGGCGAGGGAAGAAGATCGAGGCTGATCTTGGGGAAGAAAGTAGGAAGGCGCACGAGGGGAGTCGAAACGGCGGCAATTCGGGCGATCGGGCGAGGGTGGGAATGAACGGGTGTCGGGGGGGTTTATATAGGGTTTTAAGTCGAACCGATCGGGTGACCTGTCACCCGATCGGTTGACGGTTAGGTCGAAAATTTTGCTGAAGAAATGCTACAGGCGAACCGGTCGGTTGACTTTTCAACCGATCGGTTGGCCGCTCCATTCATTTTCCCGAGAACTTAGGGCTGCTCACCCGGTCGCGTCAACCGATCGCGCTAGAACTCAACCGATCGGTTGACATTCCCCAAAAATTTCCGAGAGTTCTCCCCAGCTCACCCGGTCTACCACCCGGTCTCTTCATTACTCAACCGATCGGGTCATATGGGGACAGATCTCGGCATGTATCAGATACATCCCAACCGATCGGGTGAGTTGTCAACCGGTCGGTTGGGGCTTGTTTCCTGCAAAAACCAATAGAATTGTTTAAGTCCCCGAACGGATGTTCTCGCGACTGATTTTATTTATAAAAATAGACAAAATAAAGTCAAAAATAACGCTTAAAAGTGGGGAAAAAGTTTAGAACATGGGTTGCCTCCCATGAAGCGCACTTGTTTAACGTCGTTGGCTCGACGCCCGCAAGAGATGCTCATGGTGGTTGGTACGGGTGATGCCCGAATTTCGACATCTCTTTCTCATTGGAGCTGAAGGCGCTTGGAGTAGTCAGTGGCTGGAAAAATACTTGCTCGACTACCCTCCCTTTGTTCTTGGGATCCGGGGGCTTTTCCTTGGTGTTGGCGCTTCCCGCCATCTTCTTCAGGATCCGGACCTCGCCTTTAGTGAGGTCCATGGGCTCTTTCCCCGTTCTCCTCACAGGAGGAGCCTTGGGGAACCCGGGAGGGGTCGTTCTTGCTGCACTCGGTTCTCCAGCAGCTTCCTTGTTCTCGGGGCCGTCTCCATCTTCTGAATCCCCCAAGTCATCGGGGGGGTTTCTTAAGAGAATCTCCCAGGAGCTCTCTTCAACAGCCTTTTCTTCTTCTATCTCCAGCAGATTACACCCAGGGTCGTCAGGGGGATCGGGGTACTTCATGGATAACCCCAGATCAAATTCGACTTTTTCTCCGCCGACGTTCAAAGAGAGTTTTCCGTTCTTCACATCTATTAGAACGCCAGCAGTGGCCATGAAAGGCTGTCCCAGGATAATGGGGGTGTGTGCGTCTTCGGGCATGTCCATGACTACAAAGTCCACAGGCACATGCACCCCTCTCACATTCACGGGGAGGTCATCCACAACTCCCACCGGATATTTGACCGATTGGTCAGCTAGTTGTAGGGTCATACCGGTGGGCTCCAAATCAACCATCCCTATCCTTCTGTACATTGACAAGGGCATCAAACTAACACTCGCTCCGAGATCGACGAGTGCGCGATGAATCTTCACTGCCCCGATCGTGCAAGGAATAGAGAAGCTCCCCGGGTCTTTAAGTTTCGGCGGATTTGCCCTCTGGATAAGAGCGATACACTCCGCCGTCAGCACTACTTTCTCCTTTCTAGACCCTCTCGTCACCAAATCTTTCAAGAATTTTGCATAGGAGGGGATTGTTTCGATTGCTTCTAGGAAGGGGATCTGCAAACTCAGGTCCTTGACCATGGCGAAGAACTTGCCATATTTCTCATCAATTTTTGCCTGAGCCAACCGTTGTGGAAATGGCACAACGAGTTTATACACTTTAGGGCTCTCTTCCCCCCTCTTCTCCTTCTCTTCTTCAGAGACTCCCTCCGGAGCCATAGGATTTGATGACGAAGCACCGGCGTCGTTTGATTTTTCGATCGGTTTCTCAACGACCGATGGTGCTTCCGGGTTGCTAGGGGGCACTCTAGTAGGAATTTGTGTCCCGCTTCTTAGAACGATAGCGGACACATTTGCGTGCTCGTGCACGAGTGCCGATGTTTGGGTTGCTCCCCTCGGGTTCACCTCCGGTTGTGGCGGTAATTGGTTTTGTGACCTTGCAAGGTTCGCCACTTGTAACCCCAGCTGGGTTACTTGGTCCGTGAGGGTCCGCTGACCCATTTCCAGCTTTTGGTTGATCCTCTCATGGTTGGTGATATATTGAGTCAAGAGATACTCAACCGGAGAAACGGCCCTCTGTTGGCCATACTGCTGCTGCTGCTGAAACGGCTGCTGATTCCTGGGGGCGTAAGATTGTTGCTGAAATGGTTGCTGCTATGGCCTAGCCGGCTGATAAGTTTGTTGTTGCGGCTGCTGAGGCGGTGAGGGCTGAAATGGTGGCCGGTAACTGAAGTTCGGGTGGTTCCGGTTGTTTGGAGAGTAGGCCGGGTTAGAATTTGTCCTTGGTGGATACGGCGTATTTCCCGTAGGGTTGTAAAATAGTGCGCTCGCCTGATCCAACGGTGGTGAGATGTCACCACCGTCGAATTCCCCAAAGAATTCGGACTCTACCGCAGAAATTTGCTGTGTACCGGCCCCACCGGCTCCTACCATTAGTGCGGAGATCTGGGTCGAAAGCAAGTCAAACTTGCTTGAAAGTTTGTCGACGTCCTCGACTTTGTGTATACCCCCGGATCTTGGTGTGGCTCTCTCGTCACACCACCGCTCATTGTTGGATGCCATATTTTCCAGAATATGCCCGGCATCTTCCTCGCTTCTAGACATGAAGGAACCCCCAGCCGCGGTGTCCATAGAAGATTTCAGGTCATCCCTCAACCCATTGTAGAACAGATTAATAATCTGCCACTTCGGAAGCTCATGGTGAGGGCATCTTCTTTGCATCTCTTTATATCTCGTCCAAGCTTCATGCAAGGACTCGTGGCTGGCCTGGGAGAAGGAGGAGATCTCACTCCTCAACTTCATGGTCTTCCCCGGAGGAAAGAACTTTGTCAGAAAAGCGTTGGAGAGCTTCTCCCAGGTGTTGAAAGTGTTGGGGTCCTTCCCCCTTAGCCATTGCTTGGCTTTATCTCGCAAAGAGAAGGGGAACAGCTTCAGACGGATAGCCTCTGTCGTGACACCATTAATCCGGAAGGTGTCACACTTCTCCAAGAAGGAGTCGAGGTGCTCGATCGGGCTCTCCATGGGTGCACCCGCAAACTGATCCTGCTGGATCCATGTCACTTGAGACGGCTTCAGCTCAAAGCTTTGAGCCGCAATAGCTGGAGGACGGATGGCGGAAGTGGACTCGATAGATGGCATCGAGTACTCCAGCAGAGACTTTTGAGGTGGGGTGTTCTCCTCCATGGATTCGGGATCTTCTCTTCTTCGCTTCTCGGCGGCCAAACGCCTAAGGGTGGCGTTAATCTCTGGATCGAGGGGAATCAAGTCGTCAAGACTCCTTGAACTCCTGCGCATGAAAAACAACAAACACCCGTGAAGCGACAAGTGGGAAAGAAACAGATAACATAAGAAATAAAAATAAGGAAGAACAAAAAGAAAAAGAAAAAGGAGAATGCGAAAATTATCGCGAGGTAGGGATGTGAGCTAGACACGAGGGTTCAAGAGATCCTAAAATAACAAGCACGTTGCCTCCCCGGCAACAGCGCCATAAACTTGACCGGCGCCCCGCTTGCGGCGCGGCGGCGCGGTGTCGTTTACCGCAAGTTTCACGGTTAGTGTAGGGTGCGGGAATATCGAACTCAGGGAGGCGAGGTTGTGCTTGGGTCAGGTAGGACCTAAATCACCCTGAGGGGCGAGCTAGCCCGAATCGGTAGATGGTTGTCACGAAAGAAAATAAAAGGGTATGAACAAAAGGAAAGTAAACCCGGGACTTTGGTTTCCAACCCGACGAGAGACTCTCGCCGATACGGCCTACGGGTATGGATAGCGATCGGGATTAGGGTCTAATGGTGAGACGTTGCCTCTGAAAGTGGTACCGACGTCCCATGGGCCCGATATTCCGGTCGGTGCCCAGGATGATACACCGGACTTCCCGGATTCGATCAGTGGGCACTCCCGTGTCCATTAACACTGATCGATCCCGGGAGCACTAAGCCCGCAACGATATCTCCCAACGTCTCATCCTGCCGATCCCGCATGCTAGGATTCGGCGTCTACGCTAAGGGCGTGAGCTATGGCTAGGGAGTCAACTGCCAAGTTTATTCCCCCTTGGCCCAACGGTCAAAGGCGGTCTTTTTCCCGCCAATGACAATGAAACACCCCGCGTAACCATTAGATTCCTACTCCCTATCGATTTCCTAACCCTATGGACGCATCGGGAAGAGCCCCCGAAGGGGTTTCCACCAAAATCCCAGATTTGGGAACTACTCACAAAAATTCATGAAAAAGCAATCTAAATGAAATTCAACCGTTGAAATCATAATCGGACAATTGCAATGCGGAAGTAATAGAGTAATAAAGACAATACTAAAATTTCAGAAAGATCTGAAAACTTACAAAAGAGTAACAATTACAGCCGTCACAAGGAAATAAAACAGTAGAAAAACAGCAACTCCCGTTTCTGGAACCCTAGGGGTTCTATTTATAGACCTAAGCATCAACCGATCGGTTGACAAGTCAACCGATCGGTTGATCCGTTACAGATAAATAACAGAAAACAGCGAGTTTTCACCCGATCTCATGAACCGGTCGGGTGAGTTCTTGAGTGACCGGTTGGATCTTGGAGCAGTCGGGTGAGTCGATCGGTTCGACGTCCGTGTCTTCAGCTCTTCTTCTTCAACTACAGATGAACCGATCGGGTGAGAGTCACCCGATCGGTTGGAATTCTGCTCGAAAAAACAGAGAACAACCGCCCGCAGAACTGGTCTGTGAACCGGTCGTGTGACTTCTTTGTGAGCTGCGGCAGAGACCGGGTGGTGCACGCGTGCATCACCCGATCGGTTGAAGATGACCAACCGACCGGGTGAGGGGCTGAAAGATGAATTCTTCGACGTTTGACCCCCTGGATCACGCGTGACTTCTCCCGTTGCTCCGGGGACTTGGGATATCATCGTTAAACGTCCCCTACGTGGTCGAACCCCTGCAATCATGGATAAACAAAGAAAAGTGAAAGAAAACGGGAAAATATACGAAAACGAATAAGAGACGGCGGAAAAACACAGAGCAACACAAAAGAAAACGTGCGTGAATATATGAAATATAAACGCACGTCAATGATGGCAGAAAATCGGCAACGACGGTAATAAACGGAACGAAGATGGTCGCCCAATGAACTCGCGGAAGTTGACGGGGAAGCACACAGATCACACCGACAATCACATGTTTCAGTTTGTAAGAGCATAGACTAATGAATCAGTTTGGATCTGTATCAGTATGTACATCAATATATTTGAATGGCTGGGTCATTTTCAAAATGTCATCAAGTGGAATATGTATGAGATTTAATCTAAACTTTAGCTAAACGCGCACAACGGGCATAATTCTGCTGGTTGTGCGTATTTAAGTATGATGAAATTTGGAATGTGATTGATTCACTGCGCTGGTGCACGGTGGAATTAAAATTATAGCATCTCACAAATATGCTCAAAGCGCAAAACGGTCAAATTTATTCCCGTGGGGGCGTTGAGCAAATTTGTCATCGACGCAACTTTTGCGTAACGCGCACAACCGGCATAATTCTGCATGTTGTGCACTTTGCGCAATTATGTTAGCCATAATAAATTTGCTGAACGCGCACACCGGCTCAAAGTGAACACCTGGCGTTACTTGTTGTGTGCTTTGAGCAATTTTTTAAACCATTAAAAATTTGCTCACCGCGCACAACGGCCATAAATTTATTGGTACTGACTACTGAGCGTTGAGCAATTATGTAAGCGGCTATAAATTTTTCCAGCTCACTTGCCACCGGTCATACATTCTTGGGAAAATCATATGTCTGGTATCAATCAGCTGTAGATTCAGGAGCAGTATTTTGTATATTCACGAGCACCCCTCTGTAGCTTGACGGGGTCTTCGATGTAGCCACACAGTAAAACTCTACTATAGCAGTCACATCCTCATTGACCTATCTGCGTTGTGCGCATTGAGCAATTCCCATTTTCCATGCATTTTGCGCGGTGATCAATTATAATAGTTACTTTCTTCTGTATTATTTAGCCCGGGGTGCGTGTCGAATAAAATGTATTAAAAAATCTTAGTGGAGAGAAGTATTGTTGGGAGTAAGTTTCCTATTAGCATCAATGTTGATCAAGGCGAAAAATCGTTGAGTTTCCTTGTTATGCGCGGAGAGTAATTAACCTATTTTGATCCAGATGCTAAAATAATTGGGATTACGCGATTTTCGCGTTGGTATTACGCGGTTTGCGCGTTGAGTAAATAATTGTTGATTCCCGAGATCCATTGCATTACTGTAGGATCAAGGACTTATTATACGCTTCATTTTGATTGCTCCAATTCCCCTATAAAAATGGCGGACAAGGAGCACTCATCTTCTCACAACTTCATCTACTTTCTTCCATCATCTTCTTCTTTATTTGCCCACACAACCTTCGTATGGAAACAGTAAGTCCTTCAGCTGTTCGTGCATGCTTGATATAGATATCAGATATGGACGATAGCATTCATTCAGCTGTTCTTCCATTTATAATCAGGCATGCCCGAAAAAGGGTTTCCAGATGTGAGGATTTCGCCTTCCACCATGCCCGTGACTCTGTGGTGTCTCTTGCCGAAGATGAAAGAATTCACCCTCAGAATGCACCCCTACACAACAACCACGTTTTCAATCCTGTCATGCCTACTGAATAGCTGCCCGAACCTGGATGATCTAGTCATTGGAGTAAGTACAAATTTGCTAATTATTTCCTCTGAATAATTCAAATCTACGTATGTATGTATGATGGCATTAAGCATTCTGTTTTGTTACCAGGATGAAATGTTTGATTTTTCAGACCCGAAAGCTTCAGCGCTAGAATATTGGGATCAGCAGATGCCTTTGGATTGCATGACAAATACGCTGAGCACGGTAACTGTAAACGTGGTCGATGTACACCGCAAGGGCTCGCATGCAACGAAGCATTCTATGACCTCTGGATCAACAGTAACACGAATTTCTCCTTTTCCGTATTCCGACTAGATTCTTCGTCATTATCTTCTTCAATTTGGATGCGAGACAAGAGATCAAAAATAAGAGGAGGGAGTGCTTGTGCCTCGGAGGGACGGTAGCCCTGCACCGCCAACCTATGTGACCAAGGGCCGCCATCCAGGCTTAATCATATGTATCAGTTTGTAAGAGCATAGGCTAATGAATCAGTTTGGATCTGTATCAGTATGTACATCAATATAGTTGAATTCGATTGAATATGTCTTCAGATTGAATAAGTATCAGATTTAATTTTAAAGTTTGCATGTAGTTTCTGAGTCAGAGTGAATAAGTATCCGGTTTAATCTACAATGTTTTCAGATTAAACAAGTATAATAAGACTTAAATCTAAAAGTTTGGATGTAGGCTTAATTGGGATTCAGATTAAGTATGATGTTATTTGGAATGTGATTGATTCACTGCGGTGGTGCGCAGTGGAATTAAAATTATAGCATCTCACAAATATGCTCAAAGCGCAAAACCGGCTAATTTATTCCCATGGGGGCGTTGAGCAAATTTGTCATCGACGCAACTTTAGCTTAACGCGCACAGCGGTCATAACTCTGGCGGTTGTGCGCGTTAAACAATTGTCCATAAAATACCTTAGATGCTCAAAGCGAACACATGTCTTTGCTTGTTCTACTGCGCTTTGCGCAATTATGTTAACCATTAAAAATTTGTTCAACGCGCACAACGACTCAATTGGCCATAAATTTGTTTGTTCTGAGCTTTGTGCAATTATGTATGCGGCTATTAATTTTTCTAGCTCACATCCCTCCGGCCGGTCAAACATTCTTGAGAAATGCACATGTCTGGGATCAATCAGTTGTAGATTGACGAGCAGTCTTTTGTATATTCACGAGAACCCCTTCTGTAGCATGACGGGGTCTTCGATGTAGCCACACATTAACTCTACTTCGGTCGCATCCTCATAAACCAATACAATTCACTGCCATGCGTTGTGCGTTGTGCGCCTTGAGCAATTCTAGTTTTCCTTGCGTTTTGCGCGGTGAGCAATTCTGATTGTTAGTTTGTTACTCGCTTCTGTATTATTTAGCACGGTTTGTGCGTCGAATAAAATGTATTAAAAAGGATTAGTGGAGATTAGTATTGTTGGGAGTAATTTTCCAATTGGCATCATTGTTGATCAAGGCGAAAAACCGTTGAGTTTCCTTGTTTTGCGCGGAGAGTAATTAACCTATTTTGTTTCCTTATTATACTCTTCATATTGATTGATCCAATTCCCCTATAAATGGCGGACAAGGAGCCCTCATCTTCTCACAACTTCCTCTACTTTCTTATATCATCTTCTTCTTTTTGCCCACACAATCCGTCTGGAAACAATAAGGTCTTCTTATGTTCGAGCATGATGCATGAGGTAGAAATGGACGAGATGGAGAATGATACGGGGTGTAAAGATGAGATGGTCTTCTACTGTTCGGGCCTGATGCTTGAGATAGAAATGGACGATAGAATTCAACCAGTACTTGTTTCACGCAAAGATAAATGGTTGATGTTGGAAACTGCAACGACGGTAATAAACGCAACGAAGGGCTATCGTCCATTTATAATCAAGCATGCACGTGGAACGGCCATCTCCTCTTTACACTATCTCCTCCTCCATCCCCTTCATCTTTGTACTATAGACCTCCTACTGTCCTTTCCGATCTCGAAGATGAAAATCTCATTCTATTTATAACGCAACCATGTGTTGGTGTTCACCGCCTCTTGGGAATCGGAGTTCTTTTCGGTGTCTTTGAACCGGCGTCATACTTGACAGCCGGGTACAACGACGCCTGTAATGACGACACTCCTATCCGGGCTACGGTGGCAGAAAGTTGGCAAACACGTCCATAAACTCAACGAAGATGGTCGCTTCGTTGTGTTAGTTAACGTCGTTGCCGACTTTCGACAACCATAGGCAGGTTAGGAGTGTCATCATTGCAGGCGTCGTTGTAGGGTGAAGCACGCAGATCACGCCGACAATTTATCCCGTAAAAAGCCCCTTCATTGCAAACATCTTACGAAGACAATCATATGTATCAGTTTGTAAAGAGCATGAGGTAATGAATATGTTTTGTTCTGTATCAGTATGTACATCCATATAGTTGAATGGTTGGGTCATTTTGAAAATGTCATCAATTGGAATATGTATGAGATATAATCTAAAAATGTTCAATCAGTTTACGAAGTCGATTGAATATGTAGCCGATTTAATCTAAAATGTCTTCAGATTGATTATGTATCAGAGATAATCTAAAAGTTTGCATGTAAACAAGTTAATTTTCTCATAGACGGAATTTAACAACTTGCTTGGAGGGACATTTTCGTGTTCTTTACAATACGTCGATAAAGACGCCAGTGGTTGAAGGCAGTCCGTTGGATGGCGGGCTGGGGTGCCATTCCACTTTACTGTAAACTGCATCAGGATGTGCGACAGGAGGTCGAGGAGTGGAAGGCAGGCCGTTGGATGGCGGTCGGGGCTTTCGTTCCAATTTACTATAATCTGCACCAGGATGTGCGACGGGGGGTCAAGGAGTGGAAGTCATGCCGTTGGATGGCGGGCTGGGGTTTCGTTTCACTTCAGGATGTGTGACGTGAGGTCGATGAGTGGAAGGCAGACCGTTGGATGGCAGAGGGACCCGTTGTCTGGGAACGATGGTGGTGCCCAGTGGGGTGATTGGCATGGCGATGCCTTCACCGGTGATTTGGACCGACACCCCGCGGGCGGCGACGCCTCCCCCGGTGGTGGAGGTAGTCACGGAGTAGGCGCTAGAGGGGAGGAGCGGTCCGCCCTAAGTCCCCTGGCGTTAGTTCTCCAAGGGAAGTCGGGGAGTGGAAGGCGGGCCGCTCCATGTGTAAGAGGAATAACTCGTCGGCGATCCGCATGTGAGAGGAAGAATTCGTCGGGAAAGAGAGGTCCGGTATCAACGGAGGGCCTATCCAACGATCGGGCCAACGGGAGGTTTCTTTTGAGAGGGGAGAAGTGTCTAGAGGCAAATCGTCCCTAACGCCCTGGGTTTGTGAGGAGAGATCGAATACGGGGGCGTCTCGCCCCCTTTCAAACTTCATGGTAAGGCTTTTCTTTCTTTGCTTTGAGCAATTATGTCTTAGCATTGAGCAATTAAGTAAGCGGCTACAAAACCACTCATACCTCAGAATTACTCACCGCACACAACCACTCAAATTCAGAATAAGCTCACCGCACAAAACCACTCAAAACTCAGAATTGCTCAGCGCACAAATCCACTCAAAACTCAAAATTGCTCATCGCACAGAACCACTCAAACTCAGAAGTGCTCACCGCACACAACCACTCAAAAATCAGAATTGCTCAGAGCACAAAACCACTCAAACCTCAGAATTGCTCACCGCACACAACCAATTTTGTCCCAGTGAGCGTGAACTGCCACAAAGTTCTCCACTGGGTCACAGACAACTCACAGTTGCTCTTGCTTTTGAGGACATTTGTGTCATTTTTCGAGTCAAAGGTCTCCCTGAGAGCTTTCAAATCGCTCCAGCTACATCAATTCTCTCCCATCAATTAAAGTCTCTTCATATGTCTGATATCAATCCCCTGTAGATTGACGAGCAGTCTTTTGTATATTCACGAGAACCCCTCTGTAGCATGACGGGGTCTTCGATGTAGCCACACATTAACTCTACTTCTTCTCATCAATACAATTCGCTGTCATGCGGTCTGCGTTGTGCGCATTGAGCAATTCTCGTTTTCTATGCGTTCTGTGCGGTGAGCAATTATGATAGTTACTCGCTTCTGTATTATTTAGCCCGGTGTGCGCGGCGAATAAAATGTATTAAAAAATCTTAGTGGAGAGTAGTATTGTTGAGAGTAATTTTCCTATTATGTGATCAAGGCGAAAAACCGTAGGGTTTCATGGTTTTGCGCGGAGAGTAATTAACCTATTTTTTTCCACATTCTAAAATAATTTAGGGAGCCCCTTTGGAGATGCTCTAAATGTTGATTCCCGAGATCCATTGCATTACTGTAGGATCACAGACTTTTTATACGCTTCATTATGATTGGTCCAATTTCCCCTATAAATGGCGGACAACGAGCACTCATCTTCTCTAAACTTCGTCTACTTTCTTCTATCATCTTCTTTATTTGCCCACACAACCTCCGTATGGAAACAATAAGTCCTTCAGCTGTTCGTGCATGCTTGATATAGATATGGACGATAGCATTCATCCAGTACTCTTTTCACGTAAAGGTAAATGGTTCATGTTGGAAACTTATGCAACGAAGGGCTATCATCCATTTATAATCAAGCATCCCCGACAATGCTGGGGGGTGTTGCAACTGCGTTGAGAAAATTTGTCCCAAACAGCACTATGAAAAATGTGTACGATGATCATACCATATTCTTTTGGGGTGATATTGGCTATGATGTCTCACATGTTTCAAGAAAGCTGCTGGGTGTTGTACCATGTAAGATTGTTATTCCCTCCTATTATGAATTGTGGCTATGTATTTGTTTTGCGTGTCTTGCTATACACTCCATCTCCATCTCCATCTCCTCTTTATACACTCCATCTCCTCCATCAAACCCTTCATCGTTTCACTATACATCATCTTTGACGCACAGACACTCCATCATATCCTTTCCGATCTCTTACACTCCCAAACACAACTTCTTATGCAACCCTGTGTTGTTTTACATCGTCTCCGGTAACGGAGTTCCAATCGGTGTCTTTTGTCCTGACTTCAGGTTACAACGACGACAGTAATGACGGTAATAAGCGAAACGGTCTGCCGACTTTCGAATTCACGGGGTCTCCTAC
Organism: Scilla litardierei; assembly: GCA_030789695.1. Taxonomy (NCBI): domain Eukaryota; kingdom Viridiplantae; phylum Streptophyta; class Magnoliopsida; order Asparagales; family Asparagaceae; genus Scilla; species Scilla litardierei. The sequence continues at coordinate 545,269,399 of CM061142.1, forward strand.
CGCGGACAAAGTGCCACGTCATTGCACACATCTGGTATGACAATCATCTTGAGCAGATCAGGGCAGAAATTCGGCAACTGCAACGTAGATGCGGAGCGCATTACCCGTGTGGTACATCGCCACAGGGGAATCAGTGTTCCAAGCGTTGTGTTTGACACAGCTACGTACTTGACTGCAGGTTACAACGACGCGACACTCATATCCAACTATCCAAGGATGTTAATAAACGCAACGAAGATGGGCGCCCGATGAACTCGCGGAAGTTGAAGGGGGAAGCAAGCAGATCACGCGCCACTTCATTGCAAACATCTGCGAAGACAATCAAATGTATCAGTTTGTAAGAGTAAAGGGATATGTATCAGTTTGGATCTGTATCTGTACGTACTTCAGTATGTTAGAATGGGTTGGTCATTTTGGAAAGGTCACCGTTTGAATATGTATCAGCGTTAATCTAAAGGTTTGCATGCAGTTTCTGAATCAGATTGACTAGGTATCAGATTTAATATAAAATGTCTTCAGAATGAATAAGTATCGGTCTTAATCACAATTAGGTAAAGTTTCTAAGTGAAGTTTGACTGTTGGCATGTTGCGGAATCACAATTTTAGTATGATGAAAATTGGAGTGTGAATGATTGACGGTTGGAACAAAAATTACAGCATCCAACAAATATGCTCAAAGCGCACAACGGGCAAAATTAGTCCGTGCGGGGCGCGTTGAGCAAATGCGCTATCGTCGCAACTTTGCTCAACGCGCACACCGGGCATAAGGCTACTAGGTGTGTGCGCGTTTAACAATTGTTGATAAACTACCTTTATATGCTCAAAAAGCGAACACCTGGCTTTCCCTTTTGCCAGTTGTGCGCGTTGTTTTGCCCGTTGTGCGCGTAATTTTGCCCGTTGTGCGCGTTGTTTTCCCGTTGTGCTCGTAATTTTGACCGAGCCTAAGGGCATAATTTTGCCCGTTGTGCACGTTGGGCTATTTTTTAGTGGCTACAGTTTATCCCAACGCGCAAAACTTAGGCAGGCATTAATCATTGTTGAGCAGAACAGCCAGCTGGTAGAAATCCGCTGTATATTAACGATCCCTGCTCTGTATGTTCACCAACACTGCTCTGCAGACTCGAGGGGTCTCTTAGTAAGACCAAAGGTTCCAATATATCGCCGTTGTGCGCTGTGAGCATTTCTGTTAACCATTAAAAATTTGCACGGTGCGAGCAGCAATAAATGTGGATATATCAGCAAATTTTATTGAGTGGACGAGTTGGAGTTTTTTTTCGCACTAACAAAATTGCTCACCGCGCACAACCGGTCAAAATTATTTGTTCTGATCGTGGTGAATGGTGAGCAATTGTAGTAACCACTAACAAATTGGCTAATAAAGGCGCTCAACGGGCAAAACTTATCAATGGGAGTTTGTGGTAAGCAATTTTGTCAGATAATAACATATATGATACAATAACCCTACTCTCACTTGGACTATTTGACACACTAATAATGACACATTCTCATCGCATAACAATTTGGAACAAAGGTTGATGTTATTAAAAATACCCAGAGCGCAAAACCGGCACTAATATTGCCAGTTCTGCTCGTTGAGCAATTTTGTAGGTAAAGACATAATTACTCAAAGCGCAAAACGGGCAATATTACTGCAGTGTTGCGCTCGGTGTAATTGGTATGATACACAACATCAATCCATACCGATGATGACATTTGCACATTTCAGAAGCCATGATAAAATTTCATCCTACAAAGTGGTCCATTTTTATACAAAAAAACTTATTACATTGATAAACGTTTTATCTTACAGATACTAAAAAGCATCAGCGGTATCAATACCCGTACCTTTTACCCTCACAACGAATGACTGCATCCTCTGCTCATAACCAGCCGGCCACCCATCGGCCACAGCGTCATTCGATCTTGTCCACATAACTGAAGTCGGAGGGACATCACCTGTTGGTTCAAGTTGAAGGATAACAAAGTGATTTCTGTTCACATGACCCAACGTTATGTGGAGTCTGGAGGCTCGGTTTACTGGAGGACTTCTCAATGGAAAAAATGTCACACACATATCACGTGCAATCAAATGTACTACACAGTTGTAGCATGAGGCAATAACATGTCCCATGTCTGGCATCTGCAACCAATTATCCTTTCCTACACCTTTATCAATAATAAAATAGTCCACTGCCTTCAAATTATAATTATATGAAACCTCACCCATAACACGCCTGTACAAGACGCTGTATGTCCGCATCTCACGGAGCAAATCAGTTCTGAGAGTCAGCCAATCGGAATCTTTCAAGCCCAACTGAACTGCCACAGCCATGTACCCACAGTTGCCATCTGAAGCCACGTCTACGCAGCCCACTGTGAGGGGTTGTAGCTTGTGATGAAAATCCAAATAATATGGTATGAGGAAGTTGGCCGGCAAATCATCAACATAATCATCACGGGGAAACAAAGGTTTCGGCTTCTTTATTTGAAGTTTCGGACGCCTACTACTTTCCTTTGAAGGCCGCCTCTTCAATTTAGGCTTCTCCTTCGCCGTCGCCGTATTCTCCGCAATTGAATGCAACCGTGGAGCCTTAACAGGCTTCCTCCTAACTGTAGGCTTCTCCGTCAAATCCGAAAAATGATCAGAAATCTCATCAACCAGGGGAGAAAGTTGTTTAAGCATGCCATCCATCTCCTCGTGCTCATCAAAATACGAGGCCACAGCCGTCTCCTCCTCCCTCCCAGCAGTCTGAGCATCCACATTATGATCCCCCGTCTCCACCGTCGCCCCCAACTCTAACGTAAGCTCAGCTTGCATCAACCCAGCATCCTCTATCTTCTCATCCTCCACATCCTCCACATTCGCCTCATCCTCCTACGGCTCCTCATTCTCCCCTGCTGCATTCTCCCCCTCATCCATCTCAGCAGTCTGGTCAGCCACATTACGTTCCACCGTCCCTGCCGTATCCACCAACTTCCCAGTATGCTCCTCAGCAATCAAATCAGTAGCCACTTCCTTATCATCCTCCTCCTCGTTCGCCTTCTCCTCATACACCTTCGGCTCCACAGTCTCAGCCACTGCATTATCCTCCACCAGTACCTCCTCAGCATTCTGCACCTCCACGTTAAGGGCAACCATCTCCTCCGTCTCCACCATCTCCCCCAATAACATAATCATCTACAGTCAACTCAGCAGCCACTGCATTCTCAGCCTCATCATCCCCATAAACATCATGCACCCTCGGCTCCACATTCTCATCCGCTGCATTAACCTCATCCTCCTCCGCAGCATTCTGCTCCTGCCCACTAAGAGCCAACTTCTCAGCAGCCTGCTCCACCTCATCACGATCCACCTCATCATCCTGCCAATAAGCAGCCAATGCAGTCGCCTCCTCAGCCTCATCCACCTTCTCCTCATCTCCCTTCTGCTCCTCCTCAACATTATCCACATGCACTACAAGCTCATCACCCACAATTCTACACGGTGATGCTAACTCCTTCAACTTGTTTACCATACCCACACTTTGCCCCCTTAGTAATCGGGAACGTGCATTATAAATTGATTTGATTTGTGTTTCATTGAAGGATTTAGTTTCCTTCATGCCTTTCAAAATTGCTGACGACGGCACCTTTCTATTTGCCAAGTCTCGCAATGCTTCCACCTCTTTTCCCTGCAACATCCCATTCGTCGGAATGGCCCGCGACATAATTAGCAGCTTGTTGGTTGTGCCTGCCATCAACGACCGTTAAACTCCACTCACCGCCATCGCCCACCTCATTACCACGCAATTTGAATGGGCATCCACACTTGTTGGTTCTAACTGGCCGGTTTCTCTTTCGTACTGGTCGGTGTCCCCTGTAGTTCCCGCTTCTTGCACATGCATAGTAGGCAGCGGGAGTCCTATTGGACGATTTACTCATACTCGACGCACTGGTAACAATCACATGCACATGTTGTCGTCCGACGCTCTTTATCCACTGAAAGAGCTCGTCTCTACTTTTAAAACGTTGAATCGTTGTAAATTCAGATGTATAATCCATATACACCTGTATCAAACAATTCATACAACTAATTGGACCGGGAACCAAACATTAGTTACATTATTGACGTAAAGATAAATCAATATTTCCTCGGAATTTTTTAGCATCTCCATCAATCTCAACTGTATCTGCAGGCAAGTAAAAACCAAAAATTTCTCCTTCTATTTCTACACATTGTAATTGTAATAAGAATATCAAATAAAATGTACTTAACATTGTATACTTACCAAATCGTGATTTCGACAAATTTAGGTTGAAAACCCCTAAATCGATTGCTATCGCTTCACCGATTTGTTTGAACGCAGCAGTTGACACTGTGATGTAAATGACGAGCCCAATAATAAAAATCAAATCTTTGGAATTTCCGTCTGTGCGCCTTGAGCAATCTACGAAAAACTTGCCGTTTGATATTCCGCCTTGAGTAATCTGTGGAAGGTTATTGCTGTGAGCGGTGAGCAGAATTTATCAAGGGGTGAAAGAGGGTCCTAACGGGTCAAAATGGGTAAAAATTTTAACCCGTTGTGCGCTTCGAGTAAATTCGGTGGTTTAGTTGGCTTATTTTACTCAGCGCGCACAACGATTATATTTTAACACGATTTGAACCGTTTTGCGCGCTGAGTAATCTTACATGGATTGTCAGGATTGACATTAGTAACGGTAATCGTTATTAATCACGACGCTGAGAACGATTTTGCCCGTGGTGCGCGCTGAGTAGTTCTAAATTTTGTTTTTAATATTTATTCTATTGGATTACTCATATTCTTATGCCGATGTTAACAACATTATTGATACGTATAAAATAATATAATACCAACGTGATAACTATCATTATTTGTATTAATTAACACCCTTAAGAAAATATGGATAGATTGCGTGTGTTATTAAGCATTCAAAATCCAGTATATATCAGTTTGTACCCGTTCACCAAAAAGTTAGTAAGAGGCAAACTTGATTAGTAGGTCTATCGTTGAGCATAACTTATAGATACGATACACCACAGCACGGCATACAGATGATAACATTTGCACATTTAGGCAGACATGATAAAATTTCATGCTACCAATCTGTCAATATGAAATAAACAATCCATAGTAAAATGATACAACGTTTTATCCTACAATATTTCAATAACGTCAACGGTTGCAATATCGTGACCAAATACTATTGACTGGAATTGATGCATCCTATCCTCATAAGCAGCCGGCCATCCGTCTGACACATCGGAACGGTATCTTAGCCACATACTTGAAGTCGGAGGGACAGGACCATATGGGGCAAGTTTAACAATAACAAAGTGATTATTGTTCACATGACCCAACGTTATGTGGCGTCTGGATGATAGGGGTACTTGAGGAGTTCTTAAAGGAAAATATGTCACACACTGATGAGGTGCAAGAATATGTACTATACAGTCGTAGCATGAGGCAATGACATGTGCCATTTCTGGCATCTGCATCCACCATTTAGCTTTTGGACGGTCTAACAAATGGCCCAGTGCCACTACATTCTTTTTAAATTCCACGGCACCCATAAGTTGCCGGTACAAGCCGTCGTGGTTCTGCATCTCTTCTCACAAGTCATATTTCACCTGCCTCCATTCGTCCTCACCCAGTCCCAACTGAGCTGCCACAGCCCTATACCCACAGTTTCCGTCTGCTTTCACATCTACGACGTGCACTATAAGGGGTCGTAGACACTCAGGAAAAGCGTTCCAATACGGTATTATTATGTCGGCAGCCAAGTCCTCGTCACTATCATCATGTGGAATTGATTGTTTCGGCTTCTTTATTGTACGTTTCCACAACGGTCTACTTCTTCCCTTACCCGGCTTACACGTCAATGTAGACGTATCCGTTATCTCAGCATGCTGCTTAGCAATCTCTGCTACCAGGGTAGAAATTTGCAGACGTAGAACCTCATGCTCCTTCTCAAAGGCCTTAGCCACTGCATTCTCATCATCATCCTCCTCCTCCTTAGTAGTCTGCTCCGCCTCATTACGATCCACCTTATCATCCTCCCCACCCATCTTCCCAGTATGATCCTCCTCCTGCAACTCAGCAGGCACTGCATTCTCCCAAAACGCCTCCCCCACCTTCTGATCCTCCCCCTCATTATTCACAGCCTTCACATTCTCAGCACCCACAATTTTATCAGCTGATGCTAACTCCTTCAACTGTTTTACAATACCAACCTTCTTCCCCCGTTGTAACCGGTTTCGTGCATTATAAATTGCTTTGATTGAGGTTTCACTGAAGTTTTTATTTGCCTTCAGTACTTTCAAAATTTCAGCTGGCCGAACCTTGCTATTTGCCAAGTCATGCACTGTTTCCATCTCCATTCCCTGCAACGTCCCGTCATCAGAATGGCCATCGACATATTTAGCTGCTTCATGGTTGTGCCTGCCACAAACGACTGTTAACCTCCACTCCTCAACGCCCACGCCCACCATATAACCACGCAATGAGAAAGGACATGAACACTTCTTGGTTTTAACAGGCTGGTTGGTCTTTTTTAGCTTTCGGTGTCCCCGATACTCACCGCTTCTTTCACACGCAAAGTACACAGCATGATGCCCTTTGGCTGTTTTACTTAATCTCCCCAAACGTGTAACAATCACATGCCCATGACTTAACCCGACGTTTTGTATCCACTGAAACAGCTCTTTTCTATCCTTGAACAGTTGATTGGTGGTAAAGTCGGTTGTAAAATCCATAATATCCGGTATCAAACAATTCATAACCTGATCCTCAAAGATTTAATGCATTATTGCCGAGAAGATAAATCAATATTACCTTGGATTTTTGTACCAACTTCATCAATCTCAACCGTGGATGAATGCATGTAAAATCAAAATAAGAAAGGCAGATAAACTGTACTTAAAAGTATAGACGTACCAAAGAGTCGATGTTGATAAATTTAGGTCAAAAACCCCTAAATCGATTTCTCTCGATTCAGCTCTTTGTTTGATCTCACCAGTTGACTAAGTGATGTATCCTTCGAGCAATGAAATAAAAATCAAATCTTTTGGAATTCGGTCTGGGCGACTGGAGCGATCTTTGAAAATACTTGCCGTTTGAAATTCCGCCGTGAGCAATCTGTGTAATTGTCTGTCAATTCGCTGCGAGCAGAAGGTATCACGGGACAATTTTGGGTCCTACCGGGTCATATCGGGTCTACAATAATTTACCCGTTGTACTGGTTGAATAAACAAGTCTAGTTTGAAATATTACTAGCAAATAACCCGTCCACATGTGCACATGGACTTGACCAAAACGGTTGTGTGCGGTGAGCAATTACAGGTTTTGAGTGGTTGTGTGCGCTGAGCAATTCCGAGTTTTGCGTGGTTGTGTGCGCTGAGCAATTCTGTGTTTTGAGTGGTTGTGAGCGGTGAGCAATTCCGAGTTTTGCGTGGTTGTGTGCGCTGAGCAATTCCGTGTTTTGAGTGGTTGTGGGCGGTGAGCAATTCCCAGTTTTGCGTGGTGGTGTGCGGTGAGCAATTCTGAGTTTTGCGTGGTTGTGTGCGGTGGGCAAACAGCTAGACAGTTCACAGAGGAGAACTTTTACATTTTTGCCCTCCCAGTGTTTGCGATGAGTAATTTACACTATGAACCAATATTTTTACGCATCCGTATATACAAAGGCATCATAACAGCTTCCATATGCGATCAGTTTTGTGACCTAAGGCGGGAAAAGCTAACGAGATAGGGTTTGATCAACAGAAATTATTCTAATTCGCTGATCTATATAGACTATAAGAGTTCCTGCTTATATCAAACGAAGGTCCTTAAGGCAGAGCAAAAGATTTGTGTCATTGGGTTGGGGTGCCCTAAAATAGTCGACTGCGGACGCATTGCATCGTAAAGTTGGTAAGCCATTAATTGATGCTAATTAATTTGGTATTTATTAATAATTTCAGAAATTGATTACTGCAATGTACATTTGGTACATGATTGCATAGAAATTACGAAGATTGAGATGGACTCGGTACACATTGAGGGGATCTGTGATGAAGCGGACAAAGAAGCAAAGGTTTGAAATTATTTTGCTTTGTTAACTGACTAATTTACTAGAAAATAAAGCAAAACATTTAGTGACTATATTGGTATCTGGTACTTAATTCAGCGTATTGTTGAAGGCTCAGAGGTTAATGAAGATTATACAAATCAGTTCACAACAAATAAAATTTTCCCCAGCATAGAAGAGCTTGGTAAATAGGTAAAAGCGGTCGGTGTGAAAACTGGGAATTTGGTTGTTACAAAATCATCAAATATGAGTACAAAGGGCAATAGGGTCCCAACTTATTATTTTTGTTGTGAAAGAAGTGGGACATATCGGCCACACAGGCCGGATATATCGGCCAAAAAATCAACTCGAAGCAAGAAGTGTTCATGTCCCTTCTACTTGAGGGCTAATGGTGTGGCAACAGATAAGTGGATTTTGACAGTTGTACGTGGAAATCACTCCATACAAGTCTAAGCGGAAGTTGACCGGTTATATCATCTCCAACCACACTGCAACAACACGCCAAATATGGCGTTTTCCCTCCATCAACCGCCCTGCAAAACTGGTATTATTTTGCCGGTTTGCTACGTGGCAATCCAAATTTGGAGAGTCAATGTAGCAACCTCCGATGTATTAAAAAACAGTGTAGCAACCTACATCCAGTTTTTGTATGTCTGTTTATTAGACTATACCTAGCACATTCATTATGATTCTGTTTGTTTATTTCGATCCCCCTATGGCATTATCCAAAAGGCGGGAGTAAAATAACAACAATCGTGCCAAATAAGAGTCTAAATATATATAAAATCCAAAAATCATAAAACCACATTATAAACTTAGGTGATAAGAGGAATGAAAGTCCAATATCAACATTGAGATACACGAAGGAAAACGAACGTCTCAAATCACAACACATATAGAATATAGCATACATGGAGACCATATCACAAAATTCACACATATATGATCAACAAATATAGTGCGGAATTAAAATTAAACCCAAATAAGAAACAAATGTTAACGCAATTATGTTTCAAGGGTTCGGATTACCTAAGAAACTTCTCGCCTTATTCCCGGTTATCCTACATCCCTTCCACCCGGATACCTCCGGATACTCAAGTTAGAACCCTAACTTGAGGTTGCCTTTAAACCCACTTGTAGCAACCCTACAAGTGAAATCGAATACAATCGATGTCCTTCACTCCTACAACTTGGGAGTAAGCAACCCGCTCTCGCAAACCTAGCAAAAAAACCAAATAACGAAAGTTATGAAATTATGAAAGCAACACTTACAATCCCATATGCCTTGAAGTAGAACTTGAAGGAGAAGTGTGTTGTGTGTTGAAGACTCTCTTGGAAGAGAGGAGAAAGCCCTTTCTCTTGACTGCACCTATTACATTGACGATCACTACCGTTTGAATACACATCGCTTCTGCCTTTGCACCGGCTCCATTATATCAGTTCCTGCCTGATAATCATGAATCCCTGTCAATAGAGAGGACAACTGCCGTAAAGGTGGAGCCCGAGGTAATAGATCGGGTGCCAAGCCACTCAAGGCTGGACAGATATATGTTCTCCTTATGGGCATTTACGTTCCGTTTGAATACACATCGCTCCTGCCTTTGCACCGGCTACATTATATCAGTTCCCACCTGATAATCATGAATCCCTGTCAATAGAGAGGACTACTGCCGTAAAGGTGGAGCCTGAGGTAATAGATCAGGTGCCAAGCCGCTCAAGGCTGGACAGATATAGTGCACCTCATGGGCATTTACTTTCCGTTTGAATACACATCACTCCGGCCTTTGCACCGGCTCCATTATATCAGTTCCCGCCTGATAATCATGAATCCCTGTCAATATAGAGGACTACTGTCGTAAAGGTGGAGCCCGAGGTAATAGATCGGGTGCCAAGCCACTCAAGGCTGGACAGATATACGTGCACCAAATGGGCATTTACTTTCCGTTTGAATACACATCGCTCCTGCCTTTGCACCGGCTCCATTATATCAGTTCCCGCCTGATAATCATGAATCCCTGTCAATAGAGAGGACTACTGCCGTAAAGGTGGAGCCCGAGGTAATAGATCGGGTGCCAATCGGCTCAAGGCTGGACAGATATACGTGCACCTCATGGGCATTTAGTTTCCGTTTGAATACACATCGCTCCTGCCTTTGCACCGGCTCCATTATATCAGTTCCCACCTGATAATCATGAATCCCTGTCAATAGAGAGGACTACTGCCGTAAAGGTGGAGCCCGAGGTAATAGATCGGGTGCCAATCGGCTCAAGGCTGGACAGATATACGTGCACCTCATGGACATTTACTTTCCGTTTGAATACACATCGCTCCTGCCTTTGCACCGGCTCCATTATATCAGTTCCCGCCTGATAATCATAAATCCCTGTCAATAGAGAGGATTACTGCCGTAAAGGTGGAGCCCGAGGTAATAGATCGGGTGCCAAGCCACTTAAGGTTGGACAGATATACGTGCACCTCATGGGCATTTACGTTCCGTTTGAATACACATCGCTCCGGCCTTTGCACCGGCTCCATTATATCAGTTCCCGCCTGATAATCATGAATCCCTGTCAATAGAGAGGACTACTGCCGTAAAGGTGGAGCCCGAGGTAATAGATCGGGTGTCAAACTGCTCAAGGCTGGACGGATATACGTGCACCTCATGGGCATTTACTTTCCGTTTGAATACACATCGATCCTGCCTTTGCACCGGCTCTATTATATCAGTTCCCGCCTGATAATCATGAATCCCTATCAATAGAGAGGACTATTGTCGTAAAGGTGGAGCCCGAGGTAATAGATCGGGTGCCAAGCCACTCAAGGATGGACAGATATACGTGCACCTCATGGGCATTTACTTTCCGTTTGAATACACATCGCTCCTGCCTTTGCACCGGCTCCATTATATCAGTTCCCGCCTGATAATCATAAATCCCTGTCAATAGAGAGGACTACTGCCGCAAAGGTGGAGCCCGAGGTAATAGATCGGGTGCCAAGCTGCTCAAGGCTGGTCAGATATACGTGCACCTCATGCGTATTTACTTTCCGTTTGAATACACATCGCTCCTGCCTTTGCACCGGCTCCATTATATCAGTTCCCGCCTGTTAATCATGAATCCCTGTCAATAGAGAGGACTACTGCCGTAAAGGTGGAGCCCGAGGTAATAGATCTGGTGCCAATCGGCTCAAGGCTGGACAGATATATGTGCACCTCATGGGCATTTACTTTCCGTTTGAATACACATCGCTCCTGCCTTTGCACCGGCTCCATTATATCAGTTCCCGCCTGATAATCATGAATCCCTGTCAATAGAGAGGACTACTGCCGTAAAGGTGGAGCCCGAGGTAATAGATCGGGTGCCAATCGGCTCAAGGCTGGACAAATATACGTGCACCTCATGGGCATTTACTTTCTGTTTGAATACACATCGCTCCTGCCTTTGCACCGGCTCCATTATATCAGTTCCCGCCGGATAATCATGAATCCCTGTCAATAGAGAGGATTACTGCCGTAAAGGTGGAGCCCGAGGTAATAGATCGGGTACCAAGCCGTTTAAGGCTGGACAGATATACGTGCATCTCATGGGCATTTATGTTTCGTTTGAATACACATCGCTCCTGCCTTTGCACCGGCTCCATTATATCAGTTCCCGCCTGATAATCATGAATCCCTGTCAATTGAGAGGACTACTGCCGTAAAGGTGGAGCCCGAGGTAATAGATCGGGTGCCAAGCCGCTCAAGGCTGGACAGATATACGTGCACCTCATGGGCATTTACGTTCTGTTTGATTACACATCGCTCCTGCCTTTGCACCGGCTCCATTATATCAGTTCCCGCCTGATAATCATGATACCATGTCAATAGAGAGGACTACTGCCGTAGAGGTGGAGCCCGATGTAATAGATCTGGTGCCAAGCCGCTCAAGGCTAGACAGATATATGTGCACCTTATGGGCATTTACGTTCCGTTTGAATGCACATCGCTCATGCCTTTGCACCGGCTCCATTATATCAGTTCCCGCCTGATAATCATGAATCCCTGTCAATAGAGAGGACTACTGATGTAAATATGGAGCCTGAGGTAATAGATCGGGTGCCAAGCCGCTCAAGGCTGGACAGATATACGTGCACCTCATGTGCATTTACTTTCCGTTTGAATACACATCGCTCCTGCCTTTGCACCGGCTCCATTATATCAGTTCCCGCCTGATAATCATGAATCCATGTCAATAGAGAGGACTACTGCTGTAAAGGTGGAGCCCGAGGTAATAGATCGGGTGCCAAGTCACTCAAGGCTGGACAGATATACGTGCACCTCATGGGCATTTACGTTCTTTTTGAATACACATCGCTCCTGCCTTTGCACCGGGTCCATTATATCAGTTCCCGCTTGATAATCATGAATCCCTGTCAATAGAGAGGACTACTGCCGTAAAGGTGGAGCCCGTGGTAATAGATCGGGTGCCAAGCCGCTCAAGGCTGGACAGATATACGTGCACCTCATGGGCATTTACTTTCCGTTTGAATACACATCGCTCCTGCCTTTGCACCGGCTCCATTATATCAGTTCCCGCCTGATAATCATGAATCCCTGTCAATAGACAGGACTACTGCCGTAAAGGTGGAGCCCGAGGTAATAGATCGGGTGCCAATCGGCTCAAGGCTGGACAGATATACGTGCTCCTCATGGGCATTTACTTTCCATTTGAATACACATCGCTCCTGCCTTTACACCGGCTCCATTATATCAGTTCCCGCCTGATAATCATGAATCCCTGTCAATAGAGAGGACTACTGCCGTAAAGGTGGAGCCCGATGTAATATATCGGGTGCCAAGTCGCTCAAGGCTGGACAGATATACGTGCACCTAATGGGCATTTACTTTCCGTTTGAATACACATCGCTCCTGCCTTTGCACCGGCTCCATTATATCAGTTCCCGCCTGATAATCATGAATCCCTGTCAATAGAGAGGACTACTGCCGTAAAGGTGGAGCCCGAGGTAATAGATCGGGTGCCAATCAATTCAAGGCTGGACAGATATACGTGCACCTCATGGGCATTTACTTTCCGTTTGACTACACATCGCTTCTGCCTTTGCACCGGCTCCATTATATCAGTTCCCGCCTGATAATCATGAATCCCTGTCAATAGAGAGGACTACTGCCGTAAAGGTGGAGCCTGAGGTAATAGATCGGGTGCCAAGTCACTCAAGGCTGGACAGATATACGTGCACCTTATGGGCATTTACGTTCCGTTTGAATACACATCGCTCCTGCCTTTGCACCGGCTCCATTATATCAGTTCCTGCCTGATAATCATGAATCCTTGTCAATAGAGAGGACTACTGCCGTAAAGGTGGAGCCCGAGGTAATAGATCGGGTGCCAAGCCGCTCAAGGCTGGACAGATATACGTGCACCTCATGGGCATTTACTTTCCGTTTGAATACACATCGCTCATGCCTTTGCACCGGCTCCATTATATCAGTTCCCGCCTGATAATCATGAATCCCTGTCAATAGAGAGGACTACTGCCGTAAAGGTGGAGCCCGAGGTAATAGATCAGGTGCTAAGCTGCTCAAGGCTGGACAGATATACGTGCACCTCATGGGCATTTACTTTCCATTTGAATACACATCGCTTCTGAACGAGCAGTGGCTACTAAACAATAGATATTTATAGATCGGTTGCGAGACGCAATCAGTATGCCACGTAATGATGAAAGTATAACCGCCACCTCGTATAATCTCATTTCGGAGGTACGTAATGATGAAAGTAAATGATTCTGCTTTCTTCTCAACAATGTTCACGTGTGGAAACTGGAGAATGAGTCAAGTAGAACCTCGGTTTCCGTGTAAGCCCTTCATTACGATTTTTTTGGCCATCCGAATGGATGCTTTACCCCAGCCGTCTGATGAGATCGTTTTAGTCAGTTCCACTTCCCTATGTAATCCAGCGGCTGAGATTAAAATAACCAATCGTTATATATATGTGGAATCAGTAGACCAGGGGCTTCGCAGAAAATTTCATTCCTCTTCCCTTTGGTCTGTCGTTCCGTTTTCTTCTTCATCTCAACACTCTCGCATATCATACTAGGGTTTCTTCATGCCGCCAAAACGATCTCGTGAGTCGAGTTCTTCTAACTCTTGGGGACTTAGTGATGATGATTCACCATCACCTGAACACGATGATCCCCTTCCCTCATTGTTCCCGGCCAATAGACCCATTCTGTGTGATTCGCTTTCGCTTGGTCCAACTCAAGGTGAACACAATGTACTGTTGCCTCCTCCTGGGTTTCCTCCTTTACATGCAGGTTCATCAGTTCCATCTCCGGCTGAAAAAGCCCCACTCGAGGACAACAGTAACGGCCTCCTCTCTATGGTTGGGATGTCTCTTCGTCAGGACTCTGTTCTGAACAACCTCCATAGCAAACTCGAGGAGCTTACTACGTCTGTCTCTGTACTTACAGATGAACAACGTCAGCTTAAGGATATACTCATAGGCAATGTAAGCCCCGCATCTGCTCCTTCATCCTCCTCCCATCAGCAGGTGAACTTTACTCGTAGATTAGGAGAAATTGAAACACGTCTCTCCAACACCAATCTGGCGATCTCACTTCTGAGTAGCGACTTCGACACTATGATGCTCATAATGTCGAACATACAAGAGAAGATGGAGACTCTGGTGCCCTCTCCTAGAGACATCCGTACTGTTGCCCCACCATCACCACCACCACCTCCGCCTCCGCCTCCAGGTTTTTGAGGTGGCCGGGCCTTTGGCGCACAAGCCTTTCTCTTGTCTTATAATGTATTTTTGATCATCGATGGAGAAGAGTGTTTGTGGGTAGATATTCTTTGGTGTTTTATGTCATTATGTACGAAATGTAGTTTCAAATTTGTTGTGGTATGTACATTATAACATATAAATGTTGTAGTATGATAGAATTCAGACCTTAATACACTGTCATTTAATTTGATACAATTGCATGACATTACGAAATTGATATATGTGATATATACATCGATGCTTACTTGAATCAATGTCCGAAATTGAAATTACCTATTTAAAAACTTTTTACCGATATATGATTTCCCCAGCGCGCACAACGGGCATAAATTGTGACCGTCCTGATATACGTTGTGATAAAACATTTACGTTTGCACATAATTACTCAGCGCGCACAACGGTCACATAATGTGTTTGACCGATGTGCGGGCTGTGAGCATACCCGTATCTGACTATCCACAATTGCTCAATTCACACAACTGCACGTAATTGTGACCTTTTTGCGCGCGGAGCCAAACTATTCTATATTACAATTGAGGGAAACTTTTGAATTTGTCCTATGTGGCAGTGTCATGTCATGTTTTGCGGGGAAATATCTTGGATTGAGAAAATATGTTGGGAATACACAAAATCATTGTAGAGAAATTAGTTGGGATAATACAAAAGCTTTTCTTTTTTGAAATTGGTAGCATTAGCACTTAAGTCTTAATACCATTCATTCAAAAATGACCCAAAAAACCAAGACCCAAAAAAATGAAACCCAACAAAAAACACACACAGAAAATGAAACTCAATGAAATAGAACTTTATTTCGGCTGAGCTTATTTCGGCCGACTCAAAAAATTTGAAACCCAAAAAAACACAGTGAAATTGCATTCAAAGAGGCGGGCTGAGCTTTATGGTCGTCAAGCTGTCTGACCAACCCATTCGCGCAGAAGGCGTCCTCGCCGAAGTCACCCGCTAAATTTTTAGACGCTAATTTGTTGTTCTGCATCGAAGGCGGCCGCACCTAATTTATTGTCCCTCGCCGAAGACGGCCGTGCCTCTAAATTTTTTTACGCTATTTTGTTGTTCTTTTCCATTTTGGCTGTAGAAATATTTTTTTGGGCCAAATATTTTTTTGGGACAAAGATTTTGCACCGTTCCCGCGGGCAGGGATTATGGCTAGTATGCAATTAAAACGACAATTTTTCATCGCAACCAAACTTCAGATGCCATGACCGTTGTGCGGGCTGAGCAAAACTGTATTACATAATCCATTACCCACAATTATTCATCCCGTCCTGCGCGGTGTGTAAATAGGTATACCTTTCGGAAACATAATTCAGCTCGCACAACTGCTAAAATTTCACCCATCTGTGAGCGATTTGTAAAACTGTCGTAACTAAAAAATCACAATAATTAAGAAAAATCACAAAATCGATGGAGATTTAATGTTCAGACTGACATGCGAAATAAATATATCCACATTGAAGCAAATAGATCGGGTCGGTTGATTGATGGGTGTAGATACATACTCCTTCCCCTTTTGTATTTACGACACGCACACCCGACGCTGACGACACGCACACCCACACTTTCCTCTCCTTCCCAGTTTCGCGTGTTAACTGCTATCGTGTTCATGGGGAATTATTTTTGCTCCGTGCACAATTTGCACGGGAAATTTCTAGTATACATATAAGTGAAAAGACAGCACATATCGTACTGTTTATAGAATAAGACACCATATATCTTTGTGAATGATACTCATGTGTCACGCTATTGGATTTGATGGTGTCCCATTTTGTAACGTCCCATTATGAGTAATATTGTACAAACATAAATAATTTGCTCAACTTGCACAACAGCCATTATTTTTCCCGTTGTGCGCGTTGAGCAATTTTGTTATTGCCCATCAAGTTTGCTCAACGTGCACCGTAAAGGCCAAACCTTCTTGGGAACATCATCTGGCTGGTAACAATATGTTGTAGATTCACTCGTCTTTATGTTCAATACAATATCACGCACAATGACTCTACTGTAGTCTATCGTCCTCATCAATGGGCCAATCCAATTCGTCTATAAATAGCCTCTCTTCCCACTAGACCTTGTCAACCATTGCACTTTTTGATGATAGTATTCTAACTGATTCTATCTGTTTCTAATTCATACAATATTTTTTCTTCACAATGCTAAATATATCCCATTGTTCATCACTGCTTCGTCTTCAACACACAAAGATGAACAATATACTACCGGCAATTGACGTGTACTGGAAGACGTTATTTGCTCCTTCATATATTCTACTACAGCAGCGGATTCTTCTGAGAAGAAACAACCGTGATATATTTTTATATCAGTGCCTAAACGTAAAGTTGCATGTCTTTATACCCTATTTTTTACTTAAATATGCTTTTTATCATTCATAATTGATGCTTCTTCAACGCATACAGTGGCATGCGCTGAAGAATCCAAATCAGCCAACTTCGTTAAAGGAGTGGCTACTTATACCGTTATGGACGATCTGGATGCTAGTGATGATGGTGCGTGCTATTGGAGCTGATCATAAATGCCATCTTGCTTGAGCTGTTCAGCATGACTATCTGAACAGTTTTACGTAGTGGGATTCAATGTACCATTAGGATATTCCCGTGATTGAATTTCATACCAGTTCCAAACTGTGAAGTTACAAAATGTTTAGCTGTAGTTTCAACTTTGTTGTGTAATGTACAGAATAATGCATAAATGTTGTAGTATTTTGGAATTCAGACCCTAATACAATGTCATTTTATTTGATACAATTGCAGGAGAATACAAAAATGATATAGGTGATATATATGTCCGACACTGATATTACTGAGTAAAATTGTTTACCGAACTATAAATTACATTTATGCATTATGTACATTATAAAGCATAATGTTGTAGTTTGTTAGAATTCAGACCTTAATACTATGTCATTTAATTTGATACAATTACAGGACAATACAAAATTGATATAAGGTGATATATACATTAATTCTTACTTGAATCAATGTCCAACATTGATATTACTGATCAAACACTGTTCACCGAACTATAAATTCCCCAGGGCACACAACAGGCTCATGCTATATGTTGTGATAAACTATTTACGTGTGCACACAGTTACTAGCATGCACAACGTTCACATCGATTTGTTTGACCGCTGTGCGCGCTGAGCAAAACCGTATCTGGTTATCCACAATTACTCAAATCACACAACTGGACGTAGATGTGACCCTTTTGCTCGCAAGCCAAACTGTATGCAATTAAACACAATAGACCATCACACACAATAGTCAGATGCCATGACCGTTGTGCGTGCTGAGAAAAACTGTATTACATGCTCAATTACCCACAGTTAATCATCCTGTCATATGGGCAACATAAGGTAAGGTTGCGAGCACTGATCAAATTACACCCACCTGGGCGCGTTGAGCAAAACGGTCATAACGAATAATTACTCTACGCGCAAAACGTTCAATAAAAAATCCCAAAATATAAAAGAAACACAAAATCGGGGGAGAATTAAATAATGTTCAGTCTAACATTATTTAAAAAATCAAAATTGAAGCAATTTTGATGCGCAGCAGTTGATTGATGGGTGTAAAGACATTTAAGTGATAAGACAACACATATCCTACTGTTTACATAATAGGACAGCAAAAATATCTACATTTCTTTGATTTGTTAAAAAAATACATTTTGGATATATAATACAGCGCGCACAACGGATCAAAATACACCCAGCTGTGCGCGTTGAGCAAAATGGACGTAACGAATAATTACTCTGTGCTCACAACGTTCAATACAAAATCCACATAATTAATAACTTCAGCACGCACAACGTTCAATAAAAAATCCCAATAATAAAGAAGAAAAACAAAATTGGGGGAGAATTAATTAATGTTCAGACTGACAGGCCAGTTTAAAAAATTACCATTGAAGCAAATCTAATGCGCAGCAGTTGATTGATGGGTGTAAAGACATTTAAGTGATAAGACAACACATATCGGACCGTTTACAGAATAAGACAACAAAAATATCTACATTTCTTTGATTTGTTAAAATTTGATCCTTAGTGCGGGGTATATAAAAAGGTATACATTTAGAAAATATAATACAGTGCACACAACGGATCAAAATACACCCAGCTGTGCGCGTTGAGCAAAACGGTCGTAACGAATAATTCCTCTGCGCGCACAACGTTCAATACAAAATTCCCATAATTAATTACATCAGCGCGCACAACGTTCAATACAAAATTCCCATAATTAATTACATCAGCGCGCACAACGTTCAATACATTTAAGTGATAAGACAACACATATCCGACTGTTTGCAGAATAAGACAGCAAAAAGATATACATTTCTTTGATTTGTTTAAATTTATCCCTTAGTGCAGGGTATATAAAAAGGTATACATTTAGAATATATAATACATCGCGCACAACGGAACAAAATACACCCAGCTGTGCGCGTTCAGCAAAACGGTCGTAATGAATAATTACTCTTCGCGCACAACGTTCATTACAAAATTCCCATAATTAATAACTTCAGCGCGCACAACGTTCAATAAAAAATCCCAATAATAAAGAAGAAACACAAAATTTTGGGAGATTAATTACTGTTCAGACTGACATGCCAGAAAAAAATCAAAATTGATGCAAATATAATGGCAGCAGTTGATTGATGGGTGTAAGGAAATTTAAGTGATATGACAACACATATCCGATAGTTTACAGAATAAGACAGTAAAAATATTCACATTTCTTTGATTTGTTAAAATTTGAGTTTTAGTGCGCACCGTGCGGGGTATTTAAAAAGGTATACATTTTGGATATATAATACAGCGCGCACAATGGATCAAAATACACCCAGCTGTGCGCGTTGAGCAAAACGGTCGTAACGAATAATTACTCTGCGTGCACAACGTTCAATACAAAATTCACATAATTAATATCTTCAGCGCGCACAACGTTCAATAAAAAATCCCAATAATAAAGAAAAACAAAATTGGGGGAGAATTAATTAATGTTCAGACTGACAAGCCAGATAAAAAAATCAAAATTGATGCAACTATAATGTGGAGCAGTTGATTGATGGGTATAAAGACATTTACGTGATAAGACAACACATATCCGACAGTTTACAGAATAAGACAGCAAAAATATTCACATTTCTTTGATTTGTTTAAATTTGAGTCTTAGTGCGGATTGTGCGGGGTATTTAAAAAGGTATACATTTTGCATATATAATACAGCGCGCACATCGGATCAAAATACACCCAGCTGTGCGCATTGAGCAAAACAGTCGTAACGAATAATTACTCTGCGCGCACAACGTTCAATACAAAATTCCTATAATTAATTACTTCAGCGCGTACAACGTTCAATAAAAAATCCCAATAATAAAGAAAAAACAAAATTTGGGGAGAATTAAATAATGTTCAGACTAATGGGTGTACAGACATTTAAGTGATAAGAAACACATATCTTACTGTTTACAGAATAAGACAACTTATATCTATGTGTATGATACTCATGAGTCACGCTTTTTGATTTGAGGTGGTCACATCGCTATAAATGGATTTATGAGTAATATTGTATAAACATAAATAATTTGCTCAACTCACACAACTGCCATATTGTTATCCGTTTTGCGCGTTGAGCAATTTTTTTAGGGCAATCAATTTTGTTAGCGGCAATTTCTGTAGCCCACAATAACCCAACTGTAGTCTCAGCCTCATCCATGCGAACCATACCCAGTCCAATTCGTCTATATAAAGTGATTCACTTCCCTTTAGACATCGTCAACAACTACTCCTCTCGATGACAATGTTCTATATGGTTATACCTATACAATAAATTTTCTTTTACATGCTAAATTTTTGTTCTTACTAATGAATGCTTCGTCTACGACACACAAAGATGGCCAGCCAATAAACTTGCGGCAATCGCCGTGATGCTGAAATTGAATTCGTCACATTTATATGGGCATTAAAGATGGAGTCTGCTACTTCAGATATCATCAACGATGGTGTTGGCTCCTTCAGAAGAAGCACACGATGTTTTCGAATGCTTCACATTGCCATCAGCCTGAAGGTGCCACCAAGGTATCGGCTCTCAAACTGCACAATCTTCTCCGAAACTGTGCATCCTCATTTCTATCCATGCTAAGAAGAATTTCTTACGAGTGCCATTATTGCATTTCATACCAGTGCTAAAATGTGAAGAATCTCTATTGGAGCTGCTCATAACTGCAATATCCACAGGAGACACGGTCACGGCATGAGAACTTGTCGTATGAGCAAAACTGTATTTCATTGCTCAAAGTTAATCAGCCTGCCCTGCGTCCAAAAGTAGTGACCTTTGTGTCCACTAAGCAAAAATATTTACTATACTGTGATTTGTCACAGTTACTGTCTTCTGATATGATGCTGTATGTTTTTTTTGGAAAAACTTGGACAAGCACCGCAAGAGTATCGGTGTATTTAGATTTTTCTCTTTGCTAATCGAAACCAGATGTTTTTTACCATTGTGCGCGTTGAGTATAAAAAGGTATACCTTCAAGCAATTTTTCTCTTCGCGCACCACCGCAGTAGAATACTATTTGGAACAACGTCTGGCTGGTATCCATCTGCCATATATTCACGAGCACGAACTGTTACTCTACGGTGTTTCCATCCTCGTACTTGGTCAGTCCAACTCGTCTGTATATGGTTTCCATACCCACCAGACCTCATCAACCACTACCCCAGGTGAATATAGTTCCTTTATCTGATTCTCTCTGATTCTTCTAATACAATGTTTTTTCTTCAAATTTGTAATTTTGTTGTTGTTCATGAGTGCGCCGTCTACAGCACACAAAGATGGCCAATATACTAGCGGTAAGTGACGTGATGCAGAAATTGAATACATCACCTTTATATGGTGGCGAAGATGTTCTTTTGCTCCTCTTCGCATGATCTGTTCATCTTCATTGTAAACCTCACATGAAGGCAAAGATGTTCTTGCAACCATTACAACTTCATTCTCGTCCATGCCAACTTGCAGATATTGTCACGACCCGCTTCCCTAAAATGGAGGCGAGACGTGAAAAGGTCTGCACGAGAGTGGAGCTGTGAAGCCCCAAACCCGATAAGCGTCAATATTACATAAGCAGGTCCCTGTAACCACAACAGAATAACAATAATAACACAAGGAGAGACTGAAATAAAATCTCACATCTCATACATTGTCCAACAAGGAAATAAGTCCAACATCCAGAAAAGCCACCAGGCTAAAAAGAAAAGAGTCTAAAGGCCCAGAACAAGGCCAACAAAGAAACGACATAACAAAGTATGGGTGCTACGCACCGATAACAAAACAACTGTCTAACAAAAGTAAAACATAACGAAGACACTAGGACTGGTCCCCAGTGTCCACGTACTCCCCGTCAAACACAAGCTCGGGCTCGGCGTCAGCAAACACCTCGTCCTCAACACGGTACTCAGGCTCAGGATCTAACATGTGTCACCCAAAAGAGTAAAGGGGCACATGTCAGCAAGTCTAAAAGACTTGGGCAAGGAAACTGAAAGTAAGGCTCTAGCAACCTAGCAGTTTAGTATGCATGACATGGCAGTTATAACATGAGGGCACAATTGAAACATGGCAAGACAATTTGTACAAGAGAACAATCATCGGGACAAGACAAGACAAGACAAGACAAGAGTAGCCACGCTACTATCAATCTCAATCGATTCACTATTCACGTTGTTTTGTATATGTTTACGCCTTACAGCTGAATGGTTTTACATTCGCTGATTGGCCGCTTAACAACTACCCCAAACCCAAGAGTTTACGCCTTACCACTGCAGTTGCTGATCGGGCAGACTCCCAGTTGATTGGTCGCTTAACTCTTACCCCCAATACCCACACGTAATGGAGCCAGGGTCCCTGAACATGAGCTCAGCTAGTGAGCCAGGGTTGCCCCGCACATGAGCTCGCATTCTTAAACATTTGGCGTATGGGTGCACCTAGCCGGAAACACGCAATTCGGGCATTGGCTATCAACCAACACATGGCCCGCTTCTGGAACACGAGCCAGGAACACAAGCATTTGTAGCAAAGCTACGCAATCACAGAAACACTTAAGAATGCAATGACATGACAATTAATTTGCGTACCGTTAATGGAAAGTAAACATGACATGGAAATTGTGCAACATGCTATATGTGTTGGAACTAGCTTCGTTGTCAAGCTAGTTCCCCAATTTGCGCCTAGGCGAGTATCATTTCGTCGCCTAGCCTCTTTTAAGCCTACAACAAGCAAATGGCCTAAAACATGGCCTAAACCCTAAGTGGCAAGTTTCACTTGCCTAGCACCGGGGATGATGACCACTTCGTCACACGGATGCCAATCTACGGGGAAATCGCTGTTTTGGCGGAACAATCATCAAATAACATGAAATCTATTAGGGTTTCACAAAAATTATAAATAAGTTATGAAAACAACGGTAGATCGATTTCTTACCAAGAGGAGACGGAAGAAACACTCCGGGGAACCCTAGGTTCAGATCTGGAAGCAAATGGAGAAGTTTGGGGAAACTAGGGTTTTGGGGGATTTGGGGATTTTGATGGGTTTGATGAGATTTTTGGGGAAGATGAGAGGTAGATGGGGTGAATGGATGGTTTGGATGATGGATTTGAGGCTTGGAATGAAGAAATGGAGCTTGGAGGAAGATGGGGGCTCAAGGGGGAAGATTTTAGGGTTTTGGGTCGTGTTGGAGAAGATGAAATCGTTTGGGTTGGGTATAAATAGGTTGGGCTGGCGGCTGCCCAGAAATTAGGGTTTTAACACTGGTTAGTCGGTCAAAGAGCAACCACTGACCGACTAGTTTGGCAACTAGTCGGTCGGTCGACCAACGCAGACCGACTAAGTGCAAACAGTAACTCCTGAACGAAAATAGGATTCTAGAGTTAGTCGGTCCATGAACAAATACTGACCGACTAGTTTAGCATCTAGTCGGTCGATGAACGTTCTTAGACCGACTAAGAGTAAACAGTAACTCAACTAAAATTAAGATGATGTGTTAGTCGGTTAAAGAAGCATTGCTGACCGATTAGTTTGCAACCTAGTCGGTCAACCAACGTTCTTAGACCGACTAACGATAAACAGTAACTCCTGAGAAATTTAGAAAGCTAACTAGTCGGTCCAAGAAGGATTACCGACCGACTGGATCGTCATCTAGTCGGTCGGTGGCCCTTCTTACACCGGCTAATGAGCACAAAAAGTTCCGATACGGAGCGCGGGGCCCCGGGATCGATTCCTAAGACTCCTAGGCTTGATCTAATAGTTAGATACGACCGTTATGAAGCCCGTCACGAATGACACACTTCGAAATCGACAATCCTAAGGAAGAAACGAGAAAATACGACGAATCGATCGAAAATGAAATCTATGGAGACGAAAACCACACAAGAGGAGAAAATTCACCAAAACATATATTATATTATATTAAATCCAGATACATGAAAAGCAGTCGTTACATTCTCCCCAACTTAAGAAAAATTCCGTCCTCGGAATTTCCAAACACTCACGAGTCCGGAAACAAAAGTGGGAAACGCTCTCGTATCTCATCCTCATTCTCCCAAGTAGATTCTCCAGGTGAACCGTGTCGCCACATCACCCTCACAAGATTGACAATCTTGTTCCGAAGCGATTTCTGACGCCTGTCCAGAATCTGCACTGGATGCTGGTCATACGTCATATCGGGACGAACGGTAATCTCCGAAAAATCTACCGCATGAGACGGATCGCTAATGTACCGACGAAGCTGCGACACATGGAAAACATTGTGAACTCCTTCCAAAGACGGCGGCAGGGCCAAGCGATAAGCTACCTCGCCAACCCTCTCCAAAACGTCAAACGGTCCAATGTATCGCGGGCTCAACTTTCCACGCTTCCCGAAACGAATCACACCACGATTCGGGGAAATCTTCAGAAACACATGGTCGCCCGGCTGAAACTCCAAAGGACGACGTTTAGCATCCGCCCAATGCTTAAAACGGTCCTGAGCAATTCTCAACCTCTCCTGAATATTCCTGACGATATCCACGGCCTCCACGATCATCTCAGGTCCCAACAACTCCCGATCACCAACGTCATCCCAACTCAATGGCGATCGACATTTCCTCCCATAAAGAGCGGTGAAAGGCGCCATGCCAATACTCGCCTGGAAGCTGTTGTTGTAAGAGAACTCCACCAAATGCAGATGGTCCTCCCACGAACCCTTGAAGTCCAACATGCACGCCCTCAGCATGTCTTCCAAAATCTGAATCGTCCTCTCGGACTGGCCATCCGTCTGCGGATGGTACGCCGTGCTGAAACTCAGACGCGTACCCAAGCTCTTCTGCAAACTCTGCCAGAACTGAGATGTGAACCTCGTGTCTCTGTCAGACACGATACTCACGGGGACTCCATGAAGTCGCACAACCTCCTGCACGATTCACGTTACATCACTATCCAAACTAGGAAAAGGAAATAAAACGGAGAGTAAAAGAATTTTACCTCCATATATCTCCTCGCTAGCGCCTCAGTGGACTGTCCCACTCGGAACGGAATAAAGTGCGCAGATTTGGTCAATCGATCTACGATCACCCAAATCGTGTCATTCTGCTTCGGACTCCGAGATAGTCCAGTCACGAAATCCATAGTGATGTGTTGCCACTTCCACTCTGGAATCGGAAGCGGTTGTAGCAACCCGGCCGTACGCTGATGCTCCGCCTTCACTTGCTGGCAAACCAAGCACTTGGCTACACTCCGAGCCACACTCCTCTTCATACCATGCCACCAATAATTCAGACGAAGATCCTGGTACATCTTGGTGCCACCAGGATGCACAGAATACGGCGAACTGTGTGCCTCCACCATCAGCTCTTCTCTGATATCCCCAGCTGGCACACACAACCTGGCTCTGAACCTCAGCGAGCCATCCTCATGAATCAAAAAGTCAGTCCGCAGACCGGCTTCCACCTGCTCCCGAATCCTCACCAGCTTCGGATCCTCGGCCTGGCCAGCCTTAATCCGATCCACGATCGTCGACTGTACCTGCATGTACATCAACGACGAAGCCTCTCCCGGAAGAACAATCTCCACGCCAGACTCGCAAAAATCCTGCTGCAATCTCCACTGCGAGGTCAAAATCATCACCGCTGGAAGCCTACTCAAAGCATCCGGAACCACATTCACCTTGCCAGGGTGAAACTGCAAATCAATCTCATAATCCGCCATAAGCTCCAACCATCGACGCTGTCGCATGTTAAGCTCCTTCTGAGTGAAAATGTACATCAAGCTTTTGTGATCGGTGAAAATCTTCACTTTCTCACTCAGCAAGAAGTGCCTCCAAATCTTAAGAGCAAACACAACGGCAGCCAACTCCAAATCGTGCGTCGGGTAATTCTTCTCATGAACATTAAGCTGACGAGACGCATATGCCACAACGTGCCCGTGCTGATGCAACACACAACCGAGACCCTTGCCAGAAGCATCGCAAATGATCTCAAACCCACCGCTGCGATCAGGCACAACAAGAATAGGGGCGGTCGTCAACCTCTCCTTCAGAACGCCAAAAGCACTCTCACAATCACCCGACCAAACAAAAGCAACATCCTTCCGCGTCAACCTGGTCATCGGCTCAGCAATACGAGAAAAGTCCTTAATGAACCGCCGATAATAACCAGCGAGTCCAAGAAAACTCCGAATCTCAGACGCAGACGACGGAACAGGCCACTCCCTGATGGCCCTGAACCTTCTCGGGATCCACTGAAATACCATCACCAGTCACCACATGCCCGAGAAAAGCAACTTGATCCAGCCAAAACTCGCACTTCGAAAACTTAGCATACAACCGATGCTCCCTCAAAATCTCCAACACCGTCCTTAAGTGCGAGGCATGCTCCTCCTTCGACTTCGAATAGATCAGAATGTCGTCAATGAGGATAACGACAAACTTATCCAAATAGTCGTAGAAAATTAGGTTCATCAGATTCATGAAAACTGCGGGCGCGTTAGTTACGCCGAAAGGCATAACCACAAACTCATAGTGTCCATACTTCGTCCTGAACGCTGTCTTCGGAACATCTCCCTTCTTCACCTTCAACTGATGGTAACCACTCCTCAAATCCAATTTTGAAAACACCCTCGAACCTCCAAGCTGATCAAAAATATCATCGATGCGAGGCAACGTGTATTTATTCTTAATGGTCACCGCATTCAACTCCCGATAGTCCACGCACATGCGACGCGAACCATCCTTCTTCTTCACCAGCAACACCGGTGCTCCCCACGGAGACACACTAGGATTAATATAACCCTTCCGCAAAAGCTCATCCAACTGCTTCCGCAACTCCTCCAATTCTGTAGGTGCCATACGATACGGCGCCTTCGAAATCGGCTGCGCACCTGGAACAAGATCGATAGAAAATTCCAAAGCTCGATCAGGTGGCAAACCAGACATCTCCTCAGGGAAGACGTCGCCAAAATCACGCACCACAGCTGGCCACTCCAGCTCCATCTGCATAGCCACAGCCTCCACCGGCCTGGCCCGAAATCTGGCAGGACCAAGCGAACTGCTACCATGACTGAACTCAAACACTGGATGTCCGGGAATCTCGAACACCACCTTCTTTCTCCGACAGTCGATCGTAGCATAGAAGCTCGCAAGCCAGTCCATCCCAAGAACTGCATCATAGTTGATGATGTCGTGGACAATGAAATCAGCGAAAAGCTCATGTCCACAGACCACCAACGAGCAAGAATTGCAACCACGATGCACCGAGACCACACCATTCCTTGTAACGATATTCCAACTCTTGGGAAGAGGGGACGTCAACAAGGAATGCCTCTCCACGAAGCTCCGAGAAATAATGCACATCGATGCACCAGAGTCAAAGAGGACTCGTGCAGGAAATGTGCAAACCAAAACCACACCTAACCAAGCAATTAACAATCAAACCCTAGTCTAGCAAACAACCATGTTCAAGCAAACAACACAATCTAACAATCAAAACCAGCTAGGAAAGTAACAGCTAGAGTGAGGATTACCTGCGATAACCTCATCCACAGCCTCGCTCTCCGCAGCGGTCATCAGAAAAGCCTGCCTCCTTGGCGGAACAGCCTGCCGAAAAGCCTGTCCCTGCGGAACAAGAGCTGCCCCACGACCAGCAGGAACAGACGCTCGCTGCTGCAACAGCTGTGCTGCAACAGGAGCCCCCCGCAGCTGATTCGCATGCCGACAATCCTTCGCGGCATGGGAAGCATCTCCACAAATCAGACACTGGCCCAAAAACTTCCGACACTGATCCTTGACGTGGCCAGGCTTGCCGCAGAAATGGCAAGACTTCAGAATAGGCCCTCCTGGCCTCTTAAATTGAGCAGACTAATTAGGCCTGAATCCAGGTCTAACCACGGCTCTCGCCTGCTCCACAGGCCTCTTCCCAACACCAACAATAGACCCCCTCCTCTGGTTCACGAGCAGCTCCTGCCTCTTAGCTGCTACCAGAACCTTCTGATAAGACTCCCGGTCAGAAGAGGTCACAAAACTCTGGAGCTCCGAAGCAAGCCCCTGCAGGAACCTCTGAGCCTTCTCCTCAGCGTCCTGCACCATCTTTGGTGCAAACCGACTCAGCCTCATGAACTCTTGGTGATATAGGTCCACCGACGAGTTCCCTTGCTTCAGGTCGATAAAACGCTGCAGCATCTCCTCCCTGGCAGCCTTCGGGCAGAACTCACCCTCAAATCTAGCCTTGAAGGTAGCCTAATCTATCGGCTCCACCAACATCTTCTCTTCCGCATCCCACCAATTCCGAGCATTATCCTTGAGTTGCCTCTTCGCCAAATCAACCCATCCAGCCGGGGTGATCTTGGCCATCCTCAGATTGTCCTCGATGTTCCGAATCCACTCATCAGCAGCCAGAGGACCCTCAGACCCATCAAAATATGCGGGACCCAGCTCCCGAAATTGCTTCGCTCCTGGCTCAGAGCGAGGAACATCCGGAAGAGCCCGGACAGCTCGAGCAAGTGGAGCATTCTGGACTTGCAAAAGCACGCCCTGCTGCACTTGCATCATCTGGAGCATCATCCGCATCATCTCACCGCTGGTGGGTTCCCGCTCAGGCTCCTCATCATGAGGGACCGCGCCACTACCCCCACCACGGGTGAAACGTCTTCCTGCCATCTAGTGACACAGAAAACGAATCAGATTAGACTCATAGCTTATGACTCGGACGTCGAACTTAATTTATTGGACATTCTAATATTATTATCGATATTCCAAAAATCGCAGTTACAGAATGACCTGCATGGGCCACCACTAAAACCTGTCACGACCCGCTTCCCTAAAATGGAGGCGAGACGTGAAAAGGTCCGCACGAGAGTGGAGCTGTGAAGCCCTAAACCCGATAAGCGTCAATATTACATAAGCAGGTCCCTGTAACCACAACAGAATAACAATAATAACACAAGGAGAGACTGAAATAAAATCTCACATCTCATACATTGTCCAACAAGGAAATAAGTCCAACATCCAGAAAAGCCACCAGGCTAAAAAGAAAAGAGTCTAAAGGCCCAGAACAAGGCCAACAAAGAAACGACATAACAAAGTATGGGTGCTACACACCGATAACAAAACAACTGTCTAACAAAAGTAAAACATAACGAAGACACTAGGACTGGTCCCCAGTGTCCACGTACTCCCCGTCAAACACAAGCTCGGGCTCGGCGTCAGCAAACACCTCGTCCTCAACACGGTACTCAGGCTCAGGATCTAACATGTGTCACCCAAAAGAGTAAAGGGGCACATGTCAGCAAGTCTAAAAGACTTGGGCAAGGAAACTGAAAGTAAGGCTCTAGCAACCTAGCAGTTTAGTATGCATGACATGGCAGTTATAACATGAGGGCACAATTGAAACATGGCAAGACAATTTGTACAAGAGAACAATCATCGGGACAAGACAAGACAAGACAAGACAAGAGTAGCCACGCTACTATCAATCTCAATCGATTCACTATTCACGTTGTTTTGTATATGTTTACGCCTTACAACTGAATGGTTTTACATTCGCTGATTGGCCGCTTAACAACTACCCCAAACCCAAGAGTTTACGCCTTACCACTGCAGTTGCTGATCGGGCAGACTCCCAGTTGATTGGTCGCTTAACTCTTACCCCCAATACCCACACGTAATGGAGCCAGGGTCCCTGAACATGAGCTCAGCTAGTGAGCCAGGGTTGCCCCGCACATGAGCTCGCATTCTTAAACATTTGGCGTATGGGTGCACCTAGCCGGAAACACGCAATTCGGGCATTGGCTATCAACCAACACATGGCCCGCTTCTGGAACACGAGCCAGGAACACAAGCATTTGTAGCAAAGCTACGCAATCACAGAAACACTTAAGAATGCAATGACATGACAATTAATTTGCGTACCGTTAATGGAAAGTAAACATGACATGGAAATTGTGCAACATGCTATATGTGTTGGAACTAGCTTCGTTGTCAAGCTAGTTCCCCAATTTGCGCCTAGGCGAGTATCATTTCGTCGCCTAGCCTCTTTTAAGCCTACAACAAGCAAATGGCCTAAAACATGGCCTAAACCCTAAGTGGCAAGTTTCACTTGCCTAGCACCGGGGATGACGACCACTTCGTCACACGGATGCCAATCTACGGGGAAATCGCTGTTTTGTGGGAACAATCATCAAATAACATGAAATCTATTAGGGTTTCACAAAAATTATAAATAAGTTATGAAAACAACGGTAGATCGATTTCTTACCAAGAGGAGACGGAAGAAACACTCCGGGGAACCCTAG
This sequence comes from Scilla litardierei, assembly GCA_030789695.1. Classification (NCBI taxonomy): domain Eukaryota; kingdom Viridiplantae; phylum Streptophyta; class Magnoliopsida; order Asparagales; family Asparagaceae; genus Scilla; species Scilla litardierei. Next base: position 545,300,099 of record CM061142.1, read on the forward strand.
GTTCAGATCTGGAAGCAAATGGAGAAGTTTGGGGAAACTAGGGTTTTGGGGGATTTGGGGATTTTGATGGGTTTGATGAGATTTTTGGGGAAGATGAGAGGTAGATGGGGTGAATGGATGGTTTGGATGATGGATTTGAGGCTTGGAATGAAGAAATGGAGCTTGGAGGAAGATGGGGGCTCAAGGGGGAAAATTTTAGGGTTCTGGGTCGTGTTGGAGAAGATGAAATCGTTTGGGTTGGGTATAAATAGGTTGGGCTGGCGGCTGCCCAGAAATTAGGGTTTTAACACTGGTTAGTCGGTCAAAGAGCAACCACTGACCGACTAGTTTGGCAACTAGTCGGTCGGTCGACCAACGCAGACCGACTAAGTGCAAACAGTAACTCCTGAACGAAAATAGGATTCTAGAGTTAGTCGGTCCATGAACAAATACTGACCGACTAGTTTAGCATCTAGTCGGTCGATGAACGTTCTTAGACCGACTAAGAGTAAACAGTAACTCAACTAAAATTAAGATGATGTGTTAGTCGGTTAAAGAAGCATTGCTGACCGACTAGTTTGCAACCTAGTCGGTCAACCAACGTTCTTAGACCGACTAACGATAAACAGTACTCCTGAGAAATTTAGAAAGCTAACTAGTCGGTCCAAGAAGGATTGCCGACCGACTGGATCGTCATCTAGTCGGTCGGTGGCCCTTCTTACACCGGCTAATGAGCACAAAAAGTTCCGATACGGAGCGCGTGGCCCCGGGATCGATTCCTAAGACTCCTAGGCTTGATCTAATAGTTAGATACGACCGTTATGAAGCCCGTCACGAATGACACACTTCGAAATCGACAATCCTAAGGAAGAAACGAGAAAATACGACGAATCGATCGAAAATGAAATCTATGGAGACGAAAACCACACAAGAGGAGAAAATTCACCAAAACATATATTATATTATATTAAATCCAGATACATGAAAAGCAGTCGTTACAGATATTCTTTGACCCTTTGTAAGTTCCGTTCAGATTCATTGCATACATAACTGCTTGATGATAACAACGGTTCTATCTTATATCTATCTAAGTCTAATTATATTTACTTTTTTATTCTATCTTTTCCTAGGGGAGTTTGTACTTGCTGGTATCCCTCCTGCTCCCAAGGGTGTTCGAAGTGTCATTGTTTGCCTTGAGATAGATGCCGACGGTATCTTGAATGCCTCTGCAGAGGAAAGTACGTGTGCAGAAAAATAAGATCACTATCACTAACGATAAGTGCCAGGTAGACCCAGGAGGAGATTGAAAGGATGTTCCTTGAGTCAAAGAAGTATAAAGCAGAAGATGCAGCGAACAAGAGAACGGCGGAGATGGTGTGTTATGTTCATTGGAATGCATAAAAGTTGTAGTATGTTGGAATTCAGACCTCAATACAATGTCATTTAATGTGATACATTTGCAGCCCATTACACAGACCTTAATACAATGTCATTTAATGTGATACATTTACAGCCCATTACAAACTTGTGATTGGTGATATATACATTGATGCTTACTTAAATCAAATTCCAACAATGAAATTTAATGGGAAAAATTAGTGAAAGTAATATACTAAGATTTACACAGCGCGCACAACTGGCAAACGGCGTGAACGTTGTGCGCATTTAGAAATTTTGATCGAGGCCAACGATTATGCTCATCGCTCAGCACGTCAGTGGATCTTTATTTGGGAACAGCATCTGTGTAATACATACAATAAATACCCGAGGTACAAGATTATTCTGTATATTCACGAGAAATCTTCTGTTGACTTTTATTTAGTAGAAGTGCTACTTTTGTTTATACCAGCTTCCATTTACCCCTGGACACTAATTAATCATCCCACATAATTGCTCAGCGTGCACAACTTGCAACAGAAATGAAAGTTGTTCGCGCTAAGCAACGCTTTCTACAATTACGAGTTTTGCTCGTCGCGCACAACGGTGTTATTTAACAATCCGTTGTGCGCTCGGAGCTAAACTGTATACAATTACACAGTACACACAATTACTCATCGCGATCATATATGGAAGGTCATTCTCCCGCCAGTCTCGTCCTCGGTGACGGGGCCGTGTCGGCCGTCCAACAGGGTTCCCGGGTGTCGACATGGAATCAGGGGGAGAGGAAGTAAACGCTCTCACTCGGCATCTGTTGCAAAAATTCCCTTCATTAAATTCTGAAAAAATTACATATGACTCGCTCGCGAGCAGCAGTCTTACAAAAGTAACGATTCACAAAATTTAGGAAGACGACGCACCGTCGGCTGTAAAGAGGTCCTTTATCGCTCTCGCCACCCTTTCCATCTTGGCGGTGGCCCGAGCTTTGAAAGCGTCGACCTCTTGCTCCTTCTCGAGAAGCTTGGCCTGAAGGTCAGCAACCTCCTTCCTCGATGCCTCAAGATCAGCTCGGAGTTGAGATCGCTCTCTACCCCACTGATCTTCCAACTGCTTCTTGGTGCTTGACAAGGCGACGAGGCTGGATGTCGCCTCCGAGGCCGCCCAATCCGACTTGCCCTTGGTGGCCATTATCTTCCCCAAATCTTCCTCCAGCTTCTTCACCTGAGCTCTGAGCTCAGAAGCCTCGTTCTCGGCATCCGCCACCCGGCGCTGCCCCTCGATCAGTTTGCGGGCCCTGCGGCGCAGACCTGCCCCGTAAATGGTCACCTGCAGATGGCGACAATCAGCAAAACCAGAAGGGGAAGCAAAATTCGGAATGCACATTGGCAACGAACCTGAAGACCACTGCGAACGAAGCAGTTGGCCATCGTCTCAAGGTCGACCCCATTCAGGAAATCGACATCCCTTGGCAGAGTGATATTCTCCGCCAGACGAGCCCCCGTCCCAAAGTCCAGGAGGGCCGACTCGGCCGTCCCCACGATGTACGATGGCCGATAGGTCTCCCCGTGAATCTCCCCATGATGGCCAGACCCAATGCGGTTCGACTACAGAAGGTGGCCGAACTCTGGAGATATGGGGCCGACGGAAGGGACCGGAGGAACAATGTCCTCGTATGGCCACCCGTCGTGTGGCGTGCTAGAGGACGATGCGCCCCCAACTCGAGGATCATAAGGAGCTGCCTTCAAAGCCCCCGCAGCTTGACTTGAGGAGCATACAGCCTCCCCCAACTCCATCATGAGGTTCCCTGATTCCTCCGATTCCTCCTCTTCCTCCTCTTCCCTCTTCCTCTTACGGCCTTCTTCATTGGCCCGCTCCATCGCTGAAGTAACCTCTCTGTATGCTCATCCCGCCATTTTTGTTTCTGGAAGAAATAATAAGATGATGAGATTTCCTTGGAGCGCAAAAGCCATTGGCCTCACCTCCAATTTCTTTTATTACGCGAACGAATGGACAAGATGATCGACACGTGTCGGAATTTTGGCAAAAACAACGGTTGAGATAGGCGAAAGGTTTTGGCGGCCTTAATCCAAATTTGATGCTTCGAATGTCGTGCCCTATTAAAGGAAATTACCCATCATTCGGCCTCGATCCACGTTATTAATCGAGAACGAATCACGGGGGCCAATGTTGAACCCATGTACGGCGCCCGAAAAGGCATGGGGTAATTGCTCATCGCACAAAACGACTCAAACCCTATAATTGCTCTCCGCACACGCCCACTCAAAACTCACAATTGCTCACAACACACAACCATTTTTTTCCCATCCACGTTTACATGTGAAAGGGTAAATTTATTATTCGTATCACCGTTGCATAATTGTTAAGAAATTCCATGTCACAACTAGTCCTTACATAAAGTTTGGAAATGGTGCATGTCAGCAGGCAGAGTGTATGTCATGGCATATACATCTACTGTAGTAAAGGAAGTAACAAGTATACTTATGAACATGTGAAAGTGTGCACGTGCAACAGGCAAGGTGTACAACAATGGATCGACACATGCAACAGGTAGAGTGTAATGGAAGACTGAGGTGCAGTCAATCATTGAGATACAAAAAAAATCAATTCAAAGTGTCAAATAATACATCTTATGCATATAGTCCTCATCTAAGGGTGTTAGTGTTATGATTTGATGTATGATGAGAGACTTGTACTTTTGCCCTTCTTTTTTCGAGTGAGTTGTGAATATGAAGATGTTGGTGATACAAAAAAAATCAATTCAAAGTGTCAAATAATACATCTTATGCATATAGTCCTCATCTAAGGGTGTTAGTGTTATGATTTGACGTATGATGAGAGACTTGTACTTTTGCCCTTCTTTTTTCGAGTGAGTTGTGAATATGAAGATGTTGGTGTATGTATAAGATGTATCAATGTATCATTAAAATGGAATATTGTGTTATTTTCTCAGTGTTTTTATCTGTGATGGAGTTTTACTTGTACTTCCCTGCAAGTGCGTACTACCTGCAGTGTTCTTTCTGCTCTCTTCTTTTATTTCTTTCTACGTAAAAACACTCGTCTTTTCGGGAATACATGATAAGGGTTCGTACTTATCAGATATCCCGGGGACCGGGTCGCATTGAATGAAGGCCAGTCGAACGAATTCTCCCGCCCATGGGGAGTGGGATTCGAAGTGCCGTCTCTGTGATACTTTGACACGTGTCCCCTACTGACGGCTTGGATTCGAAGGGACCTTCAGTATAAAGCCTTTCTCCTTTTAAATTCTGCTTTACCCATTGCTCGTTACCCTGATTTTCATCTTTTTTGCTCAGATGGCGGGTCGGGATTTCAGTCAAGACGTTCCTAACGTTCCTCACCATCCGCCCTTGGGCACGGCCGAACCTTTGCCCTTTGTGGTGAATCAGATTGATTTGCCCTCCGGTCTCGACCTCGGAGAGGGGGACGTGGCGGCCGTCGAGCAGGGTTCCCGTGTGTTAACCGGGAATGAGGAGAAGAAGAGACGCTCTCACTCGTGGTCTGAAGGTCCCGAGGGGAAGAAGAAGAGGAGTGAGAGTAGTCCAGCTGTCCTTTCGAGTGACCGCTCCTTCAAGGAGAAACTGGCAGACTCTCTGGTATGGCATATCCAGCATGTCGGACCCTTTTTTCTTCAACAAATGTTTTGTTGATGGAAATATTCATCCCTTCGATCTTGCAGGTTTCCCCGGTTGCTGTAGATGGTCTTGAGGCGGCCTTGGCACAGGAGCGCCTGAGGGCTGAGGCGGCTGAGCAATCAGCCAAGGAGGCCCACCAGTTCAAACTGAGAGTTGCAGAGCTCACCTCGGAGGTGGGATGTTTGATGGAGGCTCTGGCTGTCGCCAAGAGTTTGGCCAAGTATGCTGAGGATGCACTGTCCCTCGTCCGGGAGGAGCATAGAAAGGCGAAAGGCGCTCTTTGCGCCGATATAGGCGACCTGCGGGAAGTGGCCCATGGTCGGATCGTAGCTGAGGTCCAGAGGGACTATGGGGATGTCCTGGCTCCGAAGATCGCGGAGTCTATCCGTGAGGGATTCCGGGCATTCTCGGCCATTTTTGCTGCTCAGATCGAGAGGTCCTTCCGGGATGGTTTAGCAGCATTTGAGGTGCGGGGCCAGAGAATGCTTCCCCGACCTCCGGTTATCCCTGGTCACCCTACTAGTTCGGGAGAAGACGAATCGCCTGGGGACACCTCTTCACGAGCTCCTGCATCATAGGTGGATCGAACCCTTTTTTGTTTCTCCTTTTTGTTCGTTGTACTTGGAGTTATTTTTGATCAATGGAAACAATTTCTCGAATGATTTCTTGACAATTGGCGTGACCTGCTGTAACAGATAAATTATAAGATATGAGATCGACAACAGCATATAGATTTCTCGAATGATAGGCATCATCCTCATACTCTCATAATTAAAACTTTGGGTATTAAGTTTTAGTTTGTACCCGCAGACCTAGGAATTCAAAGCCACACTAGCTGCATTTTGAACTAAAATACCAGATAAATCATTTTTCATAGATACAGCTTTCAAGAGATTCAGTTTTCAGCACATTTAATGATGGGCTTCATTACATAAATGCTTTTCATACCACTGCCACTTTTTCTTTGGTGATGAGCTTGATGACTGAGCCCATAGGCATGGCCAAAAGGCTGAAGAGGAAATTGACAAAATCTTTATCCGCTTCAGCGAACAACACTCTCTTCATCCTCTTGTCTATAAAAAGCTTCAACCTCAGTTGGGTGGCCATCTTCACTGCTGCAGAAAACCGGTGATGGTTTGTTTAAGCTATGGTCTCTGGTTGTTTGGGAAGGGGTTGCTTGATATGGTCAGAGTAATATTTGAGCAAGGTTACTTCTTTCTCATGCCTTTCACAGCACTCGAAGTGTTGTGGTTGAATATAATTTGTGGGTATGGAAGCCATTTATAGACGAATTGGACTGCCCTTGGATGAGGATGAGCCTACAGTCGAGTGTAGCATTACTCCTTCCTCATGACTGATAAACATCACTCGAAGTGTAGAGGTTGAAGAGGGCTTGTGTGTAGGGAATCCATTTTATAGACGAATTAGACTGCCCTTGGATGAGGATGAGTCTACAGAAGAGACCCCATGAGTCTACAGAAGAGACCCCGTGAGTCTACAGAAGAGACCCCGTGAGTCTACAAAGCAGTGATCGTGAATGTACATAAGATTTTATTCATCGCGCACATCTACCAAAATTATTTGCTCTCCGCGCACAACGGCCATATTCTTGTCGGTTGTGCGCGTTGACCTATTTTGTTTGCTCAACGCGCACCACCACAGTCATACATTATTGGGAACAACACTGGCTGCTATCAATCTGCTGTAGATTCACGGGCATTCTTCTATATAATCACAAGCAATTTGTTGTAGACTCACGGGGTCTCTTGTGTTGCCTCCCAGTAACTCTACTGTAGTCTCATCCTCATCCAATGGCATCCAAAGTCGTCTATAAATGGCTTCCCTTCCCACAAGCCCTCGTCAACCACTACACTTCTTGATGATATTATTCTATCTTATTGTATCTGATTCTAGTTATATGATATTTTCTCTACAACATTCTATTTTTTCCTTCATCATTGTTGCGTCCTCAACACTCAAAGATGGACAATATACTAGCGTCTAGTGACGTGATGCAGAAATTGAATACATCACATATATATTGATTCGAAGATGTTCTTTGCTCCTTCATATGTTTTGTTTGTCTTCATTGAAGCTATCATCTTCCATGCACACCTGTTTCTTCACTGCTTGTATATGTTCTTTGATACTTCGTTGCAGACATCACTGCTCGATGATAATAAATGTTCTATCTTATTCTAAGTCTACCCGTACAATATTTTTACTTAATTATGCTTTGTTATGTGTTCATCACTGATTCTTCTTCAACGCAGACAGGGGGACGGATGGCCAAGATACAAAGAAGCAAGTGACGTCGATGCAGCTGATGGAGCAGCTCATAAATGGCAACAAAGTTTAAATTTTTTTCATGGTGGGAATCCATGTATCCCTAGTATAGTCTAGTGCTTTAATTGCTTAGTCGGGCAAAAATTGTGATGTTGCAAAATGTTTAGATGTAGTTTCTACTTTGTTGTGTTATGTATATTTGAATGCATAAATGTTGTAGCATGTTGGAATACAGATCTTAATACAATGTCATTAAATTTGGCGCAATTGCATCACATTACAAAATTGCGTGATGCTAACTTGAATTACCCACAATTACTCAGCTCGCACCAACGGCAACAACATTGAACGTTGTGCGAGCTGAGCACAACTTTCTACGATTACGAACATTTACTCAACGAGCATAACCGTCAAAGTTATTAACCGTTGTGCGCGTGGAGCTTAACTGTTTACAATTACCCATATTACTCAGTGCGCACATCCGTAACATTATTAAACGTTGTGTGCGCTTATTAGGAAGCCTGTAAAATTACCAAGTTTTGCTCAGCGCGCACAACTGGTAAAAGTTGTAAATGTTGTGCGCGCAGAGCTAAACTGTATACAATTACCCACCATTACTCATCGCGGACAGCTACATGCCTCATTCTCTTGAATCTTCATTCTCTTCAGCTCTTCTGCTTCTACTTCTTACTCCTTATTCCCATTAATTTTCTTGACAATTGTCAGGTTCTGCAGCAACAGAGAAATTATAAGATATGAGATCCGCAGCATCGGATATAGGTCTCGAATGATAGGCATCATCCTCATAGGCTTATAACCAAGACTTAGTGTTTTAATGTTCAATTTGGACCCCCAGCCCTATTAATTCAACTCCACGATGGCGGCATTTTGGACTAAAAATATAGGAGGCTGCCGTTTTCAGATGACCATTTTTAAAGAGAACCAGTTTACTTACAACCCATTTACACTGATATGTCCGTGACAGATGCATGTAGTATATTTCTTCCAAGATGATACAAAATTGTTACCTATAGGATATAAAAATGTCGGCCTTCATATCACAGCCTTGTTAAGTCATCGGGCGAAGATTTTTCCTACAGAGATTATGGAGCAATGATGTTACAATAATTTATACTAGTATATAAAATAGTAACCAGTTGTGCTCATATATACCTTATTTCTACCAGCTGTGCTCATACGACAAGTTCTCATGTCATGACCCTTTTCTGCACAAACACTGCATGTCCTTGTTCTTGTTTGACTTTGTTCTTATGAGACTTGTATTCCAGACGGAATCCTTGACGCCACTCATGGTCGGCCTTTAGTGCTAGCTTTTGCAGGATCATGCATAATGACATCATTTACTCCCACTTCTTGTTTGATAGGTGCACTGGACCCCACCTGTGATCTTGGCTCTTCAGAAGCAGTTTGCGCTTTATTAGTCATATTATGCTGGTCCAAAAAACTGTTTACCCACCCAAAGACGACATCAAACAGAAGGGGATCTCTTGTTACCGCCTCCACGACTTTATCGAATGATGAACGAAGTCTCCAGGCTTGAAGTGGAGTAATTTGAGTTAGACGCACTCCGTGTACAGTGCTAGTCGACGAGGCCCCAAGACTCATGATGCTATGTCTTGCATTTAGAGTCCACCTGGGTAAAATATATCTCTCAGGGATGGCTTGCATATCATACTTTTGCTTCATCATATATAAAATTTGCGTGCATAGCAAACCTTCAGTCACAGCCCTTGCACACGTACACCTGAACATTCCCTTAGATATATTGCATTGAACATTATGCACGTAGCTCTTTCCATCAATCCTCATAGTTACTCTATACGTGCTCGTATCCCCATCCGTGCTCACCCTTTCGTGCCGACAGTATAAAGTATTTTTGAAACGATTTTGAAAAATGGAAAATATGTTTCTAGTATATACCTTTGCGGCATGAACCTCTAACTCATGCATGCCGCTAAATTCTGGTTTGTTCCACATACAAAAAGTATCTTCTCTCTCCTCTTTGTCTCGCTGAAATTTTACAGCTTTATCATATTGATCAATGAACTCGTATAATGGAGTCATACAGTTTACGTATCCATCAAAATACGCGTTCATGCTTTCACTCCTTTGGCTGGACGCCATGCCTACACACAAAACAAGAAATGAATACCATGTGCTGAGTTTATTTTGATCATATATTTTTACACCAATCTCTATCGTATTAACATTCATACCCGCAAAGAAAGTATCCAGTATGTACGCCTTAATCCAATGCTGTGCTTTCTCATGCATCGTATGCAACCACTTCCAGGCTTTCATTTCATTTTTTTGTTTTTCTGTCAATGGCTCCTGAAATTCCGGTTGGTACTTCTCCATTAAGATGCTCCAACAATTCTCAACTTCTTCAACATTTTGACTGTTCTTACACCAGTTTTCATAGTCTTCTTCAAATTCAGGGTTATATGAAGACCGCAATGAACGTAGATGCTCATCTTCGTGCAGACTGATATGCCATATGCAATACCTGTGTTTTATATTTGGAAAAACTCTTTTGATTGCATTGCATATTGCCGGGTCTTGATCGGTGATGATAGCTCCTGGTGCTTTATCCCACATACATGTTAACCACTGTCCGAATAACCACACAAAGGATTCTTCCTTCTCATCAGCAAGAAGAGCACATCCAAATAAAATAGACTGTTTATGATGATTGACACCTGTAAAAGGTGCAAAAGGCAACATGAATCTATTTGTCATATATAAGTGACATCAAATACAACAACATCTCCAAACTGGCTGTATGATGTCCTCGCCCTTCCATCAGCCCAAAATATACTCCTACATACATTCTCTTCATCATGCTCAATAGCATAATAGAACTGAGAGTCTGTAGCTTGCCTTTTAATAAATTGTTCTATTACTCTAATGCATTCCTTCCCAATGTTGTTCTTTCTTTCTACTCTCCCATGATCAATGCATTGTTGCGTAGTAATATTGACATTACTACTACTCGTGGCATTTAGAATCCTTGCAATCTTTGCAGGTCCTACTCCACAGCCACGCATCTGATCAACTAAATTCCTACATGTTCCGTCCATATGCGATCTTTTATGTGACCGTAGCATCTGGATCTTCGCTGGGCTTTTTATCAACTCATGATTATGATCATCATTAAAGGAGTTTATGTGCCATCTCCTTCGGTGATTTTATAAACTGTCATTCGAGCCATACAGCCTTCTCTCTCGTTTTTCTTTCGATTAACGTCCCTCCCTATCTCCCTCTTATCTTTTAAGCTTTTATACCCTTCTTTGTTGCACGTATACTTCCTCCTCGTGGTATTGCCATCTTTTCCCTTTCCCGTAGATCCCTTTCGGGTTGCAAAACCTTTCATTGCTGCATATGTATTATAAAATTAATACGCATCTTCTTCTGTTTGAAATGTCATTCCAACATGTGGGCTGCCTTTTTCATTATCACTATGCCTATCCTCTTGATATACGTTGTTTGCACTATCATTTTCAGCTTCAATCTCATTTGGCATCTCCTGATCATGCACAAAGGGTTCACTCTCTTCAATTTTCATTTTCTACATTAGAAACAAGTAAAAATATCAGTAATATTGACGCAACATGACTGCTATACATGTCTATCCAAGTATCAGTAGATCATCATCAGCATGTTAGTTGAAACCACACTACTATTACTAATCATGTTAAAACCTTGTGTATTATATCTATTCTTTTTCAATCTGATCTAATTGTTACCATCATATTTGATGACCGGATCAAATCCATCAAAAAATCAAACATATCAACTGTTTTGCGCTGTGGGCAATATTATGTACGCCATTCGCTCTATGTTGTTGTGCTATATGAGCTGCTTCGGTAAGTTTTGATGGACATCTCATATTGCTCAACGCGCACAACGGGTGATATGTTTGAAGGGTTGTGCGCGGAGAGTAATTTCCATCGCAATACTTCGCTAGTTTGGAAATTACTCACCGCGTAAAACGGGACAAAAATTTAGCCCGTTGTGCACGGAGAGGAATTTCAAGCACTAATCGTCCAAAGGTTGGAAATTACTCCCCGCGCAAAACCCTTCAAAAATTTATCCTGTTGTGCGCGTTGAGCAATATGAGATGTCCAATAAATTAGGGATGACGATCCTTACCTCGATGGAGGAGAGTAACAGGGGAATCAACGAGAGTGTGATGGCCTGGATTTGGGGGCGATCTTAGGCGTGGGCTGTTGAAATCGAAGACCTTGTGCAAAACTGGGGATCTACTCCAGCTTCTGCGTTTTGTGCGGGAGTGAGCAAAAGAATTGGTGGCAATTGCTCCAGCTTCTGCGTTTTGCGCGGGAGTGAGCAAAAGAATTGGTGGCGATTGTATTTTAGTACAAAAGGGCTTAAAGGTAATTTAGTACAGAGGCACGTTGAAAAGAGCTTAAAGGGCGTTTTGGTAATTGCACCAAAAGGTCAGATATTACCATGATCGCTGATCGGATCAGACGGTCAGGAGGGGTCGAGCGCAGGAATCCCATCTGAGCACGAGCGCAGGCGCATTTTACCCATATATATATTTTTTTTTTTTTTTTTTTTGACGAATAATCGCTAACTTTATTAATCACAAAATATTTTACCCATATATATATATATATATATATATATATATATATATATATATATATATATATATATATATATAGTCTCTCTCTCATCCCGTTTTAGAGAGAGAAGCTCCGGTGTGTGAGAGATTAGGCGATTCTCACCAGCCGCCCCAGCGGCTGGCCCCGGCGTTTTTCGCCGGTGGAAGTTCCTTTTCTCTGATCGACGAGCGAGGAGGACGAAGCTCCTTCATTGTCTGATCGTCGAGTGAGGAGGACGAAGGTGTGTTCCGTTTGTGAAGATCTCGCATCCTCATCTTCGATTTGCATCGATGCTGATCCGTTCGACACTGATCCGATCGATTTCTGATCTGTTCGATCTTTTCGATCTCGACTAGCTCCTTCAGCTGTTTGGATCAAGATCTCGGTGGAGATCTTTATCCATCGGTGAGTTTCGATTCTCGTCTTGCTTCGGTCATGTTCAGTTCTTGAATTTTTCTGATCCAGTGATTGTCTGGTGCTGGTTCGGATTTGCCTGGGGATTGTTTGATCCATCGAGGTGCTATCGTGAATCGCTTGGCGAGCATCATCGCTCAGCTTGTCAGATCCAGCGGATCAAGATCCCAGGAGTGGATTTTGATCCGGCGGTGAGTTATCTGGTACTTACTGTTCGTCTTCTCTCAACTTAGTCTATGAACTGATCCCCTTGCTTGGTATATTGCGAGCATGGCTGATCTTAACATCGGATCTGATGGAGAGAAGAAGGAATCTAATGGTGCTGGAGAATGGCAGACTATCAATAGGAAGAAGGCTACTAACATTACTGATAAGGGGAAGGCTATCATACATGAGTATAGGCCTCGCAATCAGGCACCGAAGGAGGGAGCATCCTATCGACATAGAGCTGATTCATTGAAGGAGGGGGCTCGTGCTCCAGGTCCTAAGAAAATATTTGAGAGAAGAGCTTTGAGGCCATCTGTAGAGATAAGGATCAATCCCTGGCGGCCAAGCAGTCCTGGCTAGAGGTCTGCACAAGCAGGCAGAAAATCGCAGACTCCCTGGAGATGGATTACATCCCGTCGGTGATCGAAGATGCGAGGAACGCCATTGCCATGCTCCCCAAGGAATCATTGATCAATCGGTTAGTGGCTGGGAGAATACCTTGGTTGCGTATGTGCTTGGAGATGTTCCGTTCTATGGTCAGATGAAGGCTTGGGCCATCAGATCCTGGAAGAAGCAAGTGATGACAATATTTACTAGAGATAACGGATTCTTCTTCTTCCGCTTCAAGCCCAAAGCTGACAGCGATGGTGTATTGTTTGGGGGCCCTTGGCTGTTCGACAGAAGATTGGTCGTCCTCCAACGATGGGTTCCTAATGTGGAGTTTGATAGGGACATGCTCTCTTTAGCTCCTATCTGGGTTCAATTTCCTAATCTCCCGCTTAAATTTTGGTCTCTTAAGATTCTTAATATCATTGCAAGTGTCATAGGTTCTCATATATGCTTGGACAGAGCTACGACATCAATGGAAAGAATGGCATATGCCAGGTGCTTGGTGGAAATCTCTGCGGCGCACGAGCTCCCTAATACTGTTACTACTCAGGTTGAAGATGGTGAAGAGTTTAATGTTGAGGTTAGATACGAGGGGAAACCCCCAAGATGCGTTAATTATAAATGCTTTGGGCATTTTGCACAACAATGTACTTCAGTTGAGGATGCCGCAAGCAAAGGGGGATGTGCATATGACATGCAAGGACGGGGGGAGAGCTTAAGGCAACAATGGTGATTCGGGAGCTTCGTTGAAGCATGCGAAGGCTGGTTCTCCGGGTGTCACGCCCCGCTTCCCAAGAACGTGGAGGCGAAGCGTGAGAAGGTCCGCTCAGACTTGAAGCCACAAAGCTGCAAGTCCGATAAGCGTCAATCAAATTAAAACTGCAGGTCCTTGCAACGCGAAACGAAACAAAGATAATAATAACGAAAGAGACAAAAGAAACATCTCAGAATATCCATAGCAATAAATCTCAACATCACAGAAAAGCCACCAGGCTAAAAGAAAAGAGTCTAAAAGAGGCCGAGCATGGCCAACAAAAGTACAAAGTACAACAACAAAGTAATGGTGCAAGCACCGACATCTAACAGCAACCTAAAGCAAAAGCAACGCCAACAGTCTCTAAAACTGGTCTCCGGTGTCCACGAACTCCTCGACGAACGTAGGCTCAGTGTCAGCAACTACCTCGTCCGCTACAACTATCTCTGGCTCAGGGTCTAACATGTGACACCCAAAGAGAAAGGGGCACATGTCAGCAAGTCTGGAAGACTTGTGCAAGTGAAACTGAAAGTACAAGTAAGAGCAACCTAGCAGTTCTAGCATGATGCAATGACATGGCAGTTAAAGTATGAGTGCAGCAGGTAAAGTAAAGTAAAGTAAAGTACGAGCATGGCATGGCATGGATGACAAGTATTACATGAATCATTCACAAGACAAGTACAAGACAAGGAAAGTAAGCACCTCGTGCACAGAGATTCCGTCTTCTGGCTAGAGGGCGGATCAGACCTCTCCTAAGCTCAGTTGACCGTTTATCCCTACCCCTCCACGTGTGTCGAGCCAGGGCCTTACCCCCGAACGGGAATGCTCGCTTCTGGATCACGAGCCAGGAAGTGTTTTTAACAAGTATGGCATAGGGGTGCACCTAGCCGGTCCAGGGAACCCGGGCATTGGCTTTTGACCAACACATGAGGCCCGTTTCCCCCGGAAGTAGTTTTCAAGGAGTACAAGTATTGTAGCGTGTGCTACGAATGCAACAATCAACTGGGATGACATGTAAGATGCAATGCATGGCAGTTAAAAGTGCGTACAGGTAAGGAAAGTAAACGTGACAGTTTAGTATGCATGAACAACAAGTTTAAAGGGTTGGATCTAGCTTCGTTGTCAAGCTAGATCAATTAGGTGACGGATCTAGTTTCGTTGTCAAACTAGATCAAGTAGGCGTCTAGCCAGCTATCATTTCACTGACTAGTCTCTTTTACGCTAGGAACAAGGAAGTGGCCTAAAAACATGGCCTTACACAAGAGTTGGCAAGTTTCACTTGCCTGCAAGATCGACGTCTGAGCACACCGTCCAATGAGTCCAAAAATCACAATTATCCTACGTGCACAAGTCCACCGGCCTAAAGTCCATATTATTAATCTTGATTAGTGAATTTAAAACAATTAAAATACTTTGAAAATACTGATTTTAGTCTTGATTAGCATGCATTGGGTTTGGGGTCCTAGGGTTGCAAGGCGTTACCTCAACACGACGCGAAAGCTACACCGGCGTCGGGTAGCGACGCCGGGGGTTGGAATAAGAGAACGCGCTCCAAGTCCTGATTCCAATATAGTTTCCTCGCTGGAAAATTCAGAGCTTCAACCGGGGCGACGGTTCCAGATTCCAAAGCTAGCACGTGCGACGACGGGCTACGACGTGCGACGACGTCGTACGCGGCAAGTCGTCAAAGAGAACGCACCTAGGTGGGGCCCACAGTAGTCCTAGGGACCTTTGGGGGACCCACAATAACTCTGGAGAACTTGGGGGGCCCACGGTGGCAAGCGATGCGACGGGTGCGGGGTTGCGACGTTTGCTCTCGGTCGTACACAGCCAAATGCGGGGGCGGCCATCGGTCGCTGCGGGGGAACGGCTTGGTACAGCGCAGCGGGTCGGTGCGGGCCTTGGTGCGGAGGGGTTTGTCGGTCGGGCGCTTGGGGCGGCTCGGTCACAGTGCTTGGATGCGGGGAGCGGGGTGCTGCAACGTGCAACGGTTGCAACGTTGCGGGTGCGGGCGGGGCTTCGGTCGGGCACGGTGAGATGCGGGGTGCGGAGCGGGCTTGCGAGCAGAGCGGGGCGATGCGGATGAGCGGAGCGGGCGACCGGTCTGACCGAGGGGATCTCTCGGTCGGAGCGGGCGAACAGGGCGGGTGCGATGCGGAGCGGCTGTGCGGAGCTTGGTGCGGGAGAACGGAGCTCGTTCTCTCGGTCAGAGCGGGGGAAGTTCGTCGCAACGTTGCGACGAATCGTCGCAACGTCCAATTTTGGTTTTGGAGGAGGCTAGGGCTAATTTCTTGCGAAAATAGGTCTTCCTAGTGGTTGCTTATATAGTATAGATGGGTTGACTTGGTCTAGGGCTAAATCTAATAGGATTAGAAGTTTAAAATAATTTAAAATTTAAATCTAAACTTCTCCAACTCACCCAAGGATTTGACTTGGTCCAAATGAGCTGGAAATTGGCTCAAAAATTCTTTAAAACGTTTAAAACTCAAATAAATTTTCTTTGGCCGAATTTAATATAAAAATTAATTATTAAAAATATTATAAAACTTGTTAAAAATATAAAAGTGGTCAAATAAACTCCAAAAATTATAAAATAAATATCGGGGTGATCGTGGCGACAAATGTGAGCTAACTAAGAAGACGGATCTCAATTTCGACGTCGGACGACGAGACTAAAAATAGAAACGTCTCCCGTCAAGAGTGAGAATCGTCACGTCTCATCGAGTAAGTTTAAATTGTGGACAAACGACTCGAGAAGTGTCGTTCCAAGATAGTGCCACTATTTAATACTCTCAAAGACGTTCGCAACGGCATATCACACAAAAGTGTTCACGAACAAACAAAGTCTAAAACAAACACGTGCACGGTCAAAAGCACGTGCACGAACAACGTACCATGAAAAGTGGTCGTTACATCCTCCCCACCTTAGAATAAAGTCCGTCCTCGGACTTTCTAATATAGCTAAGCGCCTTAGTAACTACCCAAAGCACGTCATATTATAATTCAACCAGGTATAGTCATTACAAGTGCTCATGTACGCACTAGGTAGTCAAACATTAACACTACCAACACGTATATATATACATTCACATACGTATACTCTTATACTTATTATAGTCAGTCAAATCCATACACGTATTTCAATCACGTATATAAGCATGCACCCCTTATATAACTACCACCTACCTAATCGCAAACAATATTTCAGATACTCATATAAGGATAGTCTACTTAGCAAATACAATCATTGCTCTACCTATAGGTAGCTACCTATGCACATACATCAAGGGTATACTACCCTCTAATATTCATCCAATACAAAACATCTCAACACATATAGTCACACCATACCACTATTAAATCAAGTTTCACTATATACATATATATATTTATTCACCACTACTATAGTTTCACAATATATAGTCATTCAAATACATGCAAATAGTTCACCATATATTCACATCACGTACGGTCCTATAACTGTATTTACGACACGCCACATATATCATAGTCATCAATACCTATAACTAAGCACATACTTACCCGTGCATGGTGCACACCCATACACGCTAACATTTCATTTACATACACCAATCATACCATTATATAACTAGCACACATACACACCTAGTTTTAGCTAGTACACATACGTTCACACGAGCAAGTCCTTAGTAATTAGCTATACCACAAGACCAACACCTATAACTATATACTGGTGTAGCGACCCACAATCATGTGCGTAACACAACCAGGCACAAACACTCCTATCAGTATACATACATCAAACATCGCTATATTCAAACTTCAAACATACATTCAATGTACTTAGAGTATACCCACTCAAGCTTGAGTGAGACTCAATACATATATCAAAATATTCTATATACGTAACACGGCATTCATACATATACCAATACCACTCCATTATATATATGTATATATATATATATATATATCTACCAATACAACCATATGCATACCATAGGTCAATCACACTTAATATTTAGTCAGGTAATACTTACATAGTTCAATCACTCTATATACCATAATAATAATACAGACATCAGCACACGTATAATTATAATATACTCCTTAGTACAAACATTCACCGTATAGTCACACATAAGTAGTGTATATATTCACACCATAACCTACTACCTATAATTAGTATACTAACACATCCACACATACATAATTAGGATGTGCAATAGTCGTGTATACCTCACGGTATGCACGCATGCAACATCCCGAAAAGCAAACAATACCAATCAAAATTATAACCTTACTACCATATGTATATCACTTATATACTCAAAACATAAATACTTACGTCTAAGCATAATACATACCTACATACGAGCACATACACATACGTACTAATATATAGGTCATATAATAGGCCTACTCACTTAACTATTCATCCACCTATTATTATCACAACCTAACATACACATAGCTTTACCAATCATTTTATTTCAACCATTCCAAGTATCTCTAATTACATACACAACTTAGATATTTCAACGCTAACTCTTATATACACAGGCATCCCTAGTATAGTATAGCTATCCTCGCAAAAATCTATAACTACTAACACACAACAACTTCATACCATCACGAATAACTCCGAGTATATATATATCACTCAATAGGCAACATCAATATACTATGGGAATTCTCATTCAAGCCCACGTACACAACTTAGATACGTGCACTACGACTACCTCACAAGGTCCAAGGGCCTACTAACAATTAAGGGTTGACACAGACATTGACGGATACTAAAGCCTAAGAAATAGAGGGAGGTCGAGGTCGAGGGCGTGACGAGGGAAGGATCGATAGGCACGAGTTCAGATAGGACGAATACAAGGAGATAGCTTGGTTAGGGAAAACATTGACTCGATGGTGATGTTTAGGTAGAAGGAAAAGGAGATGTAGTGATGCTTATATAGGAGGGGAAAAGAAAATAGGGTAAATAGCATGAGCTAAAATACGTGGATTTTGAAAACCGTTGTACTTCAAAATTGGAATTCCTCATCTGTATAAAATATTTGAAGATCGATAAAGCGAGTTGAAATAAGTTTGAGTTGAATATTCATAATAAGAGAAAATGTTTTATTGGTTTTTATAAAATCAATGTAAAAGGAAGTAAAATCATTTACACGAATATTAAGGACGGGGTTTTAGAAAATTTATACGTCAGTAATTTTAATATAATGTTGTCAAAAGTTTTGGAAAGTCGAAGAATGAAATCAAGTAACGGAAAAATTTATACTCGTGTTAAATGCTTTCAAAACTTTTAGGCTATGGAAAAATTTAAAATAATCAATCTTGAAACTACTTTTTAGAGAACCAGGGTGTACAAAAATTAAAACTGATTTACACAAAGCTCTTAGCATACAAGAACAACGAGCCTGGTACAGATATAAAAATAATTGAAATTCAATTTAGTTTAGAAATTATTCTAAAAGTATGTATGGTGAACGGAAAAATAATAATAATGACTTAGTATAAGAATATCAAATCACGGAGGGTCTAAATCGGGAAGTGGTTATGAAAATAGTAATTTTGTAAAAGAATCTGAAGTGGGGAAAACGTCGGGCATAAAATCGACTTGCTGAAAGTTGAATTTCCAAGTGTCTTGAAAGTATATTAAAGTAAACGCGACGTTTCATTCGTATAAGAAGGAAAATTATAAATCGTATTGGGAAAAATAAAAGTACGGTTCTATATAAAATTAATATATGAAGGGCAACGCAATTACATAAGTACGAAAAATATAGGCTGGAAAAATATTATAACTAGTGTTCAAAAATTTCGACAAAAGTTTTAAAAAAAATTTAAATCAATGAAGGAGTATGAAGTATAAGTATATTAAAATTTTGAACAAGGTTAAACTTAGGGAAGGATGAAATCGAAAAATACTTTCAGAAGATTCAAGATTTGTAATGGAGATGTTCGAAGAGTGACGACGATCGTCATGAGGCGATCTCGTGAATCGAGGCAAGGAAATTTGGGCAGGTGATCAAAACATACATACGCCTAGGATAGGATTCTGAAGGATCTACGGGGAAACTCCTACGGTCGACCAACTAAAGATTTGGAACTAGGCACTAAGACCTTCTAAGGGGCTGGACGGTAATGAAATGCATTCAGCTTGGTCCGAAATCGATGAACCCAAGCGAACGACCAAAGGAAAATCCTAGAAGTCTAATATGGTCAAGGGTAAACAAGGACCACTAAGGTAACTCCTACGAAGATTGAATCAATGGCTGACAGGGAGTCTAACTAACAAACAGAGGCCCTTAACTAGCAAGCACAGACGTCTAACTAAGTCTCTACCACCTAGGGACATAGGGAAATGACTAGATTCAGGGCTTCTGACTCGGATGTTGCAATTTATTTAATGGACATTCCGTTATTATCGTTGTTTCGTTAATTCGCAATTGCAAGACTGACCTGCATGGGCCACCAACAAAACCTGTCACGCCCCGCTTCCCAAGAACGTGGAGGCGAAGCGTGAGAAGGTCCGCTCAGACTTGAAGCTACAAAGCTGCAAGTCCGATAAGCGTCAATCAAATTAAAACTGCAGGTCCTTGCAACGCGAAACGAAACAAAGATAATAATAACGAAAGAGACAAAAGAAACATCTCAGAATATCCATAGCAATAAATCTCAACATCACAGAAAAGCCACCAGGCTAAAAGAAAAGAGTCTAAAAGAGGCCGAGCATGGCCAACAAAAGTACAAAGTACAACAACAAAGTAATGGTGCAAGCACCGACATCTAACAGCAACCTAAAGCAAAAGCAACGCCAACAGTCTCTAAAACTGGTCTCCAGTGTCCACGAACTCCTCGACGAACGTAGGCTCAGTGTCAGCAACTACCTCGTCCGCTACAACTATCTCTGGCTCAGGGTCTAACATGTGACACCCAAAGAGAAAGGGGCACATGTCAGCAAGTCTGGAAGACTTGTGCAAGTGAAACTGAAAGTACAAGTAAGAGCAACCTAGCAGTTCTAGCATGATGCAATGACATGGCAGTTAAAGTATGAGTGCAGCAGGTAAAGTAAAGTAAAGTAAAGTACGAGCATGGCATGGCATGGATGACAAATATTACATGAATCATTCACAAGACAAGTACAAGACAAGGAAAGTAAGCACCTCGTGCACAGAGATTCCGTCTTCTGGCTAGAGGGCGGATCAGACCTCTCCTAAGCTCAGTTGACCGTTTATCCCTACCCCTCCACGTGTGTCGAGCCAGGGCCTTACCCCCGAACGGGAATGCTCGCTTCTGGATCACGAGCCAGGAAGTGTTTTTAACAAGTATGGCATAGGGGTGCACCTAGCCGGTCCAGGGAACCCGGGCATTGGCTTTTGACCAACACATGAGGCCCGTTTCCCCCGGAAGTAGTTTTCAAGGAGTACAAGTATTGTAGCGTGTGCTACGAATGCAACAATCAACTGGGATGACATGTAAGATGCAATGCATGGCAGTTAAAAGTGCGTACAGGTAAGGAAAGTAAACGTGACAGTTTAGTATGCATGAACAACAAGTTTAAAGGGTTGGATCTAGCTTCGTTGTCAAGCTAGATCAATTAGGTGACGGATCTAGTTTCGTTGTCAAACTAGATCAAGTAGGCGTCTAGCCAGCTATCATTTCACTGACTAGTCTCTTTTACCTAGGAACAAGGAAGTGGCCTAAAAACATGGCCTTACACAAGAGTTGGCAAGTTTCACTTGCCTGCAAGATCGACGTCTGAGCACACCGTCCAATGAGTCCAAAAATCACAATTATCCTACGTGCACAAGTCCACCGGCCTAAAGTCCATATTATTAATCTTGATTAGTGAATTTAAAACAATTAAAATACTTTGAAAATACTGATTTTAGTCTTGATTAGCATGCATTGGGTTTGGGGTCCTAGGGTTGCAAGGCGTTACCTCAACACGACGCGAAAGCTACACCGGCGTCGGGTAGCGACGCCGGGGGTTGGAATAAGAGAACGCGCTCCAAGTCCTGATTCCAATATAGTTTCCTCGCTGGAAAATTCAGAGCTTCAACCGGGGCGACGGTTCCAGATTCCAAAGCTATCACGTGCGACGACAGGCTACGACGTGCGACGACGTCGTACGCGGCAAGTCGTCAAAGAGAACGCGCCTAGGTGGGGCCCACAGTAGTCCTAGGGACCTTTGGGGGACCCACAATAACTCTGGAGAACTTGGGGGGCCCACGGTGGCAAGCGATGCGACGGGTGCGGGGTTGCGACGTTTGCTCTCGGTCGTACACAGCCAAATGCGGGGGCGGCCATCGGTCGTTGCGGGGGAACGGCTTGGTGCAGCGCAGCGGGTCGGTGCGGGCCTTGGTGCGGAGGGGTTTGTCGGTCGGGCGCTTGGGGCAGCTCGGTCACAGCGCTTGGATGCGGGGAGCGGGGTGCTGCAACGTGCAACGGTTGCAACGTTGCGTGTGCGGGCGGGGCTTCGGTCGGGCACGGTGAGATGCGGGGTGCGGAGCGGGCTTGCGAGCGGAGCGGGGCGATGCGGATGAGCGGAGCGGGTGACCGGTCTGACCGAGGGGATCTCTCGGTCAGAGCGGGCGAACAGGGTGGGTGCGATGCGGAGCGGCTGTGCGGAGCTTGGTGCGGGAGAACGGAGCTCGTTCTCTCGGTCAGAGCGGGGGAAGTTCGTCGCAACGTTGCGACGAATCGTCGCAACGTCCAATTTTGGTTTTGGAGGAGGCTAGGGCTAATTTCTTGCGAAAATAGGTCTTCCTAGGGGTTGCTTATATAGTATAGATGGGTTGACTTGGTCTAGGGCTAAATCTAATAGGATTAGAAGTTTAAAATAATTTAAAATTTAAATCTAAACTTCTCCAACTCACCCAAGGATTTGACTTCGTCCAAATGAGCTGGAAATTGGCTCAAAAATTCTTTAAAACGTTTAAAACTCAAATAAATTTTATTTGGCCGAATTTAATATAAAAATTAATTATTAAAAATATTATAAAACTTGTTAAAAATATAAAAGTGGTCAAATAAACTCCAAAAATTATAAAATAAATATCGGGGTGATCGTGGCGACAAATGTGAGCTAACTAAGAAGACGGATCTCAATTTCGACGTCGGACGACGAGACTAAAAATAGAAACGTCTCCCGTCAAGAGTGAGAATCGTCACGTCTCATCGAGTAAGTTTAAATTGTGGACAAACGACTCGAGAAGTGTCGTTCCAAGATAGTGCCACTATTTAATACTCTCAAAGACGTTCGCAACGGCATATCACACAAAAGTGTTCACGAACAAACAAAGTCTAAAACAAACACGTGCACGGTCAAAAGCACGTGCACGAACAACGTACCACGAAAAGTGGTCGTTACACCGGGCGACCCCTTAGAAAAGGTTAGTGATAAATTGGCCTCTTCGTCTACTATCCATGTTGATGCTGGGATGGAGCAGGAGAAGGCTGCTGCTGTTGGTAGGTGAGAAAAGGAGAAGCAGGCTATGGAGTGCGAGCCGTAAGCTATGGATGAAGGGGTTAACGCTGGGCAAAGTTCCGGTGCTGTGGCCGATTGTAACATAGAGGTGAATTGTAGGGGGGTGTGACTAATAAATTTTGCTTCAAGAATGAGGGATCGAAGGTTCAGAATGAGGGGGGCCTATAGAGGCGTGTAAAAACACGGCGGGTGCTAATGCCTTTGAGCCTATAGATGCATGTAAAAACACGGCGGGTGTTAATGCCTTTGAGCCTGTAGAGGCGTGTAAGGGGTCATGTGTTAACCAGGCGGAGTTTGCTGCTGTAGGGGAAAAGCAAGATGGTTGTAACTGGGATGCTGTTATGGGGGGAGCTGAATGTCACGGTATGTGAAAGGGCTGCGAATGATAGTTGTAAAAGGCTAGCTGCGCCTAGCATGTTGGAGAGAAGCCCTGCGCTAGCTGTGTCTAGAAATAAGGGGATGTAGTGGGAGTTGAGAGTGTTTGTAAAACAGGTGCTAATGAGCAAGCCATCAAAGTTAGGATGGGGGCGAGCCACTCAAAGCCTACTCAGGCGGTCACCCCGTCACCAATAGGGGGTGGAGGTACCCCTAAATCAGGCAAGGTCACGGATAATTCACCAAAAACTATAAGTCGAATAAGTACTAGGGTGGGCCGAATATATCCAGTTCTCGGGACGTTAACCCATTTGAAGTTCTGAGTAGCGGGGGTTCTCGTATAGGGCTGATCTTTTGGAAGACTCGTCTAACACCAATGATAAGGAATTTGAGCCGAATGTGTTAACTATCATTAATGAAGATTGGTATGTTGAGCAAGAATCTATAAGTAAAAACAACAAAGGGAAAAAGAAGCATACTATGCTAAAAGGGGTGGGTTCGGTTAAGGGTACCCGGAGAAGTGCCAGGATAAATGGGGACGCGGAGGCTATCCCCCATACTAAATCCAATCAATGACGTTGCTCATTTGGTATACTCGTGGCCTTAATAATGTTGCTAGACGGAGAGAACTCAAAAACCGTGTTAGTAAGCATGGGTCGTCCATTGTGGGGTTGCTTGAGACTAAGGTGGTGAGGAATAATGCTCACAGAATTACTAAGTGTTTCCCTAAGAAGTGTCTCTCTATTGATAATCGCAGTAGTCATTACAATGGTTGTATTGTTGTTATGTACGATCCTGCAGCTTGGTCGTGCACTGTGGACAATATGTCGGCTCAACATATTACTATCATATGTGATAACGTTGCGGGTCTTCATATGGTGGCTACCGTTGTTTATGCTTCCAACTCTAGTCTGGATCGAAGATCCCTTTAGGATTCTATTATTGCTGACTCCATTAAACACAAACTTTCCCCTTGGATTATTGGTGGATATTTCAACTGTGTTAGGTATGCCACGAAGAAAGTGGGTGGGAGACCCATTGATGGGCATAAGGTTGATGAGTTCAATGAATGCATTGATGCTAGTGCGCTCATGGAACTTAAAACTATTGGTAATCCCTTAAGTTGGTTCAACCGGAGTATTGGTCTCTGTCGCATTACTACTATGCTTGATCGCTCCTTCTGCAATAGCTATTGGATTAGCAAATTACCTTCTTCATATTGTGAATATGTTGCTGGAGGATCCAGTGATCATTCTACTCTCATTATTCATCTCCATGCTATGGTTGGTAGTGAGCCTAAGCCTTTCAAGTTTTTCAATTCTTGGGCCCAAGTTCCGGGGTATATTGAGGTGTTGGAAAAAAGCTGGCATGTCAATGCTGAGGGATGCCCTATGATTCGTATTGTTTCCAAACTTAAAAGTGCCAAATTGGGCCTTAAGAATTTAGGGGCAGCTATTAGAGAGGAATTTGATATCATCAAATGCCGCAAAGTGCTTGCTGATATTCAAAACAACCCTGATTTGATACGCTGTCCTGACCTTCAAAGGAAAGAGCAGATTCTTATTAATCAGTTGGCTGATGCTATAGATATTGATGAGACCAATCTCAAGCAAAAGAGTAGACATGATTGGTTGCATTTGGAGGACCGTAACACCAAATTTTTTTATACTGCTATGAAAGCCAGGCAAAGTCACAACAATCTTGGGCATCTCATCTCTAACGATGGTACTTGTGATGATACGATTAATAAGATTAAAATTGATGGGCTGGTTTTCTATGATAAGCTTTACAATCAAGATGATTATTGGAGGGGTTTCCCTTGTATTACTACTAAAAGAGTGCTAACGAATGAAGCAGCATCTTGGGTTGAAAGACCGGTGCTTGAGGAGGAGTTTTAAAATGCTATTTTTCAAATTGGTGCGAACAAAGCGCCTGGTCCTGATGGGTTTAATGGGTTCTTTTATCAGAAGTCTTGGAGCATTGTTGGCAGAGATGTTACTAGTGCTACCCTTTCTTCCGATCTGGGAGAATTCTTCGTCAGATTAATCATACGTTCTTAACGCTCATACCTAAGAATTCTAATGCTATTAGTCTTGGTGACTATAGACCTATCTCCTGTTGCAATGTCATTTACAAAGTCATCAGCAAAATTCTGTGTGATAGGTTAAAAAGAGCTGTTGTTGAGCTAATCTCCCCTAATCAAGCTGCTTTTCTCAAAGATCGTTTATTGGCAGACTGCTCTCCCCTTGCTCGTGAACATATCCGGGATTTCAATAATCCCATGGGGCCCGTGCCTGCCTTAAACTGGATCTTCGTAAAGCCTTCGACAGTGTGAACATGGAATTCTTGTATTTTATGCTTCATCGCATGAGTTTTAAGCACAAGTTTTTAGGGTGTATTTGTGAATGTATATCCACCCCTTCCTTCTCTGTCATGGTCAATGGGTCTCCCTTCGGCATGTTCCAATCTAATAGGGGGCTTAGGCAGGGGGGATCCCCTATCTCCTTATCTCTTTGTGGTGGTTATGGAAGCGTTCTCGCTGCTTATGGCTAGAGCCAATACTGCCTGCAGTATTATGCCCATGAAGAGAGTGCGGGCGGTCACTCACCTTCTTTTTACCGATGATCTGTTGGTTTTCTGCCGGGCTAATATAAAGTGTTTAGAGGGGCTGAAGGAACTTCTTACTACCTTTAAATATTTGTCTGGTCTGGAGGTTAATTGGAGCAAAAGTGACAGTATTTTTAGCAAAGGTACCAGAGATCCTGGTAGCCTTGCAGATATTTTGGGGATACGTCGGGTTCAATCACTCTCCACCTATCTGGGCTTGCCTCTCTCTGCCAAATATCCTAAAGCCTCGATGTATACTCGTCTGATTGACAGATGTAAGAACAGACTGCATGGATGGTCTTCGTCGCTTTTGTCCATTGCAGGGCGTATTGAGTTAGTGAATACTGTCATTTATGGCATGGTGGCACTCTGGATGTAGGCTTTCCGAATTCCTAAGTCTGTTTTGAGTTCTCTCAATTCCTTATGCAGAAAGTTTATTTGGGGGAAATCTTATGCCTGGGCTTGGGATAACCTTTGCTCTTCCAAGCAGGAAGGGGGAGTGGGGCTTCGGCGCTTCTCTGATCTTAACAATGCCTATGGTGTCAAATTGACCTGGCGTATGCTTACTCATGATGGTATCTGGGCCTCCTATATTAGACGTCAGTATCTGAATAATACAGGTTTTACTCTTGCTAATAGCAGCCCTATGCAATCTGGGATGTGGAAATTTATTATTCAGTGCCGGGAATTCACCAAAAAGCTCACTAAATGCGTTGTCAGCGATGGTTCCTCTACCTTCTTTTGGTATGATAATTGGCTTCCATGTGGTCCGTTATGTGATACTTTTGATGTGCCGGCTGGTGAGGAAAAGAAATTGGTGTCTGATTACTGGGATGCAGGGGGTTGGAGCAACATTCCAACGACTGTTAAGTCGGCTATTGGCTCCATCTCTCTCCTCCCTGGTGATGACTCGTGGGAGTGGATTTCTAATTCACATACTTTACATGATGCTTGGGATGGTGCTCGGGTTGTTAAGCCCTTTTTTCCCTACTTCAGGGTGGTCTGGTTTCAAGGGCACATTCCAAAGATGGCTATTACTTTGCTACGGGCTTTCCACAAAAAACTTCTCACCAGGGACAAGCTCGGCCTCTGGGGAGCGCAAACTTCCCCTTTTTGCGTTCTATGTTCTGATAATATGCATAAAAGTGTGGATCATATTTTCTTTGAATGTAGATTTACTAACTATCTCCTGTGTAGGAGTTTTTTCAAGTTAGGGATCTCTGCCGCTCCTCCCCCTTCCCTTGCTGGAGTGGGATACATGCTACTCTCTAGGTACCACAATAAGGACTGCATTGGTGTTCTGGCCAAGACCGTTTTAGCAGTGATGGTTTGGCATATATGGAGAGAGAGGAATATGAGGATTTTTGAAGGAGTCAGCCAGATTCAGACTCGAGTATTTGAAGATATTGCTGCTGATGTCAGGATCGCCTTGAGGCACATTGAGTGGGACCGGGAGGCGGAGCATGCCCCCCTTCTTAACTGGGGGTTGTTAGTATAGGTTGTTTTTTCCTCTCTTGTATTTTTGTATGATATATCAGGCTCTCTGAGGGGACGAAGGTGTCAAGTAGGGGCAGGGGAAGGCGACTGTGCCTTAGCCCTGCACTACTAACGCTCTTCTGTCTTCCCTAGATCCTTGTACACTTTTTAAGTTTCAATAAAGATAAAGCATATTCTCCATATAGATATACACACACACACACACACACACACACACACACACACACACACACACACACACACACACACACACACACATATAGTGATGATATGGTGAGAAGGTGAGAAGAGGGACTTAAAGTGAGAAGGGAGATCTCAGCCGTCCGATTTCTGATGTGAAGATCCGTTGGCTCAGATCGCACCCCACGCGTGCACGTGCAGCTCACATGTCTCCAAAGTCACAAGAGGGGGTCACATATCTCTCTCTGTGTGCGCGCGCGCCGAAGAACCCCAAAAACTCCTCTTCCTCGTCGAAGAACCCCAAAAACCCCTTGTTAGGGTTGAATTTCTGCTGATATGTGTTGGCATTAGTGGCACTATAGCTGGAGTGCTCAGGTTGAGGAATCAGAATTGTTTTGAGCTGTTTGAGCAGTAATGTTGAACATTTTGTTGTAACATTATGTTCAACATTCGGGATCTGGAATAATTGTTCGTATACAGAAACACTGCTTTGGTCTACGAATCTGTTGTGATGATCTCAAATCTGATTTGTGGCCTAGAATATCGGAGGTTCCTGATTTGATTGATTCCAAATATTGGTGAGATTTTTATACTCCTCCTTTCCCGAATTAGTTCCTTAGTTGATGGAGGTTTGTTGAGAATATTTGGGAATCTGGTTAGTTCCTAAATTGATGGGAGGAATTATTTGCTGAGATTTATTGGTTTTATTTACCAGAAATAGATCCTTATTCTATGGGCAAAATATCCACATGAGATTTGTTTTAATCATTTTACCCGAATTAGACTCGGTGGTTCCTTGAATATGAGATTTCTTACCCGAAGTGATCCTAGAAATATTGGCGGATATTCTGCATTAAAGAGGAAGTTATTTACCCATAAATAGTGGTTAAAAAATCTGAATGGGTTCATATCTGAATGGTTGTGCGGTTGAAGATATGTGCGGTTGAAGATTCTATATATGAATGTTTTCAGATCTTGCATTATTGTTTAGATCTTCTCCAGATATTCGGTTGAATGCAGGTATGCATAAGATTTGCTGACAAATGTGAATGAAAGTATCAATCCACAACCGAGGTATGAAAGATCCTATTTATTGGCCATGTTGTATATTATGTTGAACGTTATTATACAACATTATGTACAACATGCTGTGTCAGAAGGCTGGAATCGGTTGGCGGACTTCAGCGGTTATCAAAGGTGGATTACTTCAGATCTCATGTTATCTCTTTTAGGTATTCTGGTATATTCTGTTGAAGATACATTTGGAAGTTGCAATCTCTTGGTTTTATTGTTGTATCGGTTAGAGAGATTCTTTCCCGCAATATTTAATTGATCGGATCCTTGGAGATATGTGGAACTACTTGCCTGAAGTAGTTCCAGAGATTGTGGACTGTCGATCTGCACGAGATCTGTTGAGCGAACTACCTTAACTACTCCGTGATTGAGGGGGAGCGGGAGAGATAGAGGTGCGTGCGGTTTTGCGGCAAGGTGACGGCTTTTACTAAAGTTTTTGAAGAACTCCGGGAGGAGGCCGACGGCTACGCACGTAGGATCAAGGGAGTTGATCTAGTCAGTTGTGCAAGGGGAGCTTGCGGGCAAGGGGAGCTTGCCGAGAATACTCCATGGGTTGGTAGAGACCACCCATCACGGTTTGTATTGAGGGGGAGGTTGTTCCTCCTAATAGAATCACGATAATTAGTGATTGTACTCATAGATTATTTTAGTGGAGTATTCTGATTTTCTGGGCGTGGCCCTGCAGATGTAGGTGTGCGCACTGAACTGCGTTACCAAGTCTTGAGTGTCTCTGATTGGTTTGTGTTGTTATCTTTGTGTTTTATTTGCTGTGACTAAGTGCTGAACTTTCAATTGGTATCAGAGCAGGTCACCTGTGTAACTTTTTTATCAAAGAAGGTGTGATCTTGGATTTCAGTACTTGAATCATGGCTACACGAGAAGGTGCCTCCGTTGTTCGTCCTCCATTACTCACTAGTACAAACTACACTTACTGGAAGTCTCGGATGCGTGTATTCATTAAGTCCATTGATGAGAAGGTCTGGATCGCTGTCATTGAAGGATGGACACCGCCGATCGAAGTTGACAAAGATGGCAAATATCTCCTCAAGCCGACATGAGACTGGAGTCAGATTGAAGAACATACGGCCCTGTGCAACCTAAAGCAATTAATGCTATTTTTTTCGGCTGTAGATGAAGAGCAGTTCAAGCTGATCTCCACATGTGAGTATGCTAAAGAAGCGTGGGATATTCTCCAGAATGTTCATGAAGGAACAAGTACGGTAAAAGCTTCCAAACTCCAGATGCTAGCATCTCAGTTTGAAAATCTAAGGATGTATGACGACGAGACTGTTGCCGAATTCAATGGAAGGTTGAGAGATATAGCCAATCAGGCCTTCCAGCTTGGGAAGAAATACTCTCAAAAGAAGTTAGTTGAGAAAACCTTGAGATCTCTTCCAGACAAATTCTCGGCCAAAGTTGCTGCCAATGAGGAGACCAGAAATACGTCCACCATGAGGCTGGATGAACTTATGGGGTCACTTCAGACCTATGAAATGAATCTGAAGCAGAAAAACGTGGACAAAGTAATGGCCCTGAAAGTAGAAGCTGGAGATGTCTCTAAAGAAGATGATGAATCAGGTGTAGATGAGGATATTGCCGTGTTGACTAAAAACTTCAGTAGAATGCTGAATAAGATCAGTAGTAAAGGGAAAAAGAAAGGAAAAGGGATGCAGTGTATATTATGTAAAGGATTTGGGCATATACAGGCTGAATGTGCAAACACTCTGAAGAAGAAAAAAGAGAAGTCCTCGACCAGTACCTGGAGTGAAGATGAGTCTGATAGGAGTGCTGAAGATGAGGAAATCGCCAGAAATTACATTGCCCTCGCAGCCTCTCAGAAGAAGCGACCTGATTACAACACTAGCAGCCATGTTAAATCTGATGTTACAACATTACATACAACATCAGCCAACAAATCAAACAGTGTCAGATCCAGTGTTGCAACATCAGGTTCAACATCATCCACAACTTCTACAACTGAATCTGAGTCTGAAGTCGATAGCGATGAGGAAGTTAGTGACGATGATATCCAAAAAGCATACCAGATGATGTTTGAGAAGTGGGTGCAAATCTGCAATATCAACAAAGTCTTGAAGGTGGAGAATGAAAGACTGAAGAAAGAGAAGGAGGATGTCAAAATCAAATGTCTGAAAGTTGAGAAAAATTGTAGAGAATTGGAAAGCAACTTCAGAAATGTTCTGCTCAGGGCAGAGAAAGCTGAATGCACATTGGAAAAGTGGAATTCTGGAAAAGCAAAGTTGGATGATATCTTAAACATGGGTAAGATTTCAGGAGATCGCACCGGAGTGGGATACAATAGAGGAGCCTTCAATAATGTGTCTGCTGAAAGAAGAAGTCAAGTTACCAAAGAACTTGAAAGAATGGGTCAGCACAAGGGGCATGATCAGAAGAAGAAGCAGACTATATGCGTAAAAGGTGGTCGTCCTGCATGTGCTTACTGCAAGTTCATAGGCCATACTGAGAGAAACTGCTTCAGTCGCATGCGACATTGGTCAGAAGGAAGAAATGTCAGACATCCTGATATGAAGATGAAGAAGCAATGGGTCAGAAAGTCTGAATTATACAGCAAGAACACTACAGCTTCAGAGAAAACACTTCATGTTGTGACTAATGTTGTAACATTAGATACAACACAGAACAATATTGCTGCAGATGTTATAACACCAAGCCCGACATCTCCCCTCGATAATCACTAGGAGCAAAATGCGCCAAAGTCTCATGAATCTTCCTCCAAAATTATCAGAGTGCTATCTCGCCGCTCTGCTCACTGCTCTTCCTCCGCCGGTGCCATTGGATCTTCGCATGTACCATCTGACAACACCGCCGATGTTTTCAATTCTCCAACTACTTTTCGGCCCCTCAGAGCTCGACTTCTACCATGGACATCATTTCATTCGTCACCCTACTGTCAGATGTGAGGTATAGTGTTCTTCCTCTTATTCCGTTGTGCCTGGGGATTTATTTGCTAATAAGAGAGACAGAGGAGCCTCTGGATGTGCCTCGGTTGAATTTTTCTGAATTTTCTTTTGGAGATGTGAGGCTAGCTGAAAGGGGGAGAATGTGGTGTCTTTTCTGAATAATTTGGTTGTTCTAGTAAGGGGGAGAATGTGGTTTGGATTATTGTGGCTCAAAGGGGGAGAATGTGTGCTTGGTTGGTGCTTGGTTTGGGTTGTGCCACATAATGCCAAAGGGGGAGATTGTTAGGGTTGAATTTCTGCTGATATGTGTTGGCATTAGTGGCACTATAGCTGGAGTACTCAGGTTGAGGAATCAGAATTGTTTTGAGCTGTTTGAGCAGTAATGTTGAACATTATGTTGTAACATTATGTTCAACATTCAGGATCTGGAATAATTGTTCGTATACAGAAACACTGCTTTGGTCTACGAATCTGTTGTGATGATCTCAGATCTGATTTGTGGCCTAGAATATCGGAGGTTCCTGATTTGATTGATTCCAAATATTAGTGAGATTTTTATACTCCTCCTTACCAGAATTAGTTCCTTAGTTGATGGAGGTTTGTTGAGAATATTTGGAAATCTGGTTAGTTCCTAAATTGATGGGAGGAATTATTTGCTGAGATTTATTGGTTTTATTTACCAGAAATAGATCCTTATTCTATGGGCAAAATATCCACATGAGATTTTTTTTAATCATTTTACCCGAATTAGATTCGGTGGTTCCTTGAATATGAGATTTCTTACCCGAAGTGATCCTAGAAATATTGGCGGATATTCTGCATTAAAGAGGAAGTTATTTACCCATAAATAGTGGTTACAAAGTCTGAATGGGTTTATATCTGAATGGTTGTGCGGTTGAAGATATGTGCGGTTGAAGATTCTATATATGAATGTTTTCAGATCTTGCATTATTGTTTATATCTTCTCAAGATATTCGGTTGAATGCAGGTATGCATAAGATTTGCTGACGAATGTGAATGAAAGTATCAATCCACAACCGAGGTATGAAAGATCCTATTTATTGGCCATGTTGTATATTATGTTGAACGTTATTATACAACATTATGTACAACATGCTGTGTCAGAAGGCTAGAATCGGTTGGCGGACTTCAGCGGTTATCAAAGGTGGATTACTTCAGATCTCATGTTATCTCTTTTAGGTATTCTGGTATATTCTGTTGAAGATACATTTGGAAGTTGCAATCTCTTGGTTTTATTGTTGTATCGGTTAGAGAGATTCTTTCCCGCAATATTTTATTGATCGGATCCTTGGAGATATGTGGAACTACTTGCCCGAAGTAGTTCCAGAGATTGTGGACTGTCGATCTGCACGAGATCTGTCGAGCGAACTACCTTAACTACTCCGCGATTGAGGGTGAGCGGTGTAGATAGAGGTGCGTGCGGTTTTGCGGCAAGGTGACGGCTTTTACTAAAGTGTTTGAAGAACTCCGGGAGGAGGCCGATGGCTACGCACGTAGGCTCAAGGGAGTTGATCTAGTCGGTTGTGCAAGGGGAGCTTGTGGGCAAGGAGAGCTTGCAAGAATACTCCATGGGTTGGTAGAGACCACCCATCATGATTTGTATTGAGGGGGAGGTTGTTCCTCCTAATAGAATTGCGATAATTAGTGATTGTACTCATTGATTATTTTAGTGGAGTATTCTGATTTTCTGGGCGTGGCCCCGCAGATGTAGGTGTGCGCACCGAACTGCGTTACCAAGTCTTGAGTGTCTCTGATTGGTTTGTGTTGTTATCTTTGTGTTTTATTTGCTGTGACTAAGTGCTGAACTTTCACCCCTCTTTGCCGAAGAATCCCACTCCCTCACGCGTCTTCATTTACGAGACATCTCCCGATCTGAGTAGGCTAACCCCCGGCGAACCCCAAAAGAAACCCTCCTCAGGAAAGTCAAGCCGCATCTCCGTCGTGCCCCCGATCTCCTCTCGCTCCTTCTAGCGGCGACGCACCCATCACCCCATTTCCAGATTTGTGTTTGATAAGTATTTTGACCTTCGATAAAGCTGCGATTTTGATGATAAAGTTGCGATCTTTGGTTATTTTTCTCGAAGTCAGTTCAATTCGTATTCTTCAATCCTCTTCTTTTTTTTGTTGAGAGAAACCTCAATTCGTATTCTTCAACCTGAATTCGAATCCCTTCTTTCAGGGGAAATCAACTTCCCGCTGCCCAACAACAAGTTTGATGTCAAGATGTTGAGATGGCAAACAATGCATCGGAGGTGAAGCTCGAAGGCGAGCTGCTAGAGTACTATGGCCTAAAAGAGCAGGAGACGGACTTTGCCGAGCTATAGAAGCAATAATGAATTTGTATGCTTGTAACATGATGTTTGTCATATTGTCATATTTTGCTGATATATCTGTAATAGATGAACAAAACCCTAAGTATGTCAATTTGAATTGATTTTATTATCAATGCTATGAGCATTCGTTTTTAGTTTTTCATTACTTTCTTTATATCATATTACTTTAATGTATATGTTTACAGGATGGTTGCTGTGTATATTCATCACAATAAAACAAACATGCATAAAAACCTTCACAAATAACGATGTATGTTTAACAAAAAGAGCAAGCACGTTTTCTGCAGACCACAAATTTCTGAAGTTCTTAGTGTTTGTATAGTGTTTTTAATTTCGTTCCTGTCTTACTAAACTTTTTAGGGGTCTTGATATTCTTTTCCAACTTTTTAGGTGCTACTTGAAGATTCTATTGCGAATCGGTTATATGCCATACATTTTATCCTCTCGTTGGGTCTGATAAGGTATGCCAACAAATATCCTTTTATCCTCTTTTGGTCATTTTGAGGGTCTGTAGAAATTCTTGTGTTTTTTTGCTACAAAGTGGAGAACCAGTGTTCATCTTGGAAAAAAAAGGTCATTATGTATGTATAACAATGCAAGCCAGATCTTGGGTTATCTTGCTGTTGATTAGCTTTGAATCCTCTATTCATATATCTTTTCTCTTCTCTCTATATGCATCTTGATACAGTATTAGTTTTGGTAATGAAAATCATATTCAATATAGTATGACATCTTAAAATTTCATGTTGCACTTGAACATATTACTGCTTTCTACACAGCTTTACAGCTTAGTGTACATGATTGTTTGCAGTGTGTGAGTTTGTCTTACTGTTAACTTGTAGGGTAATCAATGGTAGAAAACAAAGCTGCTATGTATTCAATTTCATTCTGTAATCAACATTTTGTTGGATGACTGTCTGGTACTTGCATTTTTTATTTAATACTATATGATTATAATTTACAATATGTTTGTTTAATTAATGATTATGCTATAAACAACTAATGATTGGATGTGGTGAAAATATCCAGTACTTCAATTAAGTAATGTGAAATATTTTTCAGTTGGTTTGTATCTATTCTTCTGTTTCATTAATGAATATTGTAAAGTTTAGGGGATTGCTTTATTTGAAAAAATTTATAAAGCTTAAATGAGTGTAAACTGAAAAATAACTGGCACTTGGTTATCAAGCATTGTCATCATTCTTAGCACTGAACTAAATGAATACTGAACTTGTTGAGTATTTTTTTCCTTGAAAATTGTAGTTAACACTTTCATTTTCTCAGATTTTCTCATTTATGTGTGGAAATCTATCAAGTATTGTCATCATCCTTAGCATCCTTAGCACTGAACTAAATGAATACTAAACTTGTTGAGTCTTTTTTCTTTGAAAAATTGTAGTTAATACTAAATATTTGAGCAGAGTCATGACTCACAAGTATGAGCGAATCGGTCGTGATATCCTAACATGGGGCAAAACTGCAAAAGTGAATCTACTGGAGCTTTAAGATGACACTGACATTTTTTCTGGCATTTAGTTTCTGATCACTAGGGATTTTATTCGGAGATCACTGAGTTTGCAATCAAGAATGCTATGTTCTCCATGGGAATCTGGGTAGAATTTGTTTTTTGCAGCAGCCAACAATGAATGAGTTGATTTTTTTAGTCTTGTTTTATCCTTTATGCTAAACACTGTCAAAGCAGCAATTGAAACAAACAGTGGTATGTGAATTAATTCAATAACTGGAAACTTGATGTCTCTCGAATTTCTAATATGTGATAGAATGCACTTGGGTTATTTACTGCCAACTGGCAGTATGCTTGTCAAAATCATGTTACAGAGTATGTCACAGGATACATTCTGTGAATATCAACTTAGTTTATTCCTCATCTTGTGCTTGTATTATCTCGTTCAGGCCACTGAGTAAGTCACTCCAATACATTTTTATTTGTTAATTGCAAGAACTGTATACTCAACCTTATATGGTTAAACATGATAATTTCAGTCTGTTTAAAGACATCAATGTTGGAATTATTTCTGGTGAACTTGCAGTTTGAAATCTTGAGTATTTGCTAGTAGCTCATGTTCTTGAGTAGCTCATCTAGTCTCATGTCTTGTAATGTAAACTGGCGATCCATTGGGTGCAGGACAAATATATCAATGATATCAATCATATACAAACTTATCTGTAGTCTTGTAATTTAAACATTCATTTTGTTTAACTGGATTGCAATCTTGAGTTGCCAGTAGACTTTAGTTTTTCTATGTCATGAGAAAATACATGTGAATTCCTGATATGCAAGTTAAAAGTCGAGAATCAGAAATAGCTATCAATCATACACAAACTTATCAAGTATTCCCCTTTTTTCCTTTCCAGCAAGTTTTCATGGCATTTGGGACATCATACTCAAGTAAATGTTTTATTGGATTTAAATTTAATAATGTGTAAACTCTTAAATTATGTCAACTATCATTACAGCTTTTAGGATGTTAGTTTAGGGAGTCTTTGACTCAAATTTTGGTGCTACCTACTCTATTATGCATGTGTAGGCTAAATTTATAGCGTTCAAGATCATGACGAAGGCATGGTGTGTTCTATCAAGTAGTGATGGTTCTAGTTCTTCGAGTTCTTAACCACAGAAAAAGCATGAAGAACATATATCACATAACTGGCGGCATTGG
This sequence comes from Scilla litardierei, assembly GCA_030789695.1. NCBI lineage: Eukaryota > Viridiplantae > Streptophyta > Magnoliopsida > Asparagales > Asparagaceae > Scilla > Scilla litardierei. The sequence continues at coordinate 545,337,023 of CM061142.1, forward strand.
TATGCAAAAAGGAGGTGCAAAGATTGTGGACTGTTAAAGCGTTAGGATTTCAGCCGCTTCGCCAATGATCGCGACGAGTATCTGCATCACTAATGCAAGAGTTGCAGCACACTGTGCATGATCAGATACAGACAGGCTAGGGCCGGGTCCAAATAACTTGTGAAGGATGCAATGCCAATCTCAGCTGGAGATCTTTTCGCCAGTTTGGTTATGAATGCAACAATTGCAGTAGATATTACATTGCATTTAGTATATTGATTCAGATATAGAGAAAATGATATTCTTTTTGTATTGATTCTTGTTATATTGGTATAGTTGTATTGATTCTTGTTATATTGATATTGGATTGTATATCAATTGCATTTTGTATTTGTTCAGTTCTTATTGTATCTTAGTATGTGTATGTGTATGTGTATGTGTATCATAGTGTGTTTATGGAGTGTAAGTGATTTAGTCTGTAAGACACATATTGGTTCAGTTGGTTGCTTATTCTTATCATGCATCTGAAATTGGCTCTAATCATATTACGAGCAATGAATGCATCCAAACCACGAAGAGTTGCAGCATCATGAAATGATCTGGCTACTGAGCATATTCATACCATCATACCATTATAATGCAGAGAGATTGGACACTGAGCATTGTAGATCGAGTTTTAAATCCAAACTACTTATTTTTATCACTTCGTACTTGTAAACAATGGTTGTTTCATCTCAACAGAATAACTGATGCTGGTCTGAACATACACATACTGATTATATATTGGTTCATTAGATTCCAATATGTTATGGATGAAATAGCGGCATAAAATTTGAATTGTGTGCTCCTAAATTGATAAAGAATTAAAAGCCAGCTTCTAAGCAAATCTCTTGCATCTCTTATCGCAGCCTTGCATTTGCTGAAGATCTTGAAGCTCGCTTGCATCTCTTATCGCAGCCTTGCATTTGCTGAAGATCTTGAAGCTCGCTTATTCAAATGTTAACTTGAAAAGCTGTAAATTTTAGTTTCTTACAGTATAATACACCAGTTCAAGCAAAGACATCAAAATCATAAAACGATTGCAAATTCATTACCCAATTTTTCACACAGATACATTTTATTGTGCACTACTTCCTCGGTTACAGTAAAAATGAACCAACAGTTTTTCTTTGTCAGATGTAGCAAAAAACGCACTTTTGGCAAACAAGCACCTCTTTAGGAGTACGAAACCATTCAAAATGATTGCTACATAATTTCCTTGAAAGAAATGACGCATTGTTGACAGAAAACATGAATGCAAAACTCGGAAAATCTCCGATTTTCTCTTTAAGTCATCCAGTTATATGCTAATCTGCAACCATGTATGGATCCAGATTCCCTGTATCAACAACCAGGGGTTCCAGCTCGGATGATTCTTCACCCTATGGGATAAAACATGTGGGGAATGGCAGTTGCAAGGATTTGTCTTTCGTGGGATCCTTGTATATAGCTTCCTTGATGAAAACAAAGATGCCCACAGCACCAGGAACCTGCGAAGATGGCAAGAAAATAAACTTCTTTTTGTTATGAACGAGAAACAGATTTGGAGAAGGGTTGAGGCTAGGAAACCCCTAGCCTCCTTTATATAGTATTCATAATGGGTACTCATGTGGGTGGATACCCAATAGGCCCAATGGGTCCTATTCATAACACTTCCCCTTATCCAACCAACGTGGTATACTCGACTTTATGAATACTGAATGATTCATTAGTACTACTGAGTATCTTAAGGGGTGGATACTCCTGGATCCAAGTTAAGGGTAACTGCCTCGTTAAAAACCCTTAGCTATGGAAAACCCTGTGGGAAAAACCGATAGCGAAGGGAAAAGAGTACAGCACTCCATAACTTCCCCTGATTAGGGGATGTGTCGAGGGGTGGATACTTCTGGATCCAGAGTCAATGTGGTTGCCTCATTAAAACCTTGACTATGGAAAACCCTGTGGGAAAAACCACTAGCCAAGGAAAAAGAGTACAACTCTACAGTTGACTCCCCCTAATCTGATCAAGCTTCAGGCTTGCAGATCTCCTATATATCTATACATTTATCTCCTATGTGTCTATACATCCATCTCATCAGCAACATTCCGAAAGCAAAAGTAAAGTACAAGCATCACTCATCTATACAAGTTTTACTCATATAAGGCAGTAGCTGAGACTGGAGGAGCGCTACGAACTTGGTAGACAGCTCCACGTCTCAATCGTCAATATCTGCAAAGGTACTTCAGGACCTGGCTTTGTATGTTCTTGAACTGTTCCCTGGGTGATGAGCTTCTCGGGATGGTAGAAGGATGTAGACTTGGAAGGATTCTGTGTAGATCTTTAGGAGGTGGACGTCCCTTTTATGCCATTCATCGCGATGATCTGTAACCTGCATATGCAAATACATTTAACATAGAGGATTTTTCCTCGACCCTTGGAGATAGCGCAGAAGCTACATATCTCTGGTCCAGTGGTGCGCTGGGGGCACTGCACTGTACCTGGCTAATAGCTATACTGCTAACGCTCAAAAAAGACGCATGCAGTTGGCCAGGTAAAAGAGTGTTTCAAAGACACTTAAGGTACTTCCGGACCATATATATTCTTCCCCTCTTCCAGCTAATGGAAAGGGGGTCTTTTAATGTATATCCATACAACCAAATAGGTGTATTTGGTGGAGAATGAAATTAATGTTTCTTCATCAATCATCATTGAATGAAGTTTACATCTTCGGGATGATTAATTAACGTCATCTTCAGGATGATAGTTCATTTCCAGGATAATAGTTCATCTTCGGGATGATTGTTCATCTTCAGGATGATAATTCATCTTCAGGATGATGGTTCATCTTCAGGATGATTATATTCTGTAAGCCTAGAATTTATGCCTAGCTAGGGCTTTTCATATCATATCATATCTGATAGATAGGCTTTAACAGATATTTCGGTAATTTCTCTTCAGGAGATCCGATAATATTTTGAGTTATTAAAATAATCTCAATTCTTTTAATTTGCTCTCTTAAGAACAATACTGTTTTTAAGAGGTGCAAACAACAACCTTTTTTAGTATGAGTCCTTTAAGGATCTTTGTCTAGGTTGTCTTTCCTTTAATCATATTTAATATGTGTCCCAAAAAGAAAGGAAAGTAAGAAAAAAATTTGTACATGCAGTTGAAGAAATTTTATATCGGTGATGTTGTCACATCCAATAGCAACATCAACCAAAAATTCCCTCTTTTTGCCATTCGTTGGGTTACGCCTTGACATAAACCAGTCGATGCATCAGATTCATCTTGTAAGTGAGTTCATCTCATCTTACTTGATTACTTCCTGGTTTGAGCGATTTATACCTCTAAAAACTATAGCAAATTAAAATGCTTATAGCTAACGATTTTATTTTAATTCTCCTTCAATACTCAGTTATCCCACAGGATTTGATATCATTTTTGATACCAGGACTTCAGGTCCAACACCTCATATTTCATAAGTGAGTCCAGCTCACCTTATTATTGCCTCATTCCACATTATTATAATTTGGCCAAATCTCTATCTTTGCTTCAGGCAAAGCAGAGTTGTGGGAATGAATATTTTATATTTAACTGGCAAAATGAAATATGAGAGAATTTGTCGACAAAATGTGTTCTTTCTTGTCCAAAACTCACCCCGTACGTACTATAATCATTTGATTTCTCCCAGAGGTGTCTCCTTCACGACGCGTTAAAGAAGTGAAGGTTCTGGGACGGGTAAAGAATATGGACAGATCCAGAATTGGTCCTTAGCAACCAAGTTGCAATAAGGTTCTGGATTTGAGCTCACTTTCCTGTGGTGGTATTGTTTTTTCGGTATCCAGGAGTAGATCTCTCTTTTTGGAGCCTAGTGGTATGTCCTCTCATCCATTGAGGATATCCACTTCTGCTACTGGTGGATTGCATCCAATATATTCGGTATGTCAATCCTAGCTGGATTTTTAGTAGCAGGGATGTGAAAGTTTTGACAATATCTATATTGTCAGTAACTATGTATGATAACTGTTTTAACAGTTTCATAAGTGTGGATCTTCAGGATCTCATCACAATTCATGATAAACAGATCATAGGTATTAATGATTTAAATGGTCATTTGAGCTTTAGGCTCATGGATGATTGTAGTATTTCTGTCGAAACTGATTCTGGGACATTAAAGTTGTGATGGATCTTCAGGATCTCATCAAATCTTTAAAATAGGATCATCAATGCACGTCTTAGGAGAAGTGAATTTAAATGCTTCCCCTGTTCAGAGTGCTCAGACTCTATTTATCTGGGATATTTACTTCCGATAAATAGTTCTGCATTTTGATGGTCTATAGTGGTGATATGGGGGGGTCTACTCATCATGGCACAATCTATAAGATGTGCTCTAAACGCTTCCCCTGTCGGGGGTTTTCGGAAACTGTTTATATGAGGTGATCAGACTCATATAAATAGGTTCTAAGGATGCGTTTTGATGGTTTGCAATGTAATTGCATGTTCTCATGTGGTCACCTACAACTGGATTTTTAATGGATAAGAAATCCATTTAAATCATTTTAATGATTTATCGTACCCATATTTGGGTGTGAACACAGGCTTCAGGGTGTTCGTTATTTTTCCAGTTGTAAAACATTTAAATTTCCCAGTGTTATCCAAAGTTACCACCTTTTTATAAAAGAGTGTGGTTGGATAATGACCATTTATTTAGAGGATATATTGATGAGTACACCAAGGGTACATCATCAGTCCGGTTAAGGGAGTGGACGAAGCCTATTTATATCCCTTAAATACTCTCAAGAGACCTAAAGGTCTTCATTATCTTTAATGATGATAGTATATCATCTTAAATTCATTTGAGGAAGTGGGGAGAGTCAATGTCCATGTGAATGGAGATGATCTCATTATCATTTTTCCCTTTTGAATAGGACAATGAAAATTTCACCCTTTTTGAAGAATCTTCGGGTTCTTCTGGTTGATGATGTCTTGCATCATCACTCCAGGGTGATATCGATCCATAGTTGGTCGATTCTGGACACTTCTGGTGTTCCAAAATAATTCCTCTTTTGAATTTATGTGGCACTTTTGAAAAGTCCATTAAAAATGCTCAAGTTAATTTTGTCAGGTAATAGTTGAACTGTGTTCAAACTGTGAAGGATTACATCTTCACTTTGACTATTGTGCGGATCATTTTGGGACAAAGCTTCAGGCTTCATTTATTCCTTGAGTCATTAGGGATTTCATTTTGACGAATATCCTTTTTGAAACTGTATAAGTTTCAGAGAGTATATGGTATCCTCATTTTATTTTTAGGGGTATTTCAAGATAGCAAAACATACGCAGTAAAATAAAATGTATTAAAACTACAAGAGAATAATACTGATGATAAGTCAACAAGTGACATAGTGTGATGTGTGCTCTTGAAAACATACAACAATAATTATGCTCATTTAAGACTTATGTTATGACAACAGATAATTTTTGATTTCAAAGTTTATTTGTCCTCGGGGAGTAGCCAAATATACATAAGGTCAATTAGACTTTCGTCGTTTTGACTAGATATGTATGTATTTTTATATGGCATAAGTTAATGCACATTCATGTTTGCAAAAAAATTATTGCTCTTATCAGAACTTCCGGTCTGATTTTGGCTTGCCATTGCTTACTCCATGTCGAGGTATATCGTATCTTCACTTTCCCATTTAATCCAAGACTTCCCCTGTTTTGAGTTTTCCTTACTTTTATTTCAGGTCATGTTTGATCCTGAACTTCCCCTGATTTCAATATTCCTTATTTATAAAGGACAATGATAATTAGTCTTGCTAAGGAGACATAAGCAGGGGTTTGAGCAAATTATTTATACTTCCACTTTAATAGGGGACTTTTAAAAAGTCTATTTGAATGCTCGAGTATAGCTTCAGGCCTTTTACTTGAGTCGTTCAAATTTTATGTGGATAATTTACCATGCTCAGAGGGGAACAAATACGTGGGTGCGTAATATATTTCTCACTTATTCATTAAGCCACGACTTCAGGCGTATGCTTATATTCAAGGCTAGAAAAAAAAATCTTTCCTTGTAAAAATAAATGAGAGTACTCTTTTAAAGAGTTGAGCGGTATTTATGGAAAACTTCTGGTGTCCATATTGGATTATATAGATCATGGATCTTATATATCTGTTTACCGCAAAGTGTGCATCTTTTATAAAGATAGCAATTATAATTTTCGCATAAACCATCGTATTTATTTTATTAGGGAGAGGGAGTGTTGACTTTTGAACTTCAGGTTCATTTTGTCAAAGTGGATATGATATTAAACCTTTTGAAAACATGATTGTCTTATTGTCATAAATATCGTCATATCATGAGCCCATCATACATATAATGTAAAGTTTGTAAACTAAAGATTATGTACATTTGAATGAAACAAGTATGATGTACACATGCTATTTATATGCTGCAGGCATTTTTTAAAGAAAACTTATCGCATGTATATAGTCTAGCAATAGGCGTTGAACTATATTAAAGTGATTTTAGCATGCTTTTTGACAGTTTCATTGTAACATTAACATGGTATTAAAACTAATTAACAACCACGCAGTTAATGCATAAGCAATGAAACAGAAAGAAAAAGACTTACGACTATGGGGATCATCCAGCCGACACCGAAAAATAAAAGAAGTACAGTCCGAAGTTACATCAAAAATGAATGCATGAAAAAATAAAGTACAACTCGGGAACTTCAGAGAGAAGCCCCTATCTTCGTTGTGCGAACGCCTTCAGCTTCTTTTTGGTGTCCTTCGGTCTTCTTTTTACATTTATATCCTCACATACAAAATTTCTCTCAAAAAGGAAAAAAAAATTGCAGGAATTTAAAACGGTGTCGGAAACCTGGCTGATCCCTAAAAACATAGCCTAATATTTGCACATCCACGCAGATAATATATTTGCGACATACAACCACGCAGATAATCAAAAACACAGGCATTTTAAAGTAATTTAAAATTGTGTGTGTCGTGCAAAAAACATTTTTGTTTTGTTTTTTTTGAAAAACTTTTTGCCTTTTTAATCCATAATATAATGTTTTATTTTACCGCTTTCAACCCTTTAAAAATTTCTTTTAACTATTTTGGGCTTTTTAGGGCCAAAAATAAATAAAATAATTTTTGTGGATGGGCTAATTTTCTGGCCTTTTGGGCCATGAAAACAACCCATTAGGGTTAATATTGGGCCTCCCCCGAAAAATAGCCCGTTAGGGTTAGGGTTTCTGGAAACCCTAGGGGGGGCCCGCGGCGTGTCGCCGCGACGGCTGGCCGCGTAGGGCGCGGCCGTCGTGGCGGCGACAGGCCGCGGCCTGCGGGCCGCGGCCGCCGCGGCGGCGGGCCGGGGCCTGCAGGCCGCGGCCGCCGCGGCTTCTGGCCGCGGTAACTGGCCGCGGCCTGAGGCCACGGCACAGGGCCGCGGCTTCAGGCCGCGGCGCTGGGCCGCGGCGCTGGGCCGCGGCCTGCAGGCCGCGGCGACTGGCCGCGGCCTGAGGCCGTGGCACAGTGCCGCGGCGTCAGGCCGCGGCCGCCGCGGCCTGAGGCCGCGGCGTATGTTCTCCGACGGCGGCGCAAAGGGCGCGCCGCCGTTCCGCCCTACGGGCGTGCGGATTTTTATTTTTGGATCAAAGGCGGGGGAGGTAAAAATCGGATTTTTCAACAAATTTGATCGTTAAAAAAACAAATTTTTATTGTTTTAAACATGCAGATCTTATTAAAAATGTTGAATTTAACCGAGTTTGTAAACTTTTTGATCCTAAAACATGCAGATCTAATGAGAAAAGCAAGTTTATATCTAAAAAGTTTGGATTTTTACCTCTAGATTCGACGAGGAATCTAGGCGACGGTTGGTGAAGGATGCCCTTTTCGCTCCCCGTTGAGAAGATTACGATCTTCTTTTTCTGAGCGATTTGTGGATCTCCTTTCCCGCGAGCCGCCGTCTCCTCCAACGAGCGTGATCGTGCTGATAACGTGTTATGAACGAGAAACAGATTTGGAGAAGGGTTGAGGCTAGGAAACCCCTAGCCTCCTTTATATAGTATTCATAATGGGTACTCATGTGGGTGGATACCCAATAGGCCCAATGGGTCCTATTCATAACACTTTTATCATTGTTTTCCTTTCTAGACTTAAATACATGCTTGCAAACATTGAGCCAAAAAAATTTAAGCCATTGACAACATCCATCACAATACCGAACATACCTGACCTTTCACCCACATCAAATTTCTCTCAGGATCTATTTTGTAAACCTATACCATTCTTCACGGTCCATTGTGAATCATGCTTATGAAGGGCAAAAAGTCTAAATTTTATTTTCAGCAACCACAGACCTACTGAGATGATGTCATTCTTAAACGACGATAATGTATACATCAAGTATGAACATTGAGACATATAAGACTGGTTTGCTATAAATGCAGCACCTATGAATCAAAATGATATTTTGCACACAAGTTTAAACATTAGTAATTTGCTAGTTTATATTGTTAACAAGATGATGCCATTCTTAGATGATGTCATTCTTAAAAGACTATAATGCGTATATCAAGTAGAAACATTGAGACAGAGAAGACTGGGTTGCTATTAATGCAGCAGCTATGAATCAAAATGATACTATAATGCCTACCTCAAGTTATCAATCATCCATAGTTTTCTTCTCGAGTTATTATTCAAATACAAATACAAAGCTTGCATTTAAATAAACACTTCAGCTGCTAATCTCAAAATGAACGAAACAACACAATATATTGGAGGAACGGTCAAAATAAACACTTCTGCTGCTAATCTCAAAACTAGACTTTTTTTAAATTATACTCTCTCTGAAATGAAAATCCTAAGATCTTAGAACACCATAAAGAAAGGATTTTGAAGAGAACCCAGACAAGAACAGAGTGAATACAGGGTGAAAACCCTGAGATATTCGTAGTTGGTGCTTCAAAAGCTGCTTTTTGATGAATCTTACTCTAATTGTCTGTATCTCCATAACTTATAACTCTTACTCTAATTTTGCTATGCACCCACCAATATTGTATTAAGAATTTTGTTTAACATCACGTATCAATTAAAAATTCATCAACATCAATATTTTTTTCCAAGATCTGAACACTAGTAAGGAAGAACAAATCTGAACCCCTAAATCCTAGGAGAAAGTGGAAAATCCCTCACCTGTTGGATCAAGATCGTTGAAAACCATAAATCCCCAGATCTGCACAACCGAGAGAGAGAGAGAGAGAGAGAGAGAGGGGCTAGCTGAACGCACAATCGAGTCGGTGGAGGAGATCGGTAGGGGAGAGAGTCGATCAAGGGTTCTGTGCTGCTATCGATGGAGGAAGGGGGTCGGTGGAGGGTTCTGAGCTGCTATCAGTGGAGGGAGGGGGTCGGTGGAGGAGAGAGGGAGATGGTCGGGCCGATCGGTGAAGGTAGAGGGACAGTGGTGGGGAGAGGGCCGCAGCGAGGGTTCTGAGCAAGAGATGCTAGCTGAACTCACGATTCAGGAGAGAGGGTTGCAGAGAGGGTTCTGACATCGGGGCCCTAGCGAGAGAGAGGAGACCGCTGTGGAAATTTTTACCAAGCTGCTGGCAGCTGATCACCGCACGATGAGATTCAATGGCTGAGAAATGAATCTGGACAGGAAAGATCCATATGGCTGTTCATCGGCAGAGAGAGAGAGAGAGAGACGAGGAAGAGGGGGTTTTGGGGGTTCTTCGGCGCAGAGAGAGAGAGAGACGCGACCCCCTCTCGTGAACTAAGGGACACGTGAGATGCACGTGCGAGCGCGGGGTGCGATTTGAGCCAGCGGATCTTCACATCAGACAACGGACGGCCCAGATCTCTCTTCTCACTTTAAGACCCTCTTCTCACCTTCTCACCATAGCATCTATATATATATATACTAGTCATAACCCGTGCCCCTAGGGCACGGTTCATTTAAGATATTCCCCCATCCAAAATCTTAGTTATTGTTATGAATGAGGGAGGCCTTTGGCCTCCCCTCCTTCATTACCCATTCATTAGGCCCCCATTATTTAGAGTAATGTGGACCCTTGGTCTCCTAGATGCTTTTGGCCTCCCCACTATGAGATATATAAATAGAGCACCATGGCTCTTAGCCATGGTGACTTATTCTTAGCAATGAAATTCTCTCTCTCTCTCTCTCTCTCTCTCTCTCTCTCTCTCTCTCTCTCTTGAGTTCATTATCATACAACACGTTATCAGCTCGTTTGCTCTAAAATTCTTTGAGCTTTTCATCCCGTCTCCCCTCAAAAATCCATCCCCTACGCGCGAAGGAATCTATTGTTGCGGCGTACCTTTGCGGCTCTCCGTTGCGGCGATCCGTTTTGGCGTATTAGGAGCGTGGATTTCTCTTTCTACGGATTTTCTGTTTTTACGATCGTCCCTAGATTTTTTAATCTAGAGGTAATACTTTTTGATCCCGTAGAAAATTACAATATATTGATAAACATGATTTTACAAAGCTTATCTTAAAGTCTTGTATAAATCTGATTAATAACAAAAATTTAAAAAAAAAAGAAATTTGTGGCCGGGAAATCTGAAGATGCAAATGCCTAAGATGTTATCACTTGTCACCATTTTGAATGGCGTGGGGCCTAGCCAAATTCATCGAACCCCTCTAAATGGCATGCTAAATTCAAAGCTTTTGTCTTGTTGGACCTAAAATTCTAGCAATATGTGCCAGTTTGCATACAGTGCATTAACACTAGCAATTAAGCATGACCTTGCATAAGCATCTTACTTACTGTGTGCAAAATCAAGGCAGCAACGTCAAATTTGAAAAATAATAATAATAATAATAATTGAAGAAGGAGATAAAACTGACAATGAAAAATGCAATGAGCTATATGCTATTATATTTAATAAATCATACTATCTGTATGTTTTATGGGCCTGCAATCCCATTCCGATTAATTATTATTTTGGTTTTCCAAATTGGGCCAGAAGCCCAGTTAATCCAATTGCAAATTTTATATGTCAATTAAAATTTTGCAACTGGGCCTGAAGCCCAAAGATTAATACTAAATTAATTTGGCTTATTGGGCTAGAAGCCAAGTTAATAAAATTGCTTATTAAAATGATTAATATTTTACTTATGGGCCTGCAGCTCCAATGAAAATATTAATTTATTTTAATTTCTTGTTATGGGCCTGACGACCAATTTGTCATATTGCTAAAATTATGTTAAACATCACTCTTGCATTATTAATTATTTATGGAATATTAAGATTTTTCAAAATATAATTATCTTAAAGATCCTGAGACCGCTCTGCCGTTAGTCAACTAACCTAACGGTGTATGACGTTTCCACGTGGTCACGAGATAATCATATTTTCTAGTTTCCTTTACCATATGTTATGCTTGAGATATATGCGTGGTTGTTTATTTTTATGCCTGTAGCATATTTAGAACTGCGTGGATGTTTAAATAAGTAAAAATGTGTTTTTCGGGATCGGCCATTATATACCTATTTACTTTCCTTGCACTTTTATTTTCTTTTGAGAGAATTTGTAAGTGAGGAAATTTGTATTTTAAAGCCAAAGCTCGATGCAACAGCACATAGAATTGATGAAAACTCCTTCAATGGATCATGATGTCGGTCAATGTGCTTGGCTAAGTTTGCTGGACCAACCTAGCTTGACTGGGTAACAAGTGGTCCTGGCTTAGTCAATTCCCTGGCCGCGTCCGCTGGACCGCAAGGAGTCGATTCATGACTGTGTAAGCCAAAGCTCGATGCAACAGCATATGAAGACGGAGATATAGGGACCCAGTTCAGTTTGGGTTTCCAAAGTTGTATTATTTTTTTTCTATTATGGACTTTAAACGAACTTTGGACTGTGTACTATTTTGGGTATCTGGCCGATCCCCGCATTTTTACTTGTTTTTTTCTTTATGCATGAATTTTTGAATTTTAATTAATTCATGCTCATTTTAAAATACGTAGATAAATGGCAAAATTGGCAAGCGTCGATTTCGAGGTCCTCGATTCTGCAGGGACAAATTACCTGAGTTGGCGAGTGGACCTGAAGTTCCACTTGCGTTCAATGGCCCTCCTTGGGTCCATTTTGGCTCCTTCGTCGGCCCCAGCAGCGGCCGAAGCTTCTGCTACAGCTAGCAGCAGCCCCACAACCACTGTATCCGATGTAGATAAGGCGAAAGCCATAATCTACATTAGGAAGCATATAGATCGGACCTTAAAGGCCGAATACTTAACGGTTGAGGACCCGAAGGACCTGTGGATAGCACTGGAAGCACGGTATAAACATCAAATTGATGTTATATTACTCCGTGCCAGTTATGAGTGGGAAAACCTCAGACTTCAGGACTATAAGTCCGTCGCTGAGTATAATTCTGCACTTCATAACATCACCTCACGCCTGAAGTTGTGCGGTGAAGAAGTGCCAGAACAGCGCATGTTGGAAAAAACATTTACCTCGTTTCACGAGAAAGATGCAATCCTCATGCAGCAGTATCGTGAACGCAACTTCACGAGAATCTCCGATCTGATCTCATGCCTACTTAGAGCAGAGCAGAATCGAGATTTACTGCTAGCAACTCATAACTTACGTCCAGCTGGCACTGCCCCTATCCCTGAAGCCCACCACGTTTCTCCCCAGAAGTGGAAAAACAAGAGGAAGACTAAAAATACTAAAGGGAAAGCGGTAATGAAGCAACCAAGAGGTGCAGCTCCCCAGACAAACAAAAACAATAAAGGGAAAAGAAACTTCACTTGGAAGCGAAAGGACACCAAGCACGTGTCACTTCCAAAGAAGACCTGGGAGGACAAATGCCATAGATGCGGCATGACTGGCCATTGGTCCAGAAACTGCCGCACTCCTCGCCACCTACAGGATCTATATCAGGCGAGCCAGAAGTCTCGACCTGAAACAAACTTGGCAGGTGTACAGCCGCCAACAGTCTTTACTGCTAAAGACTTCGAGAACGACGATCTGCTAGATTGAGCATCATCATTTATCTATGCATTTATAATTCGATGTATCTTCATCTGTTATTTGCTTTAGTGCGGACTTTTATTTATGAATGTTGTCTACATTTTCCCTCAAATAAATTTTTTTTTGGCTTATATAGATGATGTCTGAGTGCCTAGTGGACAGTGCCTCGACGCACACAATCCTTCGCGATCATTGCTATTTTAATAGCTTAAACAAATATGACGGTCCTGTTATCACAATTTCAGGACTGTCCCAAATAATCGAAGGAACTGGTGAAGCAATTATATTGCTCCCAAATAACACAAGACTTCAAATTAATAATGCATTATTCTCTCCTATATCAAACAGAAATCTCGTAAGTTTCAAGGATTTCCGTTTAAACGGATATCACTTAGAGACCAGGGATAAAAATAAGGTTGAATATCTAATTGTAACTCGTCAAAAAGATGACCGGAAGATCATCGGCGAGCGATTCAAGGGACCCCCGTCGGGTCTATACCAAACATACATTCAACCAGTAGAAGCCAATATGATTGAACACCAAACGTGCCAATCACTACCAGAATTTCAACTCTGGCACAATAGACTTGGTCACCCTGGAACAGCAATGATGCGCCGCATCATCACTGAATCCCGTGGACACAAATTGAAGAACCTGAAGATTCTTCAAAAGGGTGAATTTCCATGTCTCCCTTGTTTTAAGGGAAAACTAATAACGAGACCATCCCTCCTGAAAGTGGGATTAGAGTCTCCTGGCTTCCTTGAGAGAATTCATGGTGACATTTGCGGGCCTATTCACCCCGCAAGTGGCCCATTTCGGTACTTCATGGTACTGATTGATGCATCAACCAAATGGTCTTATGTGTGCCTCTTGTCCACCCGCAACCTAGCTTTTCCAAAGCTATTGGCACAAATAATAAGGTTACGTGCTCATTTCCCCGATAACCATATCAAGAAACTACGTCTTGATAATGCGGGAGAATTTACTTCACAAGTCTTCGAAGACTATTGCCGGGCAACGGATATTGAAGTTGAACATCCGGTAGCACATGTTCACACCCAAAACGGATTAGCTGAGGCTCTTATAAAGAGACTCCAATGGATTGCACGTCCATTGCTTATGCAATCCCAGTTGCCTGTGGATGCTTGGGGGCATGCTATTTTACATGCCGCATCACTTATTAGGATAAGACCCTCTGGAGGTCACACTTTATCCCCGATGCAACTAGCATACGGCGCACCTCCGGATATCTCTCATTTGAGAGTGTTTGGTTGTGCGGTATATGTCCCAATAGCACCACCGCAGAGGACCAAAATGGGTCCTCAGCGTCGTCTAGGTATATATATTGGGTTTGATTCGCCCTCTATTATCAGATACCTTGAACCCCTGACGGGTGACGCATTCAAGGCATGTTTTGCAGACTGTGAATTTAATGAGAAATTTTTTCCAAAACTGGGCACACAGTCTAAGAAGCCAGAAGCTTCTGAGACCATTAGTTGGGACCAGAAGTCTTTGTCCATATATGATCCGCGTACTAATCTGTGTGAAGATGAGATCCTGAAGATCCTTCACATCCAGAATACAGTACATCTTTTACCGGATAAATTCACGGACAACCAGAAGATTGTCCGTTCACACGTCCCTGCTACCAATACGCCAGCTAGGATTGACATCCCCATAGATGGATGCAGCCCACCGGCAGCAGAATTGGTTGTACCTCAAATGAAAAGAGGACGCCCACCAGGTTCAAAAGATAAAGTTCCTCGAAAGAGGAAGACTCCTGGCGATACTAAGATTATCCCTCCACAGGATGCTGAGCTCAGACCAGCTACTTCTCCCCTCCTGATTTCCCCAGCAGAGGAAACAATAGGAGAAACATCATTAAATTTTGTACGTACTGGAGAAGTACTGGACAGAAATAGCATAGTCGTCGACGACGATTTTGCGTTCGATATTGCCGTTCACGTCACTGAATATGACGATGACGTCGAACCACGATCTCTAGCGGAATGTAAACTTAGAGATGATTGGCCAAAGTGGGACGAGGCAATAAGAGTAGAGCTGGACTCACTCTTGAAACGCAAAGTCTTTGGACCAGTAGTCCAAACACCAGTAGGTGTAAAACCTGTGGGATATAAGTGGGGTTTCATAAGAAAAAGAGATGAAAATAATGTGATCGTTCGCTATAAGGCACGCCTTGTAGCCCAGGGATTTTCCCAAAGACCGGGGATTGATTACGAAGATACGTATTCCCCAGTCATGGATTCGATCACCTTCCGATTTTTAATCAGCCTAACTTCTCTGGAAAGCCTAGAAATGCAGCTCATGGACGTTGTGACTGCATATCTATATGGCGATATAGATAAAAATATCTATATGAGACTTCCTGATGGGTTTAATCTACCCCCAGAGATGAAAGAGATACCTCGGGACGTATTCTCTGTAAGGCTACATAGATCATTATATGGTCTAAAACAATCGGGCAAGATGTGGTATAACTGACTAAGTGATTTTCTTGCACAGCAAGGATTCACGAATAACGAAGTCTGCCCGTGTATCTTTATCAAAAGAACGGGAACATGATTTGTCATCATAGCTGTATATGTAGATGACTTAAATCTCATAGGATCTCCTGCAGAGATCAAAGAGATATCTGAAAGCCTTAAACATACTTTTGAAATGAAAGACCTAGGCAAAACAAAGTATTGTCTTGGCTTACAGATAGAACACCTAAGAGGTGGAATCCTATTACACCAATCTAATTATACAAAGAAACTTCTACGCAAGTTTCATATGGATAAATGTCATCCTTTAGGTACTCCTATGGTCGTAAGATCACTAGATGTACATAAGGACCCTTTCCGGCCACTGGAAGAGAGGGAGGAGATACTGGGTCCTGAAGTACCCTACCTCAGTGCCATTGGAGCACTTCTATATCTGGCTAACTGTACGCGTCCCGATATAGCGTTTACAGTTAATCTACTAGCCAGACACAGTGTTGCGCCCACAAAGCGCCACTGGAACGGAGTAAAGCATCTTCTGCGATACCTTCAGGGTTCCATTGATCTTGGACTTTACTACCAGAGAGGTGCCTCCCCCAAATTGTTTGGTTATGCTGATGCAGGTTATCTCTCTGATCCGCACACGGCAAAATCTCAAACAGGTTTTGTATTTACCTACGGAGGCACATCTATCTCTTGGAGATCGGTAAAACAAACCACTACTGCTACATCTTCCAACCATGCAGAGCTCATCGCGATCTATGAGGCGAGCAGAGAATGTTTTTGGCTACGCTCCGTCGTCCAACACATTCTCCAATCCACTGGCCTAAAGACCAGTGATCTGGAGCCTACTGCCTTATTCGAAGACAACGCCGCATGCATTGCTCAGCTTCAGAAGGGCTACATCAAAGGCGACAGGACAAAACACATTTCTCCCAAGTTTTTCTGGACGCACGAGCAGAAGAACGACAAGCAGATTGAAGTTCGACAGATCCAGTCATGCAACAACTTAGCTGATCTTTTTACTAAGGCATTGCCTAAATGTACTTTTGTAAAGCTTGTAAAGAACATTGGTATGCGACAGTTGAAAGACCTGTAAGCCTGAAGCTTGTACGGATCAGGGAGAGTAACATGTGAGTTGCACTCTTTTTCCTTAAGCTGTTGGGTTTTCCCACTGGGTTTTCCACAGCTAAGGTTTTAACGAGGCAAACACACTTACTCTGGATCCAGAAGTATCCACCCCTTGCCTCAGTAGCTGAGACCGAAGTGATGAATGTGTAAGTGGGAGTGTTATGAATGAGGGAGGCCTTTGGCCTCCCCTCCTTCATTACCCATTCATTAGGCCCCCATTATTTAGAGTAATGGGGACCCTTGGTCTCCTAGAGGCTTTTGGCCTCCCCACTATGAGATATATAAATAGAGCACCATGGCTCTTAGCCATGGTGACTTATTCTTAGCAATGAAATTCTCTCTCTCTCTCTCTCTCTCTCTCTCTCTCTCTCTCTCTCTCTCTCTCTCTCTCTCTCTCTTGAGTTCATTATCATACAACAGTTATCCCTTATATTAAAGCACAATAATTTTTATTTTGTTCTCTCAAAAATTTTAGTTCCCCCACAATTTAATTTCACCAGAGAATTTAATTCCCCCCAAAATTTTAGTTCCCCCCAAAATTCATCCAAAGAGGGGAAACAAACAAAAATACTGCCCCTATTCCGTTTCTAAGTAATGTCGATGTTTGAAGAACTATAATAAAAAAATATTATCAACAAAAAAGGACTTGAAAGTTAAAAAATGAATCAAGTAACACAAAGTTAAATAATCCACAGTACCCAACAACTCGTGGAACCAGAAAAAAGATAAATTATGCTTCAAAACAATGCCATTTTTAATACAATCAAAGTTTTATCCCTTAAATAGCAAAATTTTTAAGTTTTTATTAACACGTAGTGCGAAGAAATTAAGTTTTTACACACAAAAAATGCAAATAGTAAACGACATATGCATAACCTTATAATCAAAAAAATCATTTCAGATGCGAGCATCAACATTTTCAATATCGTTGCATTACAATCCATAGCAAAATCACCAAAACAAAAGATAGGGAATCAAAATGGAGTATAAAAAGATCAAAAAGTTGCACCTGAACGATGCGTTCGCAAGTGTGCAAGGCAGGATTCTACTCTGGCGACGGTAAATGAATCGATCTACGTGCATGTCATCATCCGAATCCAGTCCGAAATTAAAGATTTCAAATGAGAGCATCAAAATTTTCAAGAATCAAGGGTATTGAGGTGCGTGCGTATCAAAATTTTCAAGAATCAAGAATCATAATTTTCAAGAATCAATGCTTGTCATCATCAGACAATGCCTCTCAGGTGACAACAAAGAGGTTCTGATGTGGTTATCACAACCTCTCACGTTGAAAATGCCTCTCGCGTTGCCTCTTAGTTATGATAACCGCATAACAACCTCTTTGTTATCCCAACCTCTTTGTTGTCAGGTGGTTACGTGACAACCTCTTTGTTATGTCAGCCCAACGTAAGAGGCATTGTCAGGTGGTTATCAAAACATGAGAAGAGGTTAGCCCAACGGAGGTTATTAAACATGAGCTGAGGTTGGTTTTTGGTTTTTAAAAATTGCAAAAGCCACGTCTTAGTCATCAAGTACATATTTTTGGCCTAGTCATATTTTTGGTGCCACAGAGGACAAAATTCAAAAATGTAGTCAATTGTATAATAGATATAAAGCCATTCGCACGTGTTTGGTGCGAATGCCATTCGGAATCGAATACTCCCCCTATTTTCTCACATCTCCCACATTTTTTTGAAATTTGTTTTCAATGGGTTTGTCATTCTTCCACATTTTTTTGATTTTGAAGCGTCTATAATTTTTTGATTCTGGTTCATATTATGGGCCTCCATTTGGTTCAACAGGAAATTATTTTTATTATGGAGTGGCTACAATTTTTTTGATTCTGGTTCACAGTATGGTGGTCCTCCATCGGGTTCAAGTCTCATGTATGGATATTCTTGTGCGTACTGTGGTTAACCCCCTCCATTTCCCGCTTTTCGAGTGCGTGGTTTCCCCTTTGATTGTGTGGAATCTAATGTGCTTGACTTTTGTCATGGTCTACACATCTTGGATGTTCTTTTTGTTCATAAAGTTGGCCGGTGTTACGACTAATGTCAGCGAGCCCAAACCACAACGGCCCACGGCCCAATCTCAAAGGAGAAGCTCGCTAGAGAAGACGGCCCCTCCCAAAGGAGGCCCATGGACGGAGCGAAAGGTCCAGCCACCTCGCCTTCGGGAACACCCGACCGGCCCCCATTCGGCCGGATTAACCGCCCCCCTGAATCCGCGATCCCATGATGGCCATTAACGACCCGTTAATGGGCCACCTCACCACGTCGCGCGAATGGGAGGAGGCAGAGGCGGATCGTGGGGACGTGAGGGGAGGCAGGACGTGGGGCAATCAGGAAGGACCCTATAAAGGAAGGACCAGGACGACGAAGAGACGGATCGAAACTCTGGTAACCTACACAGAGGTACTCCATCAACGACCTAGGCTTTTGCCACTCCATCTCCTCCCTCCCCCAATACTCGCGCCGCCTGGGTTGACGTTCCGGCTTCCTCACAAGCCGGATCTCCCCCGCCGAGTATCCTTTCAGATCCTGATCTAACTTAGGCATCGGAGGGGTGTTGGCCGGAACCTAGGTCCGGCCTCCCTGACGAGTTTCTTCATCTGTCCAGGAAGAAGACATCCGAGACGCCGAGGCTACCCCTCAGCGTCGGTCGGCCGTCACCGACTCAGTCGCCAGGAAAATGACTGATCAAGCACCGACCCAATCGCAAGGCGCCGAGGCTACCCCTCGACGCGGATACGACCGAGGTTGAGCCCGACTCGACCGAGGCCGAGCGTGACTCACCGAACCGAGGCTTCCCCTCGGCTCTCTCACGCCGAGTACAAGCAGGCTCGGCGGACCCAAGGGACCCCCAAACCGGCCCCTTGACCACGTTGACCACACATCTGGCGGTCAACAAGCTGTGGTGAGAAAACACCCGTAAACATCTAGCGCTGTCTGTGGGAACGTAAACAACGCCCACATAAAACAACCACACCAACAATGACACGGCTCCGCCGCAAGGGACGGAGAAAAGGCGCGGCCCCGGTGGAGGGCACAGACCCACCCCGTGGCAAGCGAGGCGAGGCCACGCCTTCCATGCACGCGAACCGGGCGGTGAGCGTGGATCGAGCAGAGGAAGTGTTGAGGGACCGGCGGCCGTCCAGTAGCTTCCTGGGGCGGTAGGATCGACAGAACGCGGGAAAAGCCGGGATCGGGTGAAGCGCTGGTGGTGTCCCTGATCGTAGATACCTCCGTGGTGCGACAGCTACTGGTCGACACCGGCAGCTCGTGCGACATCCTCTTTATCTCGACTTTAGAAAGGATGGGGCTGCGCGGCGAAGACTTGGAGCCATGCACAGGGCCCGTGGTTGGCTTCACAGGGCATTCTGCACCTATCATCGGGGCGATCCACCTCCCGGTCACACTAGGGAGAGCGCCCGATTCGGTGACACCGATGGTGGAATTCATTGTGCTGAAAGTCAGCTCGGCGTACAATGGCATCATCGGTCGCCCCCTCCTCAACGCTATCGATGCGGTGGTCTCGACGCTCCACCGGACAATCAGGTTTCAGACCCCGAAGGGGGTCGGGCAAGTTAATGGCGATACAAAGGGAGAGAAGATCTGCTATCACTTGGCAGATGAGAAGGTCGTCGAGGTGCTGGGCGGTCCAATGGCCTCTCTCGACCTGAGGCACGGACCGAGGCCCACCCCTGCAGAAGAACAAGAGCATATCCACGTCACGAGCGTGGAGGGGAGATTCATCTCCATTGGGTCAGGGCTGGATCCTGACTCGAAGCGCAAGCTGGTCGAATGTTTGGAGGCTAACCTGGACGTCTTCGCGTGGTCGGCCGAGGATATGACTGGCATTGATCCACGGGTGATAGTTCATCGTTTGAACGCCGACCCCAACTTCAGACCCGTCCGGCAGAAGAAGCGAAACCTAGGCTGTGAGAAGATGAAGGCGGCCTCTGATGAAGTAGAGCGACTCCTCGACACCGGTTTCATCCGAGAGGTCTGGTACCCCAAATGGCTGTCCAATGTGGTAATGGTCAGAAAACCTAACGGGAAGTTGCGTATGTGTGTGGATTTTAGCGACCTCAACAAGGCCTGCCCCAAGGACAGCTATCCACTGCCGCGGATTGACCACCTCGTGGACAGCGCCTCGGGATATGAGATGCTCAGCTTCAGGGACGCCTACTCTGGGTACAACCAGGTCCAGATGGATCCTGATGACGAAGAGATGACGGATTTCACAACGGACCGAGGTACCTTCTGCTACAAGAAGATGCCCTTCGGATTGAAGAACGCGGGGGCAACCTACCAAAGAATGGTCAACAAGGTGTTCGACTCCCAGATAGGAAGAAACCTGGAGTTCTACGTCGACGACATGCTGGTGAAGTCGAAGGATCCTGCGGATCACATTGCCGACCTTAGGGAAACCTTTGAACGGCTGCGAAGGTACAATATTCGGCTCAATCCCGCGAAATGCACGTTCGGCGTGAGATCCAGCAAATTCCTGGGATTCATGATCACTAATCGCGGGATCGAGGCCAACCCCGACAAGATTAAGGCGCTAATCAACATGCGGGAGCCGACAACCATCAAGGAGTTGCAGAGGTTGAATGGCCGCATCGCTACCCTCAGGTGATTTCTGTCCCGGTCGGTGGAAAGATTTCTCCCGTTCTTCAAGACTCTGAGGAAGGCAATCGCTGCGCCAACCGACGAGAGGAAGACAATACAATGGGATGAGGACTGCTCCCGAGCCTTCGCCGATCTCAAAGAGTACCTCCGCAGCCCACAACTCCTTTCCAAACCGCGAGAGGGGGAATCGTTGAGCCTGTATTTAGCCTGCACGATGGAAGCTGTGAGCTCGGTACTGATTCGAGAAGACGATGGGGTACAGAGGCCGGTATACTACACCAATCGCGTCTTGAAAGACGCTGAGGGGCGGTACACGCCAATGGAGAAGTTAGCGTACGCCCTCGTCCTCTCGGCCAGACGACTCCGACCCTACTTCCAGGCTCACACGATACTGGTCCTAACCGATTCCCAGTTGGAACAGAACCTCAAAAGGTTTGACCGCATGTGAAGGATGTTGAACTGGGGGGTCGAGTTGAGCGAATTCGACCTGCGATTCAAGCCTCGCACGGCCATCAAAGGACAGGCACTGGCCGACTTCATCGCCGAGTGTACCATAGAAGAAAGAGCCTTTGCGCCAGGAGACATCCCGGAAACGGTAACGAACCAACCTTTGTACTTACTTACGACTAACATCAACTCGGCTGGCCACTCAGGCGATCAGGACACATGGATTATTCACGTGGACGGCTTGGCGACACGGGCTGGGAGCGGAGCCGGGATCACGATTCGGTCTCCCGAGGGGAACGTCGTCGAATACACGCTTAGGTTCGAGTTCCCGGCCACCAACAATGTGGCCGAGTATGAGGCCGCCATAAACGGCTTAAAGCTGGCTCGAGAACTCGGAGCTGAGTGCGTACGACTCCTCAGTGACTCAAAGCTCATCGTTAACCAGCTACAAGGGAGCTACGGGGCACATGAAGGAACGATGCAGGACTACTTGGCCACGGCCAAGACTGAGATGTCTAAATTCAAAAGGGTCGAGACCTTTCACCTCCCGCGGTCGGAGAATGCCCGAGCAGACGCACTGTCCAAACTGGCTTCTTCCTCGCCCAGGGAGTTGGGTCGCACCGTCTACATAGAGAACCTCAGGAGCCCCAGCACAGAAGAGAAGGAGGTAATGGCGATTGACGGAGACCCCACCTGGATGGACCCGATCATCCGATACCTCACCCTCGGGGAAACGCCGACCGATGTGGAGGAACGTCGAACCTTGGAGAGGAAGGCGCTCCGGTATGTGATGCACGAAGGAACCCTCTACAGAAGACGGTGGACAAAGACTGACATCCTCCCCTACCTTAAGTGCCTCGGCCCCCAAGAAGCTGACTACGTCATCAGGGAAGTGCACGAGGGCACCTGCGGGAACCACCATGGAGGCACAACAATCGCCCAGAAGATCTTGCGGCAAGGGTACTACTGGCTGACCCTGGTACGCGACGCGACAGAGTATGTCCAGAGGTGCCAGGAATGCCAAAGGTTCACCAGCACTGGGTCCATTCCCCCTTCAGAGCTCATCCCAATCGTCAGCCCAATACCTTTTGCAAAGTGGGGGCTCGATATCCTGGGACCGTTCACGACGGGCCGAGGGCAAAGGAAATACCTGATCGTGGCCGTGGACTACTTCACCAAATGGATCGAAGCCGAACCTCTAGCCTCAATCACCTGGAAGAAGGCAAAGAGCTTCGTGTGGAACTCCATCATCTCCAGATTCGGAATCCCCCGTGCCATCGTCACCGACAATGGGAAACAATTCGACTCAACTGGGTTTAAAGACTTCTGCGCCGAGTGGAAGATCAAGTTACTCTTCGCCTCGGTGGCACATCCCCAGACCAACGGGATGGCCGAGGCCGCCAATAAATGCATCATAGAACCCCTCCGCAAGAAGGTAGAAGGCGCCGAAGGGAAGTGGCCTGAGGAACTTCCCGGGATACTCTGGTCTTATCGAACAACTCACAAGCAGGCTACGGGTGAGACCCCATTCATGCTCACCTATGGCACCGAAGCAGTAGTCCCGGTCGAGGTGGGCGAGGAGTCCCTCCGCATCCAACATTTCGATGAGGAAAGAAACGTCGAGGGATTGGAGCTCGGCTTGGAGCTCCTAGGTGAGCGGCGAGAGCAGTGGCCACCATCATCCTCCAGAAGCAAAAGGTGGCGCGCTACTACAATTCACGCGTCAAGGAGCGGAGTTTTCGCCAAGGGGACTTGGTCCTGAGAAAAGCGGTCTTCTGTCCAGAGGTCGCGTGCAAAGGGAAGCTGGCAGCCAAATGGGAAGGTCCCTATCGGGTGGTCGAAGTTCTAGGACCTGCCACCTACCGGTTGGCAACCCCAGAGGGAAAGTCCCTCACCCATTCCTGGAATGCCGAGCATCTGCGCAAGTATTACCAGTAAAAAGTCTATGGGATCGCCCGCGAATGTAACTCCTTTTCCCCCATGTTCAATAAATTGATTTGATCCTACTTTTCTCTTATGGCCTGGCTACGGAAAAGTATTACCATCATCCGGGATGGGCCAGCCTCTAGGCAAGGATAGCCCTCCCTTCGAACGAAACAAATCAAACCGGTCGTAAGGCTGGGGGCAACTCCCCCCGTGGACCGCCAAACCGACCGACCGCGAGGCCAAGGGCAGCTCCCCAGGCGGGTCGGTCGCGAAGATGACCTCAGAGGTCGGCCTCAACAGCTAGTCGCGAGACATGGGGTCGCTCCCCAGGCCGACTAGCCAACTGAGCCAGGGGCAACCCCCCTGATGCGGCGGCACGATGAACCGAGCCGAGGGCAAATCCCTCGGCCCGTCGGCACGCCAACTAAGCCGGGGGCAACTCCCCCGCCATGGCTGCACGATTAAACCGAGCTGGGGGCAAATCCCTCGGCCCGTCGGCACGCCAACTAAGCCGGGAGCAACTCCCCCGCCATGGCTGCACGATTAACCGAGCCGGGGGCAAATCCCTCGGCCCGTCGGCACGCCAACTAAGCCGGGGGCAACTCCCCTGCCATGGCTACACGATTGACCAAGCCGAGGGCAAATCCCTCGGCCCGTCGGCACGCCAACTGAGCCAGGGGCAACCCCCCTGATGCGGCGGCACGATAAACCGAGCCGGGGGCAAATCCCTCGGCCCGTCGGCATGCCAACCAAGTCGGGGGTAACTCCCCTGATACGAATGCACGTTAGGCGAGCCGAGGGCAACTCCCTCGGCCCGAACAGCAGGAACACTGTCTCTACTCCATCAGGAATTCCAAAGAAGGCTCGACCCCGAGGGAGGAGATAAGCCATAACAAGCAAGGAAAAGACGCTTTACTCTCGGGAAGCACGAGGGGTTACACCAAAAAGCTCTGGTCCCGAAAAACTTAAGGACCAGGTGAGGGACCTAGGCGCTCCCACCCTCACCCTCTCGGGGGACCCCTCAAGGCCATCGGCGGGAGAGGCATCGGACCGCACTGGGATCTCTTCCTATTCATCTGAGTACGCTTGAAGTTCCTCGAGGTTGATCTTCGCGAGTGGGAATTTCTTTCGAACCTCAGCCAGACAGTGGGCAAAGCCCTTCTCGAACGCCGAAGACGTGGCCTTAGTGACAAAGGAAAGGGCGTATTCCTTCACGGCATCCTGGGCGGCCTTGGCAAGTTCCACTTCCTCCAGCTCACGAACCCGACCCTCGAGAGCGGCCACCTGCTGTTGATGATCAGATCGGATCCTCTCGATCGCTCTCGATCTCACGTCAAGCTGGGATAGGAAGGCCCTCTCCCGCTCTTCTGCCGCCTCTAGCAGGGCACTGAGTTCTTGGGCATCAGCCGTGATGAAAAGACCCGGATCGGCGACCGCCTCGGCCGCCGCATTAGGGGCCGCGGTGAGCGCGGCAATTCACTCCTCGGCCTTGTACTTCTCGACCAAAGCTAAGGCTTTTTCCTGGTCCGACTTCTCCAAGGCAGAGGAAAGCTCGGCCACGCGAGATTCCAGGGACTTCACGAGTGCCTTGGACAAGTGGTCGGCCTCCACCTCGACTTCCCGGGCACCAGGAACGGGTGCCACATTCTCCTTGGAAAGAGCCACAAATTGGCACCTCATCGAAAGGCCAACGGAGGATAGCTGCACGAAAGAGGCGGGAGTAAGGCGAAGATAGCAGCAAAAGACCGGGTTAGGGAAGAAATACCACATGTTGGCCCGCCTGCACCATGAAAGCGGCCAGACGGTCGCCACTAACCCCGTCCAAAGCAGCTCGGTCTGAGGAGAGACTGCCGTTCTCAGCGACCCTCGCCGCCACACTGCAGCCGGAAAAGACCGACTCCCCCACTCCAACAGGGAAGCGAGGACGGGGAGGATCCTCCTCTCCCGGAGGCAAGTCTGTAGGGGAGGAGCAGAACGCACCTAGATACCGCTCATATATATCGGGAAGAGGGCCCGGCCGTGGATATGAGGGGCCAGCCCATGGCCAAACCTCCTCGACCGAGGATGACTGATCACGACACTGGGGCAATGAGGCACTGACCTCCCCGGCGAGGGTGCAGATCCTCTTAGGGATGCCATGCTGGGAGGAAGAGGGGGATTTCCTCTTCAACTTCTCAACACCAGCCGCCGAACGGTCAACACGTTGTTTCTTCCGGACCGCCAGCACATGATCTCCTCTCCGAGAGGCAGGATCCAGAACCCCAACTTGACGAGGACGGGCAGAAGGACTGGGGGGAAAACCACCTGCGCAGGAGAAAGTCGTCATCAACCAAATCCTACTCGCCACAAAATGGTGGCCACAGGGCACTACCTTTGGAGCGATGAGGGGCGGCAAAACTCACCAGCAGGCCACGTGGTCTTCCGTAGGTTGAGGTCAGAAAATTGAACAGAGACTTTCCGATCGCCTGGTGGGATCGCCAACAGAGCCTCCACGGTCTCGAGTTCAGCCGCCGTCGGGTCACCCAGCTCCGGAGCCAGCATCACATCGACGCTCCAATAAGTCGGGAAATCCATATCCGACGGGCCGACGACGAAAAGGTACTCCCCCTTCCAGAACTTGACGGAGCTCGAAAACCCCAGAATCAAGCACTTCGAGGGCCGAGCGCTAATGTAAATCCAGGCCCCTGACTGATGGCGGCTCAGCCGATAGAATTGGGAGAAGAGTCGGGGAGAGGGGACCACCCCCTTCTGAAGGCAAAGCACGGCAAACCCGATGACGAGCCCGATTGCATTGGGGCAGAACTGGCATAAGGCAACACGATGAGCGCGCAGAAACTCAATAATGAAAGGATGAAGGGGGAACCGAAGCCCGAATCGGAAGCACACCTCGTACACCCCGACCGCCTTCGGACCCAAAAAACAAATACGCTCGTTAGGCTCAGGGGCTCGGATATAGTAGGGGGGTAGAAGATAGCAGTCACGCACATCTCCAGCGGAGGTGGCACAAAAGGAAGAAGGACATCCCAGAACTTCCGGAGGAACCACTGAGGGGTCATTCTCCCGACTACCAACCGTCGAACCGAGGCTATCAGATGAGTCAAGGCAGAATGCATCCTCTGAACAACCCGGGCCGGGGGCAGGAGAAGATGACATGACGAGGAGTGGTCAACCCGCGGCAGAAGAAAACAGGAGCAGTATTGGAAAAAAAGGAGATGCTGAAGGGAAATCTGGCTGAGAAAGTTCAACTGATGTCGGCGCTTCTTCCTTGGTGCCCTATGGACGAACCGGCACACGGTGGAGATGAATGCAAGGGGCACGTGGCGACATCAAAAACAGCGGCGATGCCTCGAAAGCCGCACCAACAGAAGTTCAAATGGAGCGGCAATAATGACGCTCATTTAATAGCAGGGCCTCGACTGACGCACCCATCAGGTCACGAAAAAGTCACATCACCCAAACCGAACCGACGGAAGCCGAACGGTCCGGGCGATGGGGGCAATT
The DNA here is from genome assembly GCA_030789695.1 of Scilla litardierei. Lineage (NCBI taxonomy): Eukaryota > Viridiplantae > Streptophyta > Magnoliopsida > Asparagales > Asparagaceae > Scilla > Scilla litardierei. The sequence goes on from CM061142.1 coordinate 545,364,169, forward strand.
GTTACGACTAATGTCAGCGAGCCCAAACCACAACGGCCCACGGCCCAATCTCAAAGGAGAAGCCCGCTAGAGAAGACGGCCCCTCCCAAAGGAGGTCCACGGACGGAGCGGAAGGCCCAGCCACCTCGCCTTCAGGAACACCCGACCGGCCCCCATTCGGCCGGATTAACCGCCCCCTGAATCCGCGATCCCATGATGGCCATTAACGACCCGTTAATGGGCCACCTCACCACGTCGCGTGAATGGGAGGAGGCGGAGGCGGATCGTGGGGACGTGAGGGGAGGCAGGACGTGGGGCAATCAGGAAGGACCCTATAAAGGAAGGGCCAGGACGACGAAGAGACGGATCGAAACTCAGGTAACCTACACAGAGGTACTCCATCAATGACCTAGGCTTTCGCCACTCCATCTCCTCCCTCCCCCAATACTCGCGCCGCCTGGGTTGACGTTTCGGCTTCCTCACAAGCCGGATCTCCCCCGCCGAGTATCCTTTCAGATCCTGATCTGACTTAGGCATCGGAGGGGCTTTAGCCGGAACCTAGTTCCGGCCTCCTTGACAAGTTTCTTCATCTGTCTAGGAAGAAGATGACCGGCGCCCCGCTTGCGGCGCGGCGGCGCGGTGTCGTTTACCGCAAGTTTCACGGTTAGTGTAGGGTGCGGGAATATCGAACTCAGGGAGGCGAGGTTGTGCTTGGGTCAGGTAGGACCTAAATCACCCCGAGGGGCGAGCTAGCCCGAATCGGTGGTTGGTTGTCACGAAAGGAAATGAAAGCGTATGAACAAAAAGAAAGTAAACCCGGGACTTTGGTTTCCGACCCGACGAGAGACTCTCGCCGCTACGGCCTACGGGTATGGATAGCGATCGGGATTAGGGTCTAATGGTGAGACGGTGCCTCTGAAAGTGGTACCGGCGTCCCATGGGCCCGATATTCCGGTCGGTGCCCAGGATAATATACCGGACTTCCCGGATTCGATCAGTGGGCACTCCCGTGTCCATAAACACTGATCGATCCCGGGAGCACTAAGTCCGCAACGATATCTCCTGACGTCTCATCCTGCCGCTCCCGCGTGCTAGGATTCGGCGTCTACGCTAAAGGCGTGAGCTTTGGCTAGGGAGTCAACCGCCAAGTTTATTCCCCCTTGGCCCGACGGTCAAAGGCGGTCTTTTTCCCGCCGATGACAATGAAACGCCCCGCGTAACCGTTAGATTCCTACTCCCTATCGAATTCCTAACCCTATGGACGCATCGGGAAGAGCCCCCGAAGGGGCTTCCACCAAAATCCCAGATTTGGGAACTACTCACAAAAATTCATGAAAAAGCAATCTAAATGAAATTTAACCGTTAGAATCATAATCAGACAATTGCAATGCGGAAGTAAAGGAGTAGTAAAGACAATACTAAAAAATTAGAAAGATCTGAAAACTTACTTAAGAGTAACAATTACAGCCGTCACAAGGAAATAAAACAGTAAAAAATTACAACTCTCCCGTTTCTGGAACCCTAGGGGTAATATATATAGATTTTCGGATCAACCGATCGGGTGACAAGTCAACCGATCGGTTGATCCGTTACAGATAAATTACAGAAAACGGCGAGTTTTCACCCGATCTCACGAACCGATCGGGTGAGTTCTTGAGCGACCGGTTGGATCTTGGAGAAGTCGGGTGAACCGGTCGGTTCGACGCCCGTGTCTTCAGCTCTTTTTCTCAGCTACAGATGAACCAATCGGGTGAGAGTCACCCGATCGGTTGGAATTCTGCTCGAAAAGACAGAGAACAGCCGCCCGCAGAACCGGTCTGTGAACCGGTCGGGTGACTTCTTCGTGAGATGCGGTAGCGACCGGTTGGTGCACGCGTGCATCACCCGATCGGTTGGAGATTACCAACCGACCGGGTGAGGGGCAGAAAGATGAATACTTCGCCGTTTGACCCCCTGGATCACGCGTGACTTCTCCCGTTGCTCCGGGGACTTGTGATATCATCGTAAAAGGTCCCCTACGTGGTCGAACTCCTGCAATCATGGACAAACAAAGAAAAGTGAAAGAAAACGGGAAAACATACGAAAACGAATAAGAGACGGCGGAAAACACGGAGAAACACAAAAGAAAACGTGCGTGAATATATGAAATATAGACGCACGTCAAAATCCCCCAAGCTGAACTCTTCCTCGTCCTCGAGGAAGACGAGTGAGAGTAGGAGCTCGGAAGGGAAAAATAGAGAGGAAGAAAGAAAAAGAAAACTCTAAGCCCTAGATCGTCCATCAGAGCCATCAAAATCAAAAACGACACACCTAGCAAGCAAACGCCAAATCACACCACTAAACCTAGGAAAGCGAGTCCAAATAAGTGTCGTGGGTCCACGCAGTGAAGCGCGAGTGAGCGTGGCCGTGTGCTAGCAAATGGTGAAGCTTTCTACGATGTGCAATGAGGCTCGATATACACAAATCCAAGAAATGACCCAAAATATCGATCCGAATTGAATTGAGCGGCGAATATAAGTTCAATCATGCATGAGAAGAGTGGGAAAAGAAGCGTATCATGCATCGGGGACTCCACAACTAGGGTCTAGGAAATCACGCCACTATAGCCAAGATACAAGCTAAATAGCTCCTAAGCCAAGCGCTTTCGATAACGACGGGGGTTGAGATGATGTGGAGAAGAACACTCGGTGCATATATTCTCGCCTTCCCTTTATTCTTGGCAAGTATGAAAATATTCACACGGGAATTTTTTTGGGTTTTGGGTATTTGCATATTTTTTTTTGGCTTTTTGGCTATACAATCTTTTTCTTTTCTTTCCTTTTTGGGTTTTTTTTTTGAATTTTTGGGATATTGGCTATACACATGTGTACTCTCCCAAGTGGGAGAACGGTACACGACGAGGGGATTTGCACCAAGTAAAACAAAAAAGAAGTCGAAATCTAAACACTCGGGCAAAGGAGACTATTGTTGCTAAATAGAGCTTAGGCTAAATGGGGTATCCTAGTCCTTAGTTGTGGAATCCCGACGCATGCGAATTGAAGTATACGATATAAATAGCATGCATATAGAAGCAGACATTAGAAGCAAACCGCGTATTCAAATCGGAGCATGACAATCTAGGGGTCATTCCTGGACAGGTATATAAAGTAAAATCACAAAGCAGAAGCACACCAAATGCTAGTCACGACACACGACTCACAAAAAGCTAAGTGGACCCACGATGCGCGAAATGCAAGAGGACTCGAAATCCTAGGGTTAGTGAGTGTGATTATCGATGCAATGTTAGGTGTGTGTGACTTTGTGGCGATTCATCATAGGATTCATTTCTAGGAGAAAGAGCTAAAGAAAGAAGGAAAAAGAAAAAAGAAAAACACGATGGAAAATGACTCAAATAACGTAGAAAAACAACACAAATGATGCACGAAGTGCGACTCCCCCAAGCTGAAACTTGCATTGCCCTCAATGCAATAAGAGTGAGTACGGGAGGGCAATGAAAATGGGGGGGGAATACGCACAGACACGAAAAGAAATGAAAACGAGGAAAACACATAGATAAAACTGAAAAAGAAAAAAAAACAAGATCAAAATCAAACAATACGAAAATAAAAATAAAATAAAATCACACGACACGACACTCAAAAAGTGAAAAACAAACACACACACAAAAATGAGAAAAACAAACAAAACACGACAGCACACCGAAATAGACTTCCCCCAAGCTAGACCAGAAAGTGCTAGCGAAATGATATGATCAATGAACTCCAGATATATGCAAGGGGGCGTCAAAAACAAAACAAAGAAAAAGGTAAATCAAGAAAACAATCACGCAAATAGTCCCCTCCCTCCGATAGAGACAAAGTAGGGCCCCGAAAAGACAGATGGGCACAAAAGTGGGGGGGGGCAAAAGCGGGAGAGAAAAATCAAGCAGGGGCGCCACCCTCTGGGGGTGGTGACGGGGGCCTGCGCTGGGGACCAGGGGTCGTGGGGGGTGGAATGTGGAGCTCGGAGACGTCGGGTGGGTCTTCGCGGATGTGGCGAACGAAGCTTTGAAGGAAGGGGAGGTCACGGTCGACGGATTCTTGGGTTATCCTACCACCCTGACCAGCAAGGAGGACCATGGCCGTGAATCGGTCGGCATGGTCATCGGATTGGAATTGCATCCCATATTCGGGATCGTAATCTGGAGGTGGGGAAGTGGTGCGTGGTGTGGTGGATGGGTTGGAGGTGGTAGGTTGTGTGCGACGGGTACGACGGGTGGGCCTAGGGTTCGAAGAGCTAGCGTCGGTGGGTTTAATACGGCGGGGAGGCATTGTGTCGGTGTTGTTTGTGCGCGTGGGTGTGTGAGAATACAGCGAATTTAACACAAACACAAAATACGAACAACAAGCAGACAGAATATTTGGGAAAAGATTAAAATTAAGTAAAGGAGCGAGGTTACCCAAAATTAGATGAAGATAGCTGCTCGTGGATGCCCCGATGCTACTCGATTGGAAGCCGCATCGATCTCTTCGACAAGTTCCGAAACGGGGGGAATGGGGGAAATCTAGGGTTTGTGTGTAGGGAGATGGCGGGGGGAATGGAGAGAAATGATGGTGGATGGGTAGGGAAATGGTTGGGGAAGAAGATCGAGGCTGATCTTGGGGAAGAAAGCAGGAAGGCGCACGACGGGAGATGAAACGGCAGAGGTTCGGGTGATCGGGCGATGAAGAAAACGAACGGGTGTCGGGGGGGTTATATAGGGTTTTAAGTCGAACCGATCGGGTGACATGTCACCCGGTCGGTTGACGGTTAGGTCGAAAATTTTGCCAAAGAAATGCTACAGGCGAACCGATCGGTTGACTTGTCAACCGATCGGTTGGCCGCTCCACTAAATTTCCCGAGAACTTAGGGCTTCTCGCCCGGTCAGGTCAACCGATCGCGCTCAAACTCAACCGATCGGTTGATATTCCCCAAAATTTTCCGAGAGTTCTCCCCAGCTCACCCGGTCTGCCACCCGGTCTCTTCATTACTCAACCGATCGGGTCATATGGGGATAGATCTCGGCATGTATCTGATACGTCCCAACCGATCGGGTGAGATGTCACCCGATTGGTTGAGGCTTGTTTCCTGCAAAAACCAAGAGATTTGATTAAGTCCCCGAACGGATGTCCTCGCGGCTGATTTTATTTATAAAAATAGAGAAAATAAAGTAAAAAATAACGCTAAAAATTTGAGAAAAAGTTTAGAACATGGGTTGCCTCCCATGAAGCGCACTTGTTTAACGTCGTTGGCTCGACGCCCGCAAGAGATGCTCATGGTGGCTGATACGGGTGATGCCATCTCTTTCTCGTTGGAGCTGAAGGCACTAGGAGTAGTAAGCGGCTGGAAAAATACTTGCTCGACTACCTCCCCTTTGTTCTTGGGGTCCGGGGGCTTTTCCTTGGTGTTGGCGCTTCCCGCCATCTTTTTCAGGATCCGGACCTCGTCTTTAGTGAGGTCCGTGAGCTCTTTCCCCGTTCTCCTCACAGGAGGAAACTTGGGGAACCCGGGAGGGGTCGTTCTCGCTGCACTTGGTTTTCCAGCAGCTTCTTTGTCTTCGGGGCCTTCTTCATCTTCAGAATTCCCCAATTCATCGGGGGGGGTTTCTCAGGAGAATCTCCCAGGAGTTTTCCTCTACAGCTTTTTCTTCTTCTATCTCAAGCAGATTACACCGGAGGTCATCAGGAGGGTCGGGGTGCTTCATGGATAGTCCCAGGTCAAACTCAACTTTCTCTCCGCTGACGTTCAAGGAGAGTTTTCCGTTCTTCACATCTATAAGAACGCCTGCAGTGGCCATGAAAGGCCGTCCCAGGATAATGGGGGTGTGTGCGTCTTCGGGCATGTCCATGACTACAAAGTCCACAGGCACATGCACCCCTCTCACATTCACGGGGAGATCATCAACAATTCCCACTGGATATTTGACCGACCGGTCAGCTAGTTGTAGGGTCATCCCGGTGGGCTCCAAATCACCCATTCCTATCCTTCTGTACATCGACAAGGGCATCAAGCTAACACTCGCTCCTAGATCGACGAGTGCACGATTAATCTTCACAGCCCCGATCGTGCAAGGGATAGAGAAGCTCCCCGGGTCCTTGAGCTTTGGCGGGTTATCCCTCTGGATAAGAGCGCTACATTCTGCCGTCAGCACCACTTTCTCTTTTCTCGACCCTTTGGTCACCAAATCTTTCAAGAATTTTGCATAGGAGGGGATTGTCTCGATTGCCTCCAAGAAGGGGATCTGCAGGCTTAGGTCCTTGACCATGGCGAAGAACTTCCCATATTTCTCATCAATTTTCGCCTGAGCCAACCGTTGTGGAAATGGCACAACGGGTTTATATACTCTTGGGCTCTCTTCCTCCTCCTTCTTCTCTTCTTCAGACATTCCCTCCGGAGTCATGGGATTTGATGACGAAGCACCGGTGTCATTTAATTTTTCAGTCGGTCTCTCAACGACCAATGGTGCTTCCGGGTTGCTAGGGGGCACTCTAGTAGGAATTTGTGTCCCGCTTCTCAGAACGATAGCGGACACATTCGCGTGCTCGTACACGAGTGCCAATGTCTGGGGTGCTCCCCTCGGGTTCACCTCCGGTTGTGGCGGTAATTGGTTTTGTGATCTTGCAAGGTTCACCACTTGTAACCCCAGCTGGGTTACTTGGTCCGTGAGGGTCCGCTGACCCATTTCCATCTTTTGGTTGAATCTCTCCTGGTTGGTAATATATTGAGTCAAAAGAGACTCAGCCGGAGAGACGGCTCTCTGTTGGCCATACTGCTGCTGCTGCTGGAACGGCTGCTGATTCCTGGGGACGTAGGATTGTTGCTGAGATGGTTGCTGCTGAAACTGACTCTGCTGTGACCTAGCCGGCTGATAAGCTTGTTGCTGCGGCTGCTGAGGCGGCGAGGACTGAAATGGTGGCCGGTAGCTGAAATTCGGGTGGTTCCGGTTGTTGGGAGAGTAGGCCGGGTTGGAATTTGTCCTTGGTGGATATGGCGCATTCCCCGTGAGGTTGTAAAATAGTGCGCTCGCCTGATCCAACGGTGGTGAGATGTCACCACCGTCGAATTCCCCAAGGAATTCGGACTCTACCGCAGAAACTTGCTGTGTACCGGCCCCACCGGCTCCTACCATCAGTGCGGAGATCTGGGTCGAAAGCAAGTCGAACTTGCTTGAAAGTTTGTCGACGTCCTCGACTCTGTGTATACCCCCAGTTCTTGGTGTGGCCCTCTCGTCACACCACCGCTCATTGTTGGATGCCATATTTTCCAGAATATTCCCGGCATCTTCCTCGCTTCGAGACATGAAGGAACCCCCAGCCACGGCGTCCATAGAAGATTTAAGGTCATCCCTCAACCCATTGTAGAACAGATTGATAATCTGACACTTCGGAAGCTCATGGTGAGGGCATCTCCTTTGCATCTCTTTATATCTCGTCCAAGCTTCATGCAAGGACTCGTGGCTGGCCTGGGAGAAGGAGGAGATCTCACTCCTCAACTTCATGGTCTTCCCCGGAGGAAAGAACTTTGTAAGAAAAGCGTTGGAGAGCTTCTCCCAGGTGTTGAAAGTGTTGGGGTCCTTCCCCCTTAACCATTACTTGGCTTTGTCTCGCAAGGAGAAGGGGAACAGCTTCAGACGGATAGCCTCTGTCGTGACACCATTGATCCGGAAGGTGTCACACTTCTCCAAGAAGGAGTCTAGATGCTCGATCGGGCTCTCCATGGGTGCACCCGCAAACTGATCCTGCTGGATCCATGTCACCAATGACGGCTTCAGCTCAAAGCTCTGGGCCGTGATAGCTGGAGATCGGATGGCGGAAGTTGACTCGATGGAGGGCATCGAGTACTCCAGCAGAGACTTGTGATGTGGGGTGTTCTCCTCCATGGATTCGGGATCTTCCCTTCTTCGCTTCTCGGCGGCCAAACGCCTAAGGGTGGCGTTAATCTCTGGATCGAGGGGAATCAAGTCGTCAAGACTCCTTGAACTCCTGCGCATGAAAAACAACAAACACCCGTGAAGCGACAAGTGGGAAAGAAACAGATAAAATAAGAAATAAAAATAAGAAAAACAAATAAGAAAAAGAAAAAGGAGAATGCGAAAATTATCGCGAGGTAGGGATGTGAGCTAGACACGAGGGTTTTCAAGATCCTAAAATATCAAGCACGTTGCCTCCCCGGCAACGGCGCCATAAACTTGACCGGTGCCCCGCTTGCGGCGCGGCGGCGCGGTGTCGTTTACCGCAAGTTTCACGGTTAGTGTAGGGTGCGGGAATATCGAACTCAGGGAGGCGAGGTTGTGCTTGGGTCAGGTAGGACCTAAATCACCCCGAGGGGCGAGCTAGCCCGAATCGGTGGTTGGTTGTCACGAAAGGAAATGAAAGCGTATGAACAAAAAGAAAGTAAACCCGGGACTTTGGTTTCCGACCCGACGAGAGACTCTCGCCGCTACGGCCTACGGGTATGGATAGCGATCGGGATTAGGGTCTAATGGTGAGACGGTGCCTCTGAAAGTGGTACCGGCGTCCCATGGGCCCGATATTCCGGTCGGTGCCCAGGATGATACACCGGACTTCCCGGATTCGATCAGTGGGCACTCCCGTGTCCATAAACACTGATCGATCCCGGGAGCACTAAGTCCGCAACGATATCTCCCGACGTCTCATCCTGCCGCTCCCGCGTGCTAGGATTCGGCGTCTACGCTAAAGGCGTGAGCTTTGGCTAGGGAGTCAACCGCCAAGTTTATTCCCCCTTGGCCCGACGGTCAAAGGCGGTCTTTTTCCCGCCGATGACAATGAAACGCCCCGCGTAACCGTTAGATTCCTACTCCCTATCGAATTCCTAACCCTATGGACGCATCGGGAAGAGCCCCCGAAGGGGCTTCCACCAAAATCCCAGATTTGGGAACTACTCACAAAAATTCATGAAAAAGCAATCTAAATGAAATTTAACCGTTAGAATCATAATCAGACAATTGCAATGCGGAAGTAAAGGAGTAGTAAAGACAATACTAAAAAATTAGAAAGATCTGAAAACTTACTTAAGAGTAACAATTACAGCCGTCACAAGGAAATAAAACAGTAAAAAATTACAACTCTCCCGTGTCTGGAACCCTAGGGGTCCTATATATAGATTTTCGGATCAACCGATCGGGTGACAAGTCAACCGATCGGTTGATCCGTTACAGATAAATTACAGAAAACGGCGAGTTTTCACCCGATCTCACGAACCGATCGGGTGAGTTCTTGAGCGACCGGTTGGATCTTGGAGCAGTCGGGTGAACCGGTCGGTTCGACGCCCGTGTCTTCAGCTCTTTTTCTCAGCTACAGATGAACCGATCGGGTGAGAGTCACCCGATCGGTTGGAATTCTGCTCGAAAAGACAGAGAACAGCCGCCCGCAGAACCGGTCTGTGAACCGGTCGGGTGACTTCTTCGTGAGCTGCGGTAGCGACCGGTTGGTGCACGCGTGCATCACCCGATCGGTTGGAGATGACCAACCGACCGGGTGAGGGGCAGAAAGATGAATACTTCGCCGTTTGACCCCCTGGATCACGCGTGACTTCTCCCGTTGCTCCGGGGACTTGGGATATCATCGTAAAAGGTCCCCTACGTGGTCGAACTCCTGCAATCATGGACAAACAAAGAAAAGTGAAAGAAAACGGGAAAACATACGAAAACGAATAAGAGACGGCGGAAAACACGGAGAAACACAAAAGAAAACGTGCGTGAATATATGAAATATAGACGCACGTCAGAAGACATTCGAGACGCCGAGGCTACCCCTCAGCGTCGGTCGGCCGTCACCGACTCAGTCGCCAGGAAAACGACTGATCAAGCATCGACCCAATCACAAGGCACTGAGGCTACGCCTCGACGCGGATACGACTGAGGCCGAGCCCGACCTGACCGAGGCCGAGCATGACTCACCGAGCCGAGGCTTCCCCTCGGCTCTCTCACGCCGAGTACAAGCGGGCTCGGCGGACCCAAGGGACCCCCAAACCGGCCCATTGACCACGTTGACCACACATCTGGCGGTCAACGAGCTGTGGTGAGAAAACACCCGTAAACAGCCGGTTCACTCGAGAAGCTTTTTGTGTTCTAGCATATCCTTTACAGGTTGATTTTGTCGTTCAGAGAAATATGCAGAATGTGGTAGAAGGCATATGGGTAGAAGGTAGAAGGTTTTAGGAGTAAGAGACATGAATATTATAGTGTTGTCGCTCAAGAAGTCTCAAACATAATGAAGACATGGTGCTTCAAGGGCAAGATCTAATGATGACATGAAGGATTTAGTTGATCACACATGGGTTCTGTGTATGAGAGGATTGATGTATTCACTGGGAAAGATGATATTATGATTTCTTCAAGGACTACCAATTGTATGAAAACCGCATTCACATTTTAGGGAAGCTTTTATAGAATTTGATACATCAGAGGATTCTTTTAGCAGAGAGTTCACGTTTTAGAGATGATGGCATGATGTTTTTCTTTCAACAAAAACATGTGCATTGTTGGGCTTTCGTTCAAGTAGTCTTTTGCCAAAGCTTAAGCTGTAAACTCAAATAATCACTGACATAAAATCGCATGCTCTGTGTTGTTGTAATTTTGCCTATGTTTTTTAATTGGCGACTTGAGACCTTGTTCGAGATTATAGATAAGGGTTAAAGTGTTTTCTTGCAATTATGTCTTGTATTCCAAAATTCACCATCTGAAAATTATTGGGGATTAATTGTTGGTTGCAATGGCTTACACTGGATCACATTTTGTATGAATTCTTGCAATGATGTGCATCAAATTTTTTTATGCTTGATGTGCTAGTATTCGCAGAAGCTTTTGATATAGCAATGTGACCCCATTTGAAACTGATGAGGTTAGAATCATTTTTTTGTCTGTGAGCATTTGAGCATTTAGGCATGAAATATGTTGCTATCTATTACGACATTTTGTAATGAGACCAGCCATTTAACAGCTACAACAATATCAACTGCATAATGAATAGAATTTGAACTCAATAGAATTTGTTATTCCAAATAGAAGTTGAACACAATAGACCAGCCATATTTGAGAGTGTAATCAAATTTCCTTATTCCAAATATTACATGAACTCAATAGAATTTGTTATAAGAACAATGTCAACCGCATAATGAATTTGTTACATCGGAATAGAACTCAAGTATTACAGGAAGCTTAAAACCAAACCATTGCTATTTTCTTCCATTTAAAATCGCATACAAGTACTTCTAGGTTCAAAATTATCGCAAAGGCAGAGAATTTTTTGTTCAGACAGTTATGAATTTCCGTCACAACGATCTTCGAACAGCTTCTCTTTGGTCGGTTGCAATGGCCTTCAGTTGATCAGAGAGAGTACACATTTCCTGAATGTCATGCACCTGCTTTTCGATAAATAGCAAATCCTGAGTTGCATCCATCGGTTCAAGGTCTAAATTAGCTTGCACATAAGAAAATAGTAGCCTACAATGATATATGATCATATTTTAGGGTCCATGATACCTGAACGTGATCCTTCAATTTAGTCTCAAGAAAGATTGAATTTGAGGCTTCAATTTCTTCACTTGAGCTTCTGAAATTAGTGCTTATGTTAAGAGTTAATGAAAAAACAGTACAAAATGTACCAATAAATATTAGCAAGAGTTTCAAAAGATAACTTAACTATTTTGATGTAAGAAGCTTTATATTGGAATGCCCTCAAAAGCCTCTCACATATGTTGATCATCAACGAAACTGAGATGTACATCCATGTCTAGAAATATTAGTTAACAACATGGTACAGAATGTTCTACACTTCCTGGAAAAATTAGTTCAATGTCTAGGTTCAAGGAAGGAGATGAATACCCTACTTATCATCTGTGATTTCCTTATAGGAAAACTCAAATAAATCAAATGGAAAACATAAAAGATGAAATTGATAGATTATAAAAGAAATTGACATGAAGATAATGATCAAATTCAGTAAAATACAATATGAATGATATTTACTAAACAAAAACTACCAATAAAATGACCAACATAATGAATGAAATCCATCATCTCGTAATCGCAAGTACGGTCCTCAACTATCACCGTATATGTCCTTGATCCTTACGAAACATTGGTGCTTAAATAACAAATTTGATCTTTCTATAGAGTCATCAGCAGCAGTGTTTCTCCTGATTCTTGATTGATACTCATATATCTCAACTGTGTGCATATCTCTGGATTGATACATGCATGTATATAAGTTATACAGTTTCTCAACTATGTGCAATATCTCCTTTACCCATATATATCTGGATTGGTACACGTATTTCTCCAGGATCATCAACTTTATTATAGATAATACCACTAAGGTTGATCTTTCTATACTATCATCGGCTACATAATGTATGCATGCAAAACAAAGCTTACCTTCTGTATCTCCCTTAAGTTTTTCAACTGTTTGTGCAAGTTATGACAAAGTAGCATCGTTAATGCTCTAGGATTGCACGCCAACACAGTCGTCCAAGGTAGAATGAAACTCAGTTATAGTACTAAAAATGAAAATTTTCTTTTCATAGAGAAACAAAGATGTCTACAAAATCAGATAAAGAACGGTTATATAAACTGCAAATATTTAATGCAAGGATTATACAATTTATTTCCTGAAAATAAAAAACCCACAGTTTCATCACTTCTTCCAAATAATTTGAATCCAACTACACGGGCAACACCACCTCATATACTTTTTTAGTTTTTTCCAAATGCATACCTACAGTTTAGATCCAAGAGAGAAACCATACATGATATCTGCTATCACACCTGAACCTGAAACCAACAAAAAATATTTCCAGTTTAATACCTTGCAAAAACTAAAGATTTGAATCAAACAAAAAACTGAATCAAACAAATTCTGCCTTCTTCATAAGGTGTGGTGCAAAAGAAGGTCCTATTCTGATGGGAAATGATTAGATGACAAAGGCACACTATGGTATAAAAGCCCATATTCTCATCTAGGAAAATTTTGCAAGTGTTTATAAATTAATCGTTCAACCTCAAATCTCATTAATCTTGCCTCATGAAACTCCAATTCATTTGATTAGATGACAAAGGTGCACTATGGTCTAAAAGCTCATATTCTCATCAAGGAAATTTTTGCAAGTATGCAGAAATTAATCATCCAACCTCAAATCTCATTAATCTTGCCTCATGAAACTCCAATTCATTTGCCCATCTTCCCAAGCCATTACACCATTTATTTTCTGTTCAAACTCAGCTGTAGAAGTGAAACCTAAGGCTTAAATGACAAAAGTGCACCATGGTCTAAAAGCCCATATGCTCATCTTTCATGTGAAATTTTTGTAAGTGTTCAACTCAATTTACAGGATTAAGGTGACAAATATGTATTCAAGCTTTGGTTTTTGATTTTTTAGTTGGCAATATCAAAATCCCAACTCAATTTGTGAGTTTATTTGAGTTTGGTTTGTTAATATGTATACATGTTAAATTCTATAGTTTTGAATATTGTATACTGCCATATGACAAATAAATGTATACTGCCATATAAAGAAGGCAGAATTTTTGAACCGTGTTAACATGTTTGTCATATGAAGAAGCTTTGGTTTGTTAATATGTATACATACACCTTAATCCAAATCATATGAAGAATTCTGTAATCCAAATCATATGCATACACCTTAATACACCTTAACAAACCAAAGCTTCTTCATATGGATTTAGGAATTCTGCCTTATGACAAATAAATGTATACATATTAACAAAAAATTCTGTAAATTGAGTTGAACACTTTAATGTATACATATTAACAAACCAAAGCTTCTTAACAAACCAAAGCTTTGAATGTGTATCATATGAACATATGAAGAATTCTGTAATCCAAATCATATGAACAAGCCAAAGCTTCTTAACACTTTAATAAATGTACAGCTTTGGTTTGAGGAATTCTGTAAATGTATACATACACCTTAATCCAAATCATATGAAGAAGCTTTGGTTTGTTAATATGTATACATGTTAACAAACCAAAGAATTCTGTAATCCAAATCATATGAACAAGCCAAAGCTTCTTAACACTTTGGTTTGTTAATATGAAGAAGCTTTGGTTTGTTAATATGCAAATGGTTGACCTTTTAAGGACGTATTCAAAAAATGTTTTATTCTGACTTTTCACCGACTTTATTTGTCCATGCCTGGAGGGCATGGAGGCAATTGTCGCACGGGCGCAAATGCACAGAGAAGCGATCGCCAAAGCAAAAAAAAGCATGGGTGTGTGTGTGGAGGGTCGGGGGGCAAAAGGAGGAAAAGAAGGGTCTAAAACGCAAAAAAATCACCAAAACAACACCCCAAACCTAATCCCAGAACCCCACCCAACCCCCACAGGGCCCCACCGGGGTGATGTGTCGCGACTATGACGCCAATCGTTTGTCGTAATCAACTTATCACAAAATTTATTAATCCTCTAACATACTACTACATTTCCATGTGCTGCAAGTCCAAAACTGTATTATTTTCATGCTTAAGTATCACTTATCACACATTAGTAAAATGAAAAAGGGTGTTTGTGCCAAGCTTAATTTAGAACTGAGGGAAAATTTTATGACTAAATAAGTTCAAATGGGTGCTGTTACGGGGTAGAACTCCCGTACAATAAATTTGTATTAGGGGGAACCAAGGACACGGTGGTTATGTTAAGGAAGGGATTATGGTAGGCTATTTGACAGGTGATTAGAGGGGTGATGCAGCTAAGCTTGTCGTTGGAGCAGACCACGGAATCGAATCCGACAGGACGCAGAGAAGGGGCCGAACTGCCTAGGTTGAGGGCGAGCACGACTGGTGATGACGAGCTAACCTGCGCAAGGAGAAACTCGTCAGAAAGGCCGGGTTGGGGTCCAACCCTTAGCCTCTCCGATGCCTAAGTCAGTAATAGGACTTAAAGCGGGGGCTAGGCACGCAGGTCGGACTGAGGGTGAGTCGACCGTACATGACGAGCTATGAGTAGAAGAACAAAGATGTGGACGAACTTTGCTCTTGCCTCTTGTGTGTGAATAAGGAGATTGAGAGTGAATTTTCTCCCCCCTTCACCGCAAGAAGTGAGGGGGTATTTATACCTGATGGGAGGCGGTTTGGTAGGGCTGACCTGGGATGCTGAGCTGGCCCTGCTGTCAGCGAAAGCTTCGGACGAGGATGTCAGGAACAGGAGTGCCTGCCGCGCTTTTGTCAGACGGTGCAGCGGTCCGGGGTGCTTTTGTTAGGGTGTCAGGGTGTCAGGGCCGAAAGCATTAAGTGTCAGGGGGGCGCAGCGGCCAGTGGGTGCTTTGTCAGATGGTCGGGCGGTGATAGTGTCAGTAGCTTCCTTGTACTAGGTTGTTTGTCGTGTCCAATGTGCCAAAGAACAGTCCCGTAGCTCGGCCCCATAGCTCGGCCCTCTTAGCTCGGCCCTATAGCTCGGCCCCCTTAGCTCGGCCCCCTTAGCTCGGCCCGTCACCGTAGCTCAGCCAGTCACCGTAGCTTGGCCCCCTTAGCTCGGCCCGTCACCGTAGCTCGGACCGTCACCGTAGCTCGGCCCCCATAGCTCACCAGAGGTCATCACTGGCTATCAGCAGCCGAGGTAGAGTGCGCCGTTCCCATGGTCGTGTCTGACTCTAGAATCGACAGGCGCCCTGTGGCCCTCTATCGTTCGGGTGTGGAGCGCCCTGTCGCTGGGTCGGTCGTCCTTCCAGAGGGAGGGATGAGTCGGCGGGGTATTTAGGCGGTCTAGGATGGAAGGTCGTACTATCACGATCTTTAGGTCGTAACAATTGCCCTCGTAATCCGGGCTCGAGTTGGAAGCCCGGCTCGACGCGGATGACGTATCACCTTCCTTACTGGGAATAGCGCGTTGGGTCTACCTACCCCGGAGTCTTTACTTGAGGGGGAACGAGCGCGTAGCTCGGCCCGTCCCCTTCTCTGGTTTGGGTGGCAGGGATAGATCCTGCACCAGAGTCTTCGTAGGGGGGAGGGAGTCGTAGCTCGACCATGCCCTTTTTCTCCAGTTTGGGAGGCGAAGCGTTTTAGGCTTGCCTCGGAGGTCTTCGAGATCGTGGGTACAGAGCGGCCAAAGCCTCCCCCGCATTTTGCCCCTCCAGTTTGGGTGGCAAGCTGACGAGCTGCCCCGGAGGTCTGCAAGATCACAGGTACATAGTGGCCAAAGCCTCCCCCGAATTTTGCCCCTCCAGTTTGGGTGGCGAGCTGACGAGCTGCCCCTGAGGTTTGCTAGATAGTGGGTACAGAGTGGCCAAAGCCTCCCCCGCATTTTGCCCCTCCAGTTTGGGTGGCGAGCTGACGAGCTGCCCTGGAGTTCTGCAAGATCGCGGGTACAGAGTGGCCAAAGCCTCCCCCGCATTTCTCCCTCCAGTTTGGGTGGCGAGCTGACGAGCTGCCCCGAAGGTCTGCAAGATCACGGGTACATAGTGGCCAAAGCCTCCCCCGCATTTTGTCCCTCCAGTTTGGGTGGCGAGCTGACGAGCTGCCCCGGAGGTCTGCAAGATAGCGGGTACAGAGTGGCCAAAGCCTCCCCCGCATTTTGCCCCTCCAGTTTGGGTGGCGAGCTGACGAGCTGCCCCGGAGGTCTGCAAGATAGCGGGTACAGAGTGGCCAAAGCCTCCCCCGCATTTTGCCCCTCCAGTTTGGGTGGCGAGCTGACGACCTGCCCCGGAGGTCTTCAAGATCGCGGGTACAGAGCGGCCAAAGCCTCCCCCGCATTTTGCCCCTCCAGTTTGGGTGGCGAGCTGACGAGCTGCCCAGGAGGTCTGCAAGATCGCGGGTACATAGTGGCCAAAGCCTCCCCCGCATTTTGCCCCTCCAGTTTGGGTGGCGAGCTGACGAGCTGCCCCGGAGGTCTGCTAGATAGCGGGTACAGAGTGGCCAAAGTCTCCCCCGCATTTTGCCCCTCCAGTTTGGGTGGTGAGCGACGAGCTGCCCCGGAGGTCTGCAAGATAGCGGGTACAGAGTGGCCAAAGCCTCCCCCGCATTTTGCCCCTCCAGTTTGGGTGGCGAGCTGACGAGCTGCCCCGGAGGTCTGCAAGATCGCGGGTACAGAGCGACCAAAGCCTCCCCCTCATTTTGCCCCTCCAGTTTGGGTGGCGAGCTGACGAGCTACCCCAGAGGTCTGCAAGATCGCGGGTACATAGTGGCCAAAGCCTCCCCCGCATTTTTCCCCTCCAGTTTGGGTGGTGAGCTGACGAGCTGCCCTGGAGGCCTGCAAGATAGCGGGTATAGAGTGGCCAAAGCCTCCCCCGCATTTTGCCCCTCCAGTTTGGGTGGCGAGCTGACGAGCTGCCCTGGAGGTCTTCAAGATCGCGGGTACAGAGTGGCTAAAGCCTCCCCCGCATTTCCCCCTCCAGTTTGGGTGGCGAGCTGACGAGCTGCCCCGGAGGTCTTCATTTAATCGCGGGGTTGGGGTCCAACCCTTAGTCAGGGTTTCGGTGATTGGTATGGGATTTGACATGGGTGTGACCCTTCGTTCCCACAGACGGCGCCAATTGTTACGGGGTAGAACTCGCGTACAATAAATTTGTATTAGGGGGAACCAAGGGCACGGTGGTTATGTTAAGGAAGGGATTATGGTAGGCTATTTGATAGGTGATTAGAGGGGTGATGCAGCTAAGCTTGTCGTTGGAGCAGACCACGGAATCGAATCCGACAGGATGCAGAGAAGGGGCCGAACTGCCTAGGTTGAGGGCGAGCACGACTGGTGATGACGAGCTAACCTGCGCAAGGAGAAACTCGTCAGAAAAGCCGGGTTGGGGTCCAACCCTTAGCCTCTCCGATGCCTAAGTCAGTAATAGGACTTAAAGCGGGGGCTAGGCACGCAGGTCGGACTGAGGGTGAGTCGACCGTACGTGACGAGCTATGAGTAGAAGAACAAAGATGTGGACGACCTTTGCTCTTGCCTCTTGTGTGTGAATAAGGAGATTGAGAGTGAATTTTCTCCCCCCTTCACCGCAAGAAGTGAGGGGGTATTTATACCTGATGGGAGGCGGTTTGGTAGGGTTGACCTGGCATGCTGAGCTGGCCCTGCTGTCAGTGGAAGCTTCGGACGAGGATGTCAGGAATAGGAGTGCCTGCCGTGCTTTTGTCAGACGGTGCAGCGGTCCGGGGTGCTTTTGTCAGGGTGTCAGGGCGTCAGGGCCGAAAGCATTAAGTGTCAGGGGGCGCAGCAGCCAGTGGGTGCTTTGTCAGATGGTCGGGCGGTGATAGTGTCAGTAGCGTCCTTGTACTAGGTTGTTTGTCGTGTCCAATGTGCCAAAGAACAGTCCCGTAGCTCGTCCCCATAGCTCGTCCCTCTTAGCTCGGCCCCGTAGCTTGGCCCCCTTAGCTCGGCCCCCTTAGCTCGGTCCGTCACCGTAGCTCGGCCCGTCACCGTAGCTTGGCCCCCTTAGCTCGGCCCGTCACCGTAGCTCAGCCCGTCACCGTAGCTCGGCCCCCATAGCTCACCAGAGGTCGTCACTGGCTATCAGCGGCCGAGGTAGAGTGCGTCGTTCCCATGGTCGTGTCAGACTCTAGAATCGACAGGCGCCCTGTGGCCCTCTATCGTTCGGGTGTGGAGCGCCCTGTCGTTGGGTCGGTCGTCCTTCCAGAGGGAGGGATGAGTCGGCGAGGTATTTAGGCGGTCTGGGATGGAAGGTCGGACTATCACGATCTTTAGGTCGTAACAGGTGCCACTTGGACTTTAACATGCAAATATGTTAAAACAGAAGTTAATACTTGTGGGTAACCTCCAAAAAACATTGCAAAGCTATTCTATACAATAACATAAACAATTTCAATCAAGTAAAATGAGTATTAGAACTAATAAGATAACATGGAACTGGAAAAGACAAAGCAAGTATACCTCCGTGCGCCGGGCGATATGTGAATTGGAGATCGAATACGTACTTTGGCCTGAAATCGAAAGATCCAAAATCTATCAAATTAATACAATAAACGTCCATCATCTCATTGTTGTTGTATAAATTAAAATAAGGGATTAACTTCTCGAGTTGAGTACATATTTGGGTACATATGTATGATGTCGGGATTAACTGCTCATTTGAGTACATATTTGGGTATACATTAAAATAAATGACATGCCTCCATTAAATACTTAATTAATGGGAAATTTTGACAGATCATTTGAAAAAACAAAATGCGCAAAAACAAATTATGAGTTCATATTATCTCCATTCAATCAAGATGTTGCTCTAGAAGGTGAACTGGAGTTGTAATAGTAAATAAAAAAATTACAATTTGTATAAGCTATCAATTTTATTACAATTTGCAGCATTAAGGTTTATAATGATGTTCACAACTAAGAAATTACCTACGCATGCCCAAAAATTTAAAGAAACTGATAATGGATATATGCAGAAAATGGAGGTGCAGAAAATGATATCTGAATGTTTAAAATTAACGGCCGATCTATCAAACTTGGTTCCAAATTTATTGCTTAGGAAATCAATAAATGGTCTATAACACCTGGAGAGACCGGTTGGTAGATGGGAATACCTACTTATTTATTACACTTTTTATGGACCCTTCCCTTTATGGTGCTTCCTTAGAAATATTAGGAGATCATGCTTTTCCCCCATTCTTTTGATGTGCATTTGGTAAGTAAATCTACTCTAGAAAAGTGATTCAAAACTGTCAACTGGTTAAAGATTTATATGATTTTGTAGTTACAGAGTCTGCCTATGTGTTTTCCCTAGAACAGTCACTACAAATTTGTTTAAGCTTACAGTTTCTGGAACAATTTGGAGGTTTTTTGAACTAAGCCATTTGAGCATAAAGTCAATTTAGGTGGATGAGATTAGTTGGAGGATGTGTCTTGACAATGCTTTCATATTCTTGCCACTAAATTGACTTTATTCGCACGCAGTTAAAAAACGTATGCTCAAAAAAAAAACAAATGTATCATGGAGCATATGTTTTTTAGTGGAATAAGCTGTTCAAGATTTTTTAACTGCAGTTAGAGGACTTTATTAGCATGCTAATAGGTAATTTATTTAACTGCATGCTAATATACTTTAATCGATATAAGCAGTAATTAAATTTATGTGAATCATCTTCCAACACACCATTTTAATTGATATTATTTCTTATGTTTTTTCTATGTTTGAACTTTTTGAAAAATCCTAGATACATGGAGGTAAACAAAGCCATGATATGAACTCTAAAATGACAATGCATCGCAAGCAAACACTCACAACTAAATTGTCAAATTGCATCAGTACATCCAGTTCAGAAGTAAGCAACTGCTAGAAATAACAAACCCATAGCTGAAAGCTTGCTAGAACTTCCAATTTTTTAACAAAAATGTCAAAAATTTAAAGAAATTACCTACACATGCCCAACAATTTAAAGAAATTATTTGAGAAATCAAGAGAGATATCAACAGAGAACACTGGGTATTGGCCTCGAGGATGCGACTCAACAGAGAATCGAGGAGCAATCGCGTGAATTCTGAGAAATCAACAGAGAATCATTCGAATCACAATGAAATCAACAGAGAATGAAATCAACAAAAAATTGTGGTTTTTCAAATGAGGATATTTCTTCTTGCTCGACGAATAATTGACAGATTTCAATGTCGAGAACCGCTGGAGAGTATGCCTTGATTTATTTCGGAGATCATGCCAACGGGTATTATTCTCTATAGCCTGTAAATTAGTTTTAAATAGTGATATGAGATCCAACTTCTAGAAATAACAAACCCATAGCTGAAAGCTTGGTACAACATCCAATTTTAAACAAAAATGCCAAAATTTTAAAGAAATTACCTACACATGCCCAACAATTTAAAGAAATTACCTGAGAAATCAACAGAGAACACCGAGTATTGGCCTCGAGGCTGCGACTCAACATAGAATCTTTCGAGAACACTGAGAATCCTTCGCAGAGAATGATATCAACAGAGAATGAAATCAACAGAAAATTGTGGTTTTTTAAGTCGACGAAGAGCACAAGATTTCTTACTTGAGAAATCAAAAGATCATCGATTGCGCTTCTGCCCCTCTTTCACTTCAGTAGTCCGTTTGAAACCCTACAGATCAGATCAGATCACATGAGATGAGAGATCAGATTGAGAGATCAGATCAGATCAGATGAGAGGTCAGATTGCCCTATGACAAATAAATTCCATACATTGATCAAAATGGCTCAGATGGAAGGGATGAGTTAGCAAATAACCCGTGCACACGTGCACGTGGACTGGAAAAAAAATGTTTGGGAAGGGGGGAGAATAAAAAGTGTGGGGATGTGTGGGGAGGGTCCAGGGGCAAAAATGCAAAACCCGGGGTTGTATGTGCAAAATTTCACACCTCTTCTCTTATCTCTCAAAATCTCATCCCAAAATTCCCCACCTCTTCTCTTATCTCTCAAAATCACATCACCTATCCAATTTCTCTTGTCCAAATTCTCTTATCTAATTTCTCTTGTCCAATTTCTCTTATCCAATTTCTCTTGATAACATCCCTATTTTATAGGCAAATAACCCGTGCACACGTGCACGTGGACTGGAAAAAAATGTTTGGGAAGGGGGGAGAATAAAAAGTGTGGGGGTGTGTGGGGAGGGTCCAGGGGCAAAAATGCAAAACTCGGGGTTGTATGTGCAAAATTCCCAACCTCTTCTCTTATCTCTCAAAATCTCATCACAAAATTCCACACCTCTTCTCTTATCTCTCAAAATCTCATCACCTATCCAATTTCTCTTGTCCAAATTCTCTTATCTAATTTCTCTTCTCCAATTTCTCTTATCCAATTTCTCTTGATAACATCCCTATTTTATAGAATAGATATGTATGTATGTATATGTATACTTTTGTCCAAATTCTCTTATCCAAATTCTCTTGTCCAATTTCTCTTGTCCAATTTCACATGTGCACGTGGACTGGAAAACGACCGTCGGAAGGGGCGAGAAGAAAAGGTGTGGGTTGGGTGTGGGGATGGTCCAGGGGTAAAAATGCAAAAACTGGGGTTGTATGTGCAAAATTTCCAACATCCTCTCAATATCTCTTATGCAAAAACCCTGGTTTTTTACATAACCCGTGCAAATGTGAACGTGGACTGAAAAAAACCGATCGAAAAAGGGGAAGAAGAAAAAGAGAGAGTGTGTGTGTGGAGGGTCCAGTGCAAAAATGCAAAAAAAAACAGGGTTGTATGTGCCAAATTCCCCACCTCCTCTCTTATCCCTCAAAATCTCATCTCTTATCCAATTTCTCTTGTCCAATTTCTCTTGTCCAATTTCTCTTGATAACATCCCTCTTTTATATAATAGATATCCTCAAAATCTCATCTCTTGTCCAATTTCTCTTGTCAAATTTCTCTTATCCAATTTCTCTTGATAACATCCTTGTTTTATATAATAGATATTACTCAAAATCTCATCTCTTGTCCAATTTCTCTTGTCCAATTTTTCTTATCCAATTTCTCTTGATAACATCCCTCTTTTATAGAATAGATATCCCTCAAAATCCCATCTCTTGTCCAATTTCTCTTATCCAATTTCTCTTGATAACATCTCTCTTTTATAGAATAGATAGCAAATAACCCGTGCACACGTGCACGTGGACTGGAAAAAAATGGTCGGGAAGGGGGGGAAGAATAAAAAGTGAGGGTGTGTGTGGGGGGAGGGTCCAGGGGCAAAAATGCAAAACCGGGGGTTGTATGTGCAAATTCCCCACCTCTTCTCTTATCTCTCAAAATCTCATCACAAAATTCCACCCCTCTTCTCTTATCTCTCAAAATCTCATCACTTATCCAATTTCTATTGTCCAATTTCTCTTATCCAATTTCTCTTATCCAATTTCTCTTGATAACATCCCTATTTTATAGAATAGATATGTATGTATGTATGTATATGTATGTATGTATATGTATATATGTATATGAATACTCTTGTCCAATTTCTCTGATCCAATTTCTCTTGATAACATCCCTATTTTATAGAATAGATATATATACTCTTGTCGAAATTCTCTTATCCAAATTCTCTTGTCCAATTTCTCTTGATAACATCCCTATTTTATAGAATAGATATCCCTTAAAATTCAATCTCTTGTCCAATTTCTCTTATCCAATTTCTCTTGATAACACCCCTCTTTTATATAATAGATATCCCTTAAAATCTCATCTCTTGTCCAATTTCTCCGGTCTAATTTCTCTTATCCAATTTCTCTTGATAACATCCCTGTTTTATATAATAGATATCCCTCAAAATCTCATCTCTTGTCCAATTTCTCCTGTCTAATTTCTCTTATCCAATTTCTCTTGATAACATCCCTGTTTTATATAATAGATATGTATGTATGTATGTAAATGTATGTATGTATATGTATACTTTTGTCCAAATTCTCTTATCTAATTTCTCTTGTCCAATTTCTCTTATCCAATTTCTCTTGTCCAATTTCTCTTATCCAATTTGTCTTGATAACATCCCTACTTTATATAATAGATATGTATGTATAATATCCAATTTCTCTTGATAACATCCCTGTTTTATATAATAGATATGTAAGTATGTATGTATATGTATGTATGTATATGTATACTTTTTTCCAAATTCTCTTATCCAATTTCTCTTGTCCAATTTCTCTTATCCAATTTCTCTTGTCCAAATTCTCTTATCCAATTTCTCTTGATAACATCCCTATTTTATAGAATATATATATATATATATATATATATATATATATATATATATATATATATATATATATATAGCGATCTTCTGTTGCGAAAAACCCATGCGAAAACCCGTGCAAAAACATTTTTTTTATTTT
Source organism: Scilla litardierei (assembly GCA_030789695.1). NCBI lineage: Eukaryota > Viridiplantae > Streptophyta > Magnoliopsida > Asparagales > Asparagaceae > Scilla > Scilla litardierei. The sequence goes on from CM061142.1 coordinate 545,387,947, forward strand.
TTGTGAAATTTTTTTCAAAAATTCTTTTTTTGATGTTTAATCCATATAAATATATACCCCATGGAAAATAATGGGTGAACCCATTGGGCATTAGAGCACACATCCACCCGTTACAAATTTAACGGTCTCAAAACGTGCGAATTTGATGAAATGCCTTGATCTACGGCCAAATGACATTATTTCTCAACGATTATTTTTTGAGGGGGGGTATAACAACATATAATGAGGGTGGAAAAAAGAATTTTTGAAAAAAAATTCAAAAAAACTAAAAACATTTTCGCACGGTGCAAAATGTTCTCATTTGAAAATTTTCCTATATATATATACTAGTCATAACCCGTGCCCTAAGGGCACAGTGCATTTAAAATGTGTACCCCTCAAAATATTGGATCCCCTAATTTCATACAAACAACAATAATTAAACCACAAAAGTTTTTATTTAATTCCCCTAACGATTTTATTTTCTCCAAAATTTAACTCTACCAAGGAATTTAGTTCCCTCGAAAATTGGAACCCGGTCTGAACCCAAACACGATTTGCACCCCATGGCATGTTTGTAATCTAAAATTAAAAATCATTAATAAACCGGAATTTTTTTTAAAAAGGAGAATGTAGTCTCAATACGTCAACTATGCACATTTTGAGTTCTTTCCCTTCTATACTACTACAACTACTACTTTGTCGTTTGCTCCATACCCCATGACATTTTGTCGTTTGCTCCACGCTGAGAAGGTTCTATTCATATCCCACTCTCACCTGAATCGTGAGCAATAAACTACAGGAGCACACAAAAAACTACTTCAACAAATCGAACTGTGCTTACTAAAGAGAGAGATAGAGGAATTCAACTATGATGGGCCATTGTAGGCGGAAATTGCTGAGTGTGGTCGGCTGAGAGGAGGTTCGGCTAAGGGTCATGGTTGATGTCAAAGAGAGCGTAGCAAATAGATTATTCAATTGCATGGACAGCCACCAGTGCAGGTAAAGGATTTGTTGTGCCACAAATATTAAGAAAAACAGTCATGAGCATAAAGCGCTTGATAAAAATTAGTGAACAACATTACTGCAAGCACATGAGCATTACGATGCAAGCACATGAGCATTACGATTCAGTCATAAACTAAATCATCTCTTAAACAGGGAAACAAAATAGTCATCTCGTAATGTTGTAATAAAATCATACTCCCAAGCAAAACAAATACTCTTTAAATATCCAAACCTCAACAAATAAAAGTAGGAGTATCCTTGACAATTGATGATAATACCCAGCACAGTTAGTAGATAAACTTCACATAAAAGAACCGCCTTTTGATGAAATATTCGCCTCAAAAGAACGAAATTGGTTCCAATTTCTTTAAAAAAAACCAAATAAATAACACAATTCAGACGCTCGATATATCGAGTAAGCTCATCCTGGCTACGAATCATGCCCTCAGCAACCAAATCGAATTCGTTCATCACCGATCCCAGAGTCGAAGAGGTCGCCTTCAGGAGCCCATGGCAACCCTCAAGGCTATCACCGAACTCGGCTTCGACGAAAGTCCCCCCATGTATAAGACTGCAGAACAATTTTTTTAGTAAAAAAACCAAACAAATATTCAAATTTCAGCAAAAACCAAATGAAACTGCAAGTTAGACGATCGATTGATCTAGTAAGCACTTACTCATCCTGGCTACAAATCATGCCCTAAGCTCCCAAATCGAACTCTTTCATTGCCATTACCAGAGTCAAAGATATCGCCTTCATGAGCCCGTGTCATCTCTCACGACATCACTGGATTCGACCTCGATGAAAATCCTCACCTTTATCAAAATGCAAAACAATTTTTTTAAAAAAGCTTGATTCATTTTTTCTGGAAGAGACGGTGCTTGATTTTAGTGAAGAAAAAAGGAGCAATGGTTAACATTCAACAAACATACAGTGGAATTCTTGACCTCATATGAGGAACTTTGATAGCTCTTCATCCGAATCAAAGATCTGTTACTTCTTCTTCGTTCTTCTTCTAATAATGATGTCCTTAGATCTGTTACACTCATCAAAGCCTTGGCCTACAGTACAATTCACAACAAATATGCAAATGGAAAAAAAGAAAATCAACCTACTCCTCTCCGACGTGGCAGACGTTGACCGTCCCCATGTAGAAAATCATTAACGGTACGTCACCGATCTAAACATAGAAAAAAGAAAGCAGATTTGGTTGTGACGAAATTTAACAGTGACGAAATTTAACGGTGGCTGTTAGGACTATTTTGACCGGGCCCGGAAGAGCCAAGTCAACGACGACCGGTCAACCGGCCTGCTACGGCCTTGGGGCCTCGGCCCCAGGGATCTCACGGGCGGGCCGTGCTTATCCGCCCAAGACAAAGGCCCAAAAGACTGCCCACTTCCGTAGTGGAGGAAATCGGGGCCCAAATCGAGGAAGCCTTCGCCAAGTATGGCAACCGCCCAGTGTCATCATGATCTACCAATTATGGCAGCCACCTTCATGGCTCGCCAAATATGGCAACCGACTTCATGGCCATCACTCCCCAATAATGGTGGCCACTTTCAATGCCATCACTCCACCTTCATGGCATTTATCCCTCCATAAAGCATGACAATTATGGGGGTCAACATGGCCCATTAGCACGACCTCATCAATAGCGACCATGATGTCTCATCATGGCCCATTACTATGGGACTCGCCTATATGAAGAGGGAGGATGCATCATCACCCAAGGGGGGATCGGGACAATCTACAACGAAGGTATCACCAACTCCTTCTTTCACCTTCTTCTGCCTTGACATATTTCTCTTCCATAGCTCGGCTCGAGGATCGGGCTTCGTCTCTCCGTGAACCGAGCCCGATCCCACCGAGCATCCCTCAGACTAGATCTGACTTTGTCATCGGAGGGGATTCGATCGGAACCAAGGTCCGACCCCCCCTGACGATCTCCTTCATCCATTCAGGTCCAGGAGATCCTACGGCGCCGAGGCTACCCCTCAGCATCATCACAGCCGGAGCCGAGCGCCCTCGTCCCCGAGCCCGTTCGTCTCCACCACTAGAAGATCGTAGCTCTGCCAAGGCCACCCCTCGGCTAGCCGACGTGAAGATCCATGCGTCCCTCGTCGAGCGACTCCACCATCAACCGATCACGGAAATTGTCGTCTCGCCGAGGCTACCCCTCGGCCCACCGGAGATCGGAACCGCGCCTTCCCGCTCAAGCGAACGTGCCATCGGCCGACCACCCGGGTCGTCTCCGCCTCGCATGATAGCCATGACAACACGGGGGTCCCGCGCATCCCCTTTTGACCGCGTTAACCCCACACCCTCCATACTATCGATTTGCAGGTGAAAATTCACCCGTCAACAATTGGCGCCGTCTGTGGGAACGAGTTAACATCCACGAATAAACCACATCGGCAATGATTCGTTCCTCTAGTAAAAATCTCTCTGTTCGTTTTCCCGTCTGAGGAGATCGAAGGAAGTGAGATCTGAGTTCTTTCTACATTATGGACTCCCTTCCCGCATCACCATACTATGTGGCCTGCTATGGAGATGAAATCTTAGGTCAAAGCTCTTGGACAAAAGGACTGACCAAGGGGCTCGTCGAATTCGGGACAAAAACCTCAATAGCCGTGATCATGGCATTGAAGTGTTCCGGACAATGGCGATCGCCTTCTCTCCCCCGGGATCGTCGAAGGCTATGACACCATCGGATCGAGAACCCTTGGATCTCGAGCTCGTGGCCCCGTTCGCCTCAGGATCGAGGGCTCCTCAACCTCCTCCAACCTCGTGCCGCCCAAATCCGATGTCACAAGCCACGCTCCGCTCATCGACCGAGAAGCCGAATGAATGAATCTGCCCCTCGTCACCCCACTAATGATGACACGTCTCGATCTCTCAAGCTCCTGGGAAGGCGCTAGAAGGAGGGCTATGTTCTGCATAGAACGCTGGAATGAAACCCTTCACATAGCATCGAGTTTTCATATGTCTGTCAACAAACGCTGGAATTGAGCCCATCCTAGCCTCGTTTCTGAGTCGTGTCGGGATGGAGCATGTGATCGATTTTTCATGAAGATGGATGCTCTGAAGACAGCCGCACAGCCCTAGCTCCGACGGGATTGCACCGGAGGTCAGGGCCGTGCAGATGGCTATTGCTTGCAGCCTCCTCGGCTGTTTGGGCGACCAGGGCAACGAACCTGAGACGCTGGTTTTGGCCCGACCCATCATCAGGGGATTCTCTCATGGCAACGGCCCTTCTTGGTTCTTGCTACCTCCTCCTCGGATCACATCGAAGCCGACCATTCTTCCAAGCTCCTCGACCTGAACAACCAACGAACTCACCGGCCATAAGGCTTGTCGGGCTTTATCGAGCTGAAAGGGCACGTGCCGGAGAACATAAGGCTTGTCAGCGATGGACCGACAGCTGTCTCAATAACGCTTCAGGTAGGGATCACAAGAAGACATCGAACCATCGGCACAGTGACTAATTTGTCGGCATCCCAATCCAGCGGAGCTTGCAAGCTCGGTCTGTTCACTGCCAAACAAGTCTGAGAGATCGATCGGCTAACCTATCCGATCACCACTCCCACTCCCTCTCGCTCTCCGAAGGCCGAGCCTTCTACTTTCTTCAAATGGGTCTCGGGCCACGACAGATCTGGGCGAAGCGTATGTGGAACCTAAGCCCGCGATGCTTACCAGTACATGCTCAGGGCACTTGAAGATGCCGTATGAAACCTACAGCGAGTTCTTCTAGCTGCAATCGACGCTCGGGGGTTCGACTGTGGGACCTGCTGTCGGCGGGGGAGGCCCATGACTCCACCCTCAGATTCCAGATCCAATGAGAGCCGATCGCTGAGTTTCGAGACCCGCTCGTGGTGTCACCTCCCTGTCGACTCACCGAGGGTGTCAATCTGCTACCATGCCTACTCGCCAAAGATGCTAATTTGCCGAGGAGGACCGCTGACCGCCGAGCCCAATACACGAGTCAATGATACGGAGGGCATGTGATCGAGTAGGTGATCTATTGCCTAAGTGTCCGAGCATCTGAGCGTCTATGTCCGAGCATCTCATCCCGTCGCGCTATTGTGTGCCGACCTGACGGGCAGCATGCCGTCGTCTTGCGAAGGATTGCCTATCTAGCTTCAGCCCAAGCTACCTTCTCAGAACTTCGACTCGAACTCCGTCGACCACACTCACCTTCGGATCTGACCCGATCCGGTCCCACACTAGCGTAACCCAAAGGTGGGCCACGCCTATCTAGCTTCAGCCCAAGCTACCTTCTCAGAACTTTGACTCGAACTCCGTCGACCACGCTCACCTTCGGATCTGACCCGATCCGGTCCCACACTAGCGTAACCCAAAGGTGGGCCACCTACAACATCCCGCCTCCAGGAGAGCTCAAGTTCTCTGTTCACAGCTCGAAGGTTTGTGGCGATCTAGAGCTCATTGAGGGATCTCTCATCGAGCGATCTCCACCTCTCAGGCGCTAGGGGAAGGGGGGCATACCAAGCACACTAACTTGCCATCGTGCCGACCTGCCCAGGCTGTCCTACCAAAAGCGCCGGGGGCGTCGATCTGCACCCCGTCGAGGAAACGAGGATGCCGGTCTGCCCCGCCTCCATCCAAGCTGCCATGGAAGCCGAGGACATCGCCCTGCCACCTCACAGAACTGCCAAGGACACCGAACTACCATCTCGCTGAGCATGAGGGCAATCAACCCAACCGAGCCGCAACTAAAAGAGGCTCTGGCTTCAGATTGACCACCACGAGCTAATCCCGCTTACCGGTAACATCATCCTCCCCTTCCCGAATGTGCAGCAACCTCCAGATCTCCGACAAAAGACCCCGTCAAATTCTGCTACAACGAGCGAGTAGGAGACATCTTCTTGCTGATGTCTCAGACCACCGGTGATGTCTTCATCCAGTGAGCTCAAACAAAGGATGTACGATGGCCAATGCGATATCCCCTTTAGCAAGCAAAGACCATGTTCTAAGACCTAAAGCGGTAGAAATTTGCCGAAAGCCGGGGGCAGTGCCAGGCACCTAACAATTACGGTCCATGCCACCTTCATCGACTCCTAATTCATTATCGCCGATGAGCGGCTTCTCCAAGCGCCGACCTACGCCAACACGATGAACCCAATGCCCGGCGACTCGGGTTCGAGCTTCCCACTTTCCACGGCGAACCAGGGCCGGGGAGGGGGCTAGGATGACACACAAAGAGGCCAACCAGGCCAAACTAGCCAGGCGGGAGCTGGAGCCGGAGCTAGGATACAGACAAAAGCTGGAGCTGGAGCTAGAGCCGGAGCTAGGATCCAGACAAAAGCTGGAGCTGGAGCGGGAGATACGATCCAGACAAAAGCTGGAGCTGGAGCTGGAGCCGGAGCTAGGATCCAGACAAAAGCTGGAGCTGGAGCTGGAGCTGGAGATACGATCCAGAAAAAAGCTGGAGCTGGAGCTGGAGCCGGAGCTAGGATCCAGACAAAAGCTGGAGCTGGAGCTGTAGCTGTAGCTAGAGCGAGTGCTACCGACCCCGGAACTAGCCTACAGGTGTCAAGACAAAATGGAACACGGAAAGCCAGACAAGACAAGACAAGACACGAAAAGGGTTCACGCATGTTCGGTTCGAGGGGGATCAGACCCTCTTGCCGCTTGCACGCTCAACCCTACCCCAAAAACCCCAAGAATCGTGACAGGACAAGGGATCACTTGCTCTAGCTTGACAAGTGCCCTATTGCTCTCTGAGCTGTGTATCAATACATGGGATCACCTGCTCTAGCTTGACAGGTGCCCAATTGCCCATCGGGCTGTGAACTAGTACAAGGGATCACCCGCTCTGGCTTGGTGAGTGCCCTATTGCCCAGCGGGTTGTGCAGACGGAACGGGACAGGACACGACAAAACAGGAGGGGTTATACTAGGGTGTCCACAACTCACGCACACGCATGTCAATCCTATGACGTCAAATTGTTGTTGTTGGACTCAGATTTCGTTGTCAAATCTGAGCCATCAAGGGCGTCCCGGACGCTATCATTTCACGTCCGGTTCTCACGATTCAAAATGTCTAATCTAGCAAGACTAAGGCCTAAACAGGGCCAAGAACGCATTTGGTACACTTGCCTGTGGTGGCGAGTGCGTCGTCTCCCGGGTACGTCTCGTCCAAATGTCTCGTCGGCGGAAGAGCGTCTGAAAATCGTGACACTGCGACGGTGTCAGATCACGATTTAGAAATCCCATTAGGGTTGTGTCTAGGTTATCGGGACTAACCTAATCATCAAAAATCACATTCTTAATGTAATTATCCTAATCGACGATCTATCCTATGTGTACATGCAGAAAGTCCATTCGTCGATTTCTACGGTTTGCACAACATTTTAAGGAGGGCGGAAAGTAAATTTAATTTGATTAGGTTGATGATTTTATTTAGGGTTTGATCATCTATGGTGTGGGTTACTACGAATTTAGGGGACCAACCTGAAAAATGACGGTTGCACGAAGATCTGGCGTCGGATCTGGAAAAGTGGAAGATTTGCGTCGTCCGGAAATCCCTAGGCCGCGGGTAGCGCAGCGAGGAATGTTGATCGTTGGTGATGGCGTCGGCCTCCGAAGGTGATAACGAAGATCTTGGCGTCTCCCAGGGTCGTCGTCGCTAGATCTGAGATCGGATCACCACGCGAAGAGACGGTGGCCGGAGCTTGCCCGCATGGTTCTCAGATCTGAGAGGGTGGCCGATGGTTTTGTGGGAAAACAGGAAGGAGAAGAAGAAACGGAAGAACTAGAGGATGGAGAATGGAAGGGGAAGAGATCGGATTGATCTCGTGAAGGGGAGGGCGCTCGGGAGAAGGAAGGAAGAGCAAAGGGAATGGACGTGGGAGGAAGGAGAATAGGTTGGGGAAGAGGGAGACTGGAAACAATCAGAAGAAAAGAAGAAGGAAGACTCGTTTAAATAAGAAAATAAAACGGCGGCTGGCTCAAAAATTAGGGTTTCGGGGTCAACTAGTCAGTCTGAGGAGGGCGGTCGACCGACTAGTTTAAAAACTAGTCGGTCGGTCGTCTAACTAAGACCGACTAAAACCCAAAAAGTGAACAGGGTTGTTATAAGATTCATAGAGTTAGTCGGTCTGTGAAGGCTCGTCGACCGACTAGTTTGCAACCTAGTCAGTCGGCCAGTGTTCATAGACCGACTAAAGGGTGAAAGTGGTCAACAAGATATTTTGAAAGTTAGTCGGTCTGTGAAGAAAGCCTAACCGACTAGTTCGTCAACTAGTCGGTCGATATTCGTTCTTAAACCGACTAAAGGAAAACGGTAACCTGGATGCGAAAAATGATCTCTGTACTAGTCGGTCTACGAAGAAGTGTTGACCGACTAGTTTGACAACTAGTCGGTCGGTGGATGAACTTAGACCGACTAAACATAAACAGTAACTTAGTGGAAAAACCTGACAGAAACTAGTCGGTCCATGAAGAGTTTCTGACCGACTAGATTGACATCTAGTCGGTCGGTTCCTCAACGTGAACCGGCTAAAGAGCACATGAAGTCGCAATTTGAAGCGTGAAGCTTCGGAATGATTTCTATGAGTTCCAAAGGAGAACCTATTCTAAGATATGAGTGTCACGAAGCACGCTCAGCTCCAGGTATGGGCAAAAAAGGAATACGGAAAAGAAAAAGAGAGGAGACGAACAATCATATATATATATATATATATAAAACATCAGCATACAAAACCAGCCGTTACATCCTACCCACCTTAAGAAAATTCCGCCCTCAGAATTTCTTTCAGAATAGGTGAGGGTAACGCTCTCTCATCTCATCCTCTCTCTCCCAAGTGGACTCTCCAGGTAATCCGCGACGCCACATCACTCTCACCAGGTTGACTACCTTATTCCTCAACTGCTTCTGTCGACGGTCCAAAATCTGCACGGGCTGTTGGTCATAGGTTAGGTCCGGACAGACCGTGATCTCCGAGAAATCCACCGTGTGTGACGGATCACTGACGTACCGACGTAACTGGGATACGTGGAATACGTCGTGAACACCCACCAAAGATGGTGGCAGAGCAAGGCAGTAGGCCACTGCTCCCACACGCTCCAGCACATCGAAAGGTCTGATGTACCTCGGACTCAGCTTCCCCTTCTTCCCGAATCGAATAACTCCGCGGTTCGGAGAAATCTTCAGGAAGACGTGCTCTCCAGGCTGAAACTCCAAAGGTCTCCTCTTGGCATCCGCCCAATGCTTGAAACGATCCTGTGCAACTCTGAGCCTCTCCCTGATGTCTCTCACGACATCCACAGCTTCAACTATCATTTCTGGACCCAGCTCCCGATCTCCAATGTCATCCCAGCTCAGTGGCGATCGACATTTCCTCCCATATAAGGCAACAAACGGCGCCATGCCAATGCTCGCCTGGTAGCTGTTGGTATAAGAAAACTCCACCAAATGGAGATGGTCCTCCCAAGATCCCTTCCAATCGAGTGTACAAGCTCACATCATATCCTCTAGAATCTGAATAGTCCTCTCGGACTGGCCATCAGTCTGCGGGTGGTACGCCATGCTGAAACTCAGACTCGTACCCAAATGCTCCTGCAGACTTCTCCAGAACTGAGATGTGAACCTCGTATCTCTGTCAGACACGATGCTCACGGGACTCCGTGTAAGCGTACAATCTCCTCTAAGTACTTCCTCGCCAAAGCTTTCGTAGACTGGCCCACTCGGAAAGGAATGAAATGCACAGACTTAGTCAACCGATTAATGATCACCCAGACTGCGTCGTTCTGTTTTGGGGTCCGAGGTAAACCAGTCACGAAATCCATCGTGATATGTTGCCACTTCCACTCCGTAATGGGAAGCGGTTGCAACAACCCAGCAGTACGATGGTGATCAACCTTCACCTGTTGGCATATCAAACACTTGGCAATGCTCCGTGCCACACTCCTCTTCATACCAACCCACCAGTAATTCAGTCGAAGGTCCTTATACATCTTGGTGCCACCAGGATGTATAGAATAAGGAGAGCTATGCGCCTCGCTCAAAAGCTCCACCCGAACATCACCCGTAGGTACGCAGAGTCTGCTGCCGTACCGCAGCGAACCATCCTCATGAATCACAAACTCCGCACGCAATCCAGCCTCAACCTGCCTCCTGATCCTCTGCAACTTCGGATCTCCCGCCTGTGCTACCTTGATCCGATCCACGATCGTGGACTGAATCTGCAAATTCATGAAAGAATGAACTACACAAAGTAGGACAACCTCCAAATCCATCTCCTTCAGCTCCTGCTGAATCCTCCAGTCGGCAGTATGCACCATAGTAGTAGGAAGTCTACTCAAGGCATCCGTCACTACGTTCACTTTTCCCGGATGATACTGCAGATCAATCTCATAATCAGCCATGAGCTCCAACCATCGTCTCTGACGCATGTTGAGCTCCTTCTGCGTGAATATGTACTTCAAACTTTTGTGATCGGTGAAAATCTTCACGCTCTCACTCAGTAAGAAGTGTCTCCAAATCTTTAATGCAAAGATCACCGCTGCCAACTCCAGATCATGCGTCGGGTAATTATTCTCGTGCGTCCTCAATTGACGAGAAGCATACGCGACCACGTGGCCATGCTGATGCAGAACGCATCCTAGGCCCTTCCCTGATGCATCGCAATACACTTCGAAACCTCCGCTCCGATTCGGTATTGCCAAAACTGGTGCCGTGGTCAACCTCGCCTTCAAGATACTAAAAGCCTCCTCACAAGCATCAGACCACTGAAACTCCACATCCTTCCTCGTCAGCTTCGTCATCGGCTCAGTAATCTTCGAGAAATCCCTGATGAATCGCCGATAATAGCCTGCTAGCCCAAGGAAAATTCTGATGTCGGACGCTGACTGCGGAGTCGGCCAATCTCAAACTGCTCTGACCTTCTCCGGGTCCACCGATATGCCATCACCAGACACCACGTGTCCCAGGAATGCGACTCTGTCTAGCCAGAACTCGCACTTGCCATACTTGGCATACAACTTGTGTCGCCTCAACGTCTCCAGCACTGTCCTCAAATGACAATTGTGCTCTTCTTCAGACTTCGAGTAAATAATAATGTCGTCGATTAAAATCACAACAAACTTATCCAAGAAGTCATAGAAAATCAAGTTCATGAGGTTCATGAACACAGTTGGAGCATTGGTCACGCCGAAAGGCATCACCACAAACTCATAGTGTCCGTACTTTGTTCGGAAGGCTGTCTTCGGAATGTCATCCTTCTTCACCTTCAACTGATGATATCCGCTCCTCAAATCCAACTTCGAGAAGACTCTCGAACCTCCCAGCTGATCAAATATGTCGTCGATGCGCGGCAGCGGATACTTATTCTTCATAGTGACAGCATTCAATCCTCGATAGTCCACGCACATCCTACGGGACCCATCCTTCTTCTTCATAAGCAACACAGGTGCACCCCACGGTGACAGACTAGGGTGGATGAAACCCTTCTGCAACAACTCATCCAACTGCTTCCGCAGCTCCTCAAGCTCTACGGGAGCCATCCGATACGGCGCCTTCGATATTGGCTGCGCACCCGGCATCAGATCGATACCGAACTCCAAAGCCATGTCAGGTGGCAGACCCGAAATATCCTCCGGAAAGACGTCGTCAAAGTCTCTGACAACCGCTGGTCAGTCGATCTCCATCTCCATCTGCAACGCTGCTATCACCGGTACCTCCGGCTTGGCCCGAAATCTGATGGGCCCAAGCGACTCATCTCTGCTGCGGAACTCGAACTCTGGATGGCTTGGAATCCGAAATACCACTCTCGGGTCGTGACAATCGATCGAAGTGTGGAAATCTCTCAGCCAATCGATGCCCAGGACGACATCGAAATGCGGCAGGTCGTGGACGATGAAATCTGCATATAGCTCATGTCCAGTAACCACTAAGGGAATCGACCGGCATCATAGGTTCACAGTCACCACTCCGTTCCCTGTGGTGATGTCCTAACACTTAGGAAGTGTGTGGGAAGGAATGGAGTGCTTTGTCATAAACCTCCGGGATAAGATGCACATGGATGCACCGGAGTCAAACAAAGCCAAAGCAGGGTGAGAGGACACAAGAATAGTGCCTAGGAAAACAAGGGGTCTAAGGTCAAACACTACTCTAACAATCAAACAAACAAACAACACTAACAAGACTAGCAATACAATATAGTTATGAAATGAAATGACTAGGTCAAGATGTTACCTGCAATCCCCCCATCCAGCTCCTCAGTCTCCACAGCAGTCATAGTATAGGCCGGCCTCGGAGGCTGCACTGCTCGCTGGTACATCTGCCTCTGTGGCACCAAGGGTGGCCCACAAACAGCAGGCACTCTCTGAACTGGGGCAGGCGCCCTCATCTGCAACGGGGCTGGCGCTCCAACAACAGCAGTGTGGGCTCTCGGACAATCCTTTGCAGCATGCGAAGCATCTCCACAAAGTAGACACAGACCCAGCTTCCTCCTACAGTTGGTCTGAACATGTCCAGGCTTGCCACAGAAATGGCAGGGACCCTTGCTCTGCTGTTGCACTGGTGCTCCAGGTCTCTTGAATGACACAGTCTGGACTGGCCTCATCATCGGCCTGGCAGGTGGCCGGTACTGCTCCATAGGGCGCTTTCCTCTGTCCTCTGGAGTGTCAGGCAGGTGCGAAATTGTCTCATGGTTCTTCGCAGCATCTAACACCTCCCTCATAGTCGAGAAACTAGCAGAGGACATGGAAGCTTGGACCTTCGGACGAAGTCCCTGATGGAACCGCTCAGCTCGGTTCTCCTCCTTCTTCACCATGTGCGGGGCAAATCGGCTCAGCATCTCAAATTCAGCCTCATACTCATCGATCGTCATGTCCTTCTGCTTCAGATCCACAAATCTGCCCATCAGCTCTCTCCTAGCCGCCTTGGTGAAGTACTTCTCCTTGAACATGTGGCGAAAAGTCTTCCACTCCACAGGCTTCTGCAGACGCCTCTCCTCAATACGCCACCAGTTTCGGGCAATCTCAGTCAGCTACATCTTCGCGATCTCCACTCGAGTCTCATCTGGAATCTTGGCAGCAACCAACTTCTCCTCAGTGCTCTGGATCCACTCATCGGCACCCAGAGGTCCTTCCTTCCCAGAGAAGGTCTTCGGCTGAAGCTCGTTGAACTGCTTCACTCCTGGAGCAGCTCACGGAGTAGGCGGAGGTGGAGGTGGTGCAACAGGTGGGGCCCGGGCAGCACGGGTGGTCTGCTGCACCAGCTGATGCTACACCTCAAGCATCTCACGCATCATGCTAAGGAACTGACGGAACTCTCCGCCCTGGTCTTCCTGAATCCCATCTCCAGCGCTCCCCGATCGGTATTACGTCGCCTTGCCATCCTATTGACAGAAAGACGTAGGTTAGACTCGTACAATGTTTGATTAACAAAAGTGAATGTCCTTACTCTTACTGTTCTGTACTTGCAGAGAGATTGGGACGTGGACCTGCATGGGCCACCACTAAAACCTGTCACGCCCCGCTTCCTAAAACAGCGGAGGCGAAGCGTGACGAGGCCCGCTTAGGCCAGAGCTAAGGAGCCCTGACCCAATAAGCGTCTGTGTGGTACCAAGACGAAGGTACAGGTCCCTGCATGTTAGTACAGAACAATAAGAGTACAAGAAAAGAAAGAACAATTTATTTTTATTCCAACATATTCAAAGTACCAAGTCTCAACGCCCGAAGGGCTACAACAACAGAAAAGTAAATCTAATGGTGCAAGCACCCAACCTAGACAAGGAAACAAAAGGTGCTACGCACCCAGCAAAAGCAAATAGATAACTCTGAAAACTGATACGGGAAGTCTCTAGCTCTGGTCCTCCTCAGGGTCGTACTCAGGATCGTCGCTCTCTGGCTCCACGTCAGCTGGCAAGTCAGTCTCCTCAACGTACTCTGGCTCGATCCCTGACGTACAGCACCAAAAGAAGGAACTGTACGTCAGGTAAGGTCTACAAGAAAAAGGTTAGACCAAACTACAAGTGTACCAATTACTTAACAACGTTTTACTGGTTGATTAACATGTTGAGGTTTAAGCAACAGAAGTACACACCACAGAAAAGTAAACACGACGAGTAGTGGTCGTAGCGAGTGCTACCGACCCCGGAACTAGCCTACAGGTGTCAAGACAAAATGGAACACAGAAAGCCAGACAAGACAAGACAAGACACGACACGAAAAGGGTTCACGCATGTTCGGTTCGAGGGGGATCAGACCCTCTTGCCGCTTGCACGCTCAACCCTACCCCAAAAAACCCAAGAATCGTGACAGGACAAGGGATCACTTGCTCTAGCTTGACAAGTGCCCTATTGCTCTCTGAGCTGTGTATCAATACATGGGATCACCTGCTCTAGCTTGACAGGTGCCCAATTGCCCATCGGGCTGTGAACTAGTACAAGGGATCACCCGCTCTGGCTTGGCGAGTGCCCAATTGCCCATCGGGCTGTGCAGACGGAACGGGACAGGACACGACAAAACAGGAGGGGTTATACTAGGGTGTCCACAACTCACGCACACGCATGTCAATCCTATGACGTCAAATTGTTGTTGTTGGACTCAGATTTCGTTGTCAAATCTGAGCCATCAAGGGCGTCCCAGACGCTATCATTTCACATCCGGTTCTCACGATTCAAAATGTCTAATCTAGCAAGACTAAGGCCTAAACAGGGCCAAGAACGCAAGTGGTACACTTGCCTGTGGTGGCGAGTGCGTCGTCTCCCGGGTACGTCTCGTCCAAATGTCTCGTCGGCGGAAGAGCGTCTAAAAATCATGACACTGCGACGGTGTCAGATCACGATTTAGAAATCCCATTAGGGTTATGTCTAGGTTATCGGTACTAACCTAATCATCAAAAATCACATTCTTAATGTAATTATCCTAATCGACGATCTATCCTATGTGTACATGCATAAAGTCCATTCGTCGATTTCTACGGTTTGCACAACGTTTTAAAGAGGGCGGAAAGTAAATTTAATTTGATTAGGTTGCTGATTTTAATTAGGGTTTGATCATCTATGGTGTGGGTTACTACGAATTTAGGGGACCAACCTGAAAAATGACGGTTGCACGAAGATCCGGCGTCGGATCTGGAAAAGTGGAAGCTTTGCGTCGTCCGGAAATCCCTAGGCCGCGGGTAGCACAGCGAGGAATGTTGATCGTTGGTGATGGCGTCGGCCTCTGAAGGTGATAACCAAGATCTTGGCGTCTCCCAGGGTCGTCGTCGATAGATCTGAGATCGGATCACCACGCGAAGAGACGGCGGCCGGAGCTTGGCCGCATGGTTCTCAGATCTGAGAGGGTGGCCGATGGCTTTGTGGGAAAACAGGAAGGAGACGAATAAACGGAAGAACTAGAGGATGGAGAATGGAAGGGGAAGAGATCGGATTGATCTCGTGAAGGGGAGGATGCTCGGGAGAAGGAAGGAAGAGCAAAGGGAATGGACATGGGAGGAAGGAGAATAGGTTGGGGAAGAGGGAGACTAGAAACAATCAGGAGAAAAGAAGAAGGAAGCCTCGTTTAAATAATAAAATAAAACGGCGGCTGGCTCAAAAATTAGGGTTTCGGGGTCAACTAGTCGGTCTGAGGAGGGCGGTCGACCGACTAGTTTAAAAACTAGTCGGTCTGTCGTCTAACTGTGACCGACTAAAACCCAAACAGTGAACAGGGTTGTTGTAGGATTCATAGAGTTAGTCGGTCTGTGAAGGCTCGTCGACCGACTAGTTTGTAACCTAGTCGGTCGGCCAGTGTTCATAGACCGACTAAAGGGTGAAAGTGGTCAACAAGATATTTTGAAAGTTAGTCGGTCTGTGAAGAAAGCCTAACCGACTAGTTCGTCAACTAGTCGGTTGATATTCGTTCTTAAACCGACTAAAGGCAAACAGTAACCTGGGTGCGAAAAATGATCTCTGTACTAGTCGGTCTGCGAAGAAGTGTTGACCGACTAGTTTGACAACTAGTCGGTCGGTGGATGAACTTAGACCGACTAAACATAAACAGTAACTTAGTGGAAAAACCTGACAGAAACTAGTCAGTCCATGAAGAGTTTCTGACCGACTAGATTAACATCTAGTCGGTCGGTTCCTCAACGTGAACCGGCTAAAGAGCACAGGAAGTCGCAATTTGAAGCGTGAAGCTTCGGAATGATTTCTATGAGTTCCAAAGGCGAACCTATTCTAAGATATGAGCGTCACGAAGCACACTCAGCTCCAGGTATGGGCAAAAAGGAATACGGAAAAGAAAAAGAGAGGAGACGAACAATCATATATATATAAATAAAACATCAGCATACAAAACCAGCCGTTACAGTCACGAACTGTATGAAGCCGTTTGGGAACTCCCTGATCAATAGGAACATTCTCAAAAGATTCATCAGTAGGGTTAGTATCAATAGAATCAATAGAATTAGAATTACCAATAGAATCACATAAAACATCCATGGAGTCATCATCATCGGTAATTCTAGACGGGACAAAATTTTCATTGAATGAAACATGAAGTGATTCCTCGATCGTTGAGGTTCGTTTGTTGTATATCCGGTAGGCTTTGCTACGGGAGGAATATCCAACAAATATCCCCTCATCGGATCTTGGATCAAATTTGTCCAAACTACCAAATGTGTTTTTAATAAAACATTTTGCACCGAAAACTCGAAAATGTTTAACTTGAGGCAATCTACCAAACAACAATTCATAACAAGTTTGTTTGGTGCCGGGCCTCAAAAGTATTCTATTAAACACATAGTAAGCGGTATGTACCGCTTCCGCACAAAATTTATGGCCAAGTTGGCTATCATCAAGCATAGTGCGAGCACATTCCACTAGCGTCCTATTCTTTCTCTCAACAACACCATTTTGAGGAGGTGCTCGAGGGAAGGAAAAGGTGTGAGTAATACCAACTTCATCACAAAAATTTGAGAAAGACTCATTCTCAAATTCCCCTCCATGATCACTACGAATAGTGACAATGGTGGTTCCAATGAGATTTTGTACTTTCTTAACAAATATTGTGAAGTTTTCAAAAGCATCATTTTTATTACTTAATGAAAATACCCAAGTAAATCTATAAAAGTCATCAACGATGACAAGTCCATATCGAGCATTCCCTAATGAAGCAACTCTAGTTGGCCCAAAAAGATCTAGATGTAATAGCTCTAGAGGCCGCTTAGATGAAATGCTTTTCTTAGGTTTAAATGACGATTTTGGAAGCTTGCCGCATTGACACGAGTCACAAAATCTTTTCTTTTGGAAAGCAAGCTTAGGAAATCCTTTAATAGAATTTAACTTGGAAAGCTTAAAAAGTGTTCCAAAGTTCACATGACCAAAACGTCGATGCCATAAGTGTTGTTCACTTGTGTTGGCAATGAGACATTGTTCATGTGACTTGGGGATATCTAGGATATATATATCATTATGGCGTGTGCCAGAAAATAACAAATCATTATTATCTTTTCTTAAAATATGACACATTCCTTTCGCAAAGCTAACTTTGTAACCTTTGTCACAAAGTTGGCTTATTGAAATAAGATTGTGATTTAATCCTTTAACAAGATAAACATCACTTATTAGTGATTTAGAAGGATTACCAACTTTACCAACACCTATGATGGTTCCGCTCTCGTTGCCTCCAAAGACGACTCGGTTCCCATTTGCAATGGGCACCACTCCGGAGAGCAATTGAGCATCACCCGTCATGTGTTTTGACCACCCGCTATCGAGTATCCAATTATTCTTGGAGCTAAATTTGGATTTGTTGCTCTGTTTCTTTTTCTTGAGTACCTAAAGATAAACATATCATTCCATGGTACCCAAGGTCATTTGGTCCTAAAAGATTAGACCTTTGGAAGCCAAGTCCAATTGGACTTAGACTTCCCAATGAAATCATCATTATGCACGACATTCATAAAATAGGAATTCATGTAAGCTTGTTTTTCATGCATGTTAGTGTTCTTCGGGCCCCAAATAGTGAATATTTTGGGAGCCCTATTCCTATTGGGAGCATCCATACGTTGTTGATAAGCATATGGCACATGATGAAATGGTGCATGATGATAATTGTTCATATGATAGTGTGGATGAACATATGCATGTGAAGGAACACGTGCATAAGGGTGTCTCACTTGGTGTGCACGTGCCCGAGGATGTGGTGCATAAAAATCATCATATGTGTGAACATGTGGAGTAGGATGTGTGTTCCTACGTGGCATGGTATTGGTGTACATAAAAGCATGACCCTTCTTTGGAGGTCCACCCAAAGTGGGTTTCTTTCCAAACGGGGATGTGTACGAGGTGGAAGCACCATTGGTAGATGAACTACCAATGGGGTGTTTGCTCCCATTCGTTGAGGCATCGGAAGTTGGCCTAACAAAGGTGGTAGACAATTTGGATGAATTTCCCATCTTATACCCCAAGCTAATGCGATGATTGGCCGGAAGTAAGTCATTTAGGATATTATCCAAATGGTCCTTACCTTTATTGAATTTATTAATCCGGCCTAATGTGGACTCATACTTCTCGGTGAGAGAAAGTATAGAAGCATCCAAAGTGGACACTTGAGTGGTGAGTACACAAACATGAGACTTGAGATTCTCATTCTCAATACTCAAAGTTGAATTTCGAGAAATCAAATCCGCTATCTTATGTTCATCAGATTCCTCAATATGAACATGCTCAAGTTGAGATTTGAGATTTACAATCTCATTTCTCAAGTCTTCAACAACGGTGTCGTTGTTGATGACAATAGGCTTAGGTGAGGTTTGGAGACTAGTTAACTCATCTTTAGTCTTTGTATATCTATTTACCAATTTAGAATACTTAGACCATATTTGCTCGTTAGCTAATCTAAGGTCATCCATAGTTACCTCATCGCCTTCATCCTCACTATCATCGGAGGAGGATCCTTGATCATGTTCCTCTCTAGCCATGAAGCATATGTGTGCTTGCTCCACTTGTTCATCATCCGACTCTCCACTTGAGGAATCCTCGTCGAAGTCGGTGAATGTGCCGACAAGTCCTTTCTTGTACCCTTTCTTGTACTTCTTTGACTTGTCGAACTTTGGTGCCTTCCACTTCTCCTTTTGTTTGTTTTGAGGACAATCTGATTTCATGTGTCCTGGCTTGTTGCATTTAAAACACAAAGGAGCGGAGGCGTTAGAAGAACTAAATTTAGATTTGTTCTTGAAATTACCTTTCCGGAAGAATCGGTTGAACTTCTTTGCCATGAGGGCAATGGATTCCAAGTCCAACTCGTCTTTCGATTCTTCATCATCGGTAGATGTAGATGGAGCGGCCTTAAACGCAATCGCCTTTTTCTTTGGCTCGTCTTGCTTCAAGTAAGACTTCATCTTGTCCTGCAACTTTAGTTTACTGTCCTTGCATACCTCATAAGACATCAAGGTACCCATTAGTTGAATGACAGTATATTTACTCATATCGTTACCTTCCTCGATGGCGAAGGTACGTTTTTCCCAACAAGAAGGAAGTCCGTCAATGATCTTTGAGACTTTCTCCTTTTGGGTGTAGGTCTTTCCAAGAGCCTCCAACTCAATTGGTGATGTCAACGAAGCGAGCATAGTACTCCTCCATCTTCTCATCCTGTTGCATATGAAATAATTCGTAATCTTTATTTACAACAACGAGTTTGGAGTCTCTTACCCTACTCGTTCCTTCATGCAAGATGAGGAGTGAGTTCCAGATTTGATATGCACTCTTACATGTGCATATCTTGTTGAAGTCTTCAGGCTCCCAAGCGCATTGCAAGGCATTCATTGCCTTAGCATTGGTTACCTCCGCGGCGACCTCCGTGGTAGTCCACTTCGCGAAATCTTCTTCAGCGGGCTCGACATACTCCGTCAACGTAGCTCTCCATAGTGAGGTGCTCCGGAGGAATGTTTCCATCCGGCATTTCCAGTACCCGTAATTGGTACCGTTGAAGAAGGGAGGCCTAGTTGAGGAGTGTCCTTCCATCACCGAAGAAGCTCCTTCACGGTTCCTGAAGGTGTTGTAGTCTGAAGGTGGACGAATGGTTTTGTTGTCGTTGAAAGACATAGCTATGAACTTGGCTCTGATACGAAATGTAATGCCCTGATAGCTACTGCACAAGTACTAGATGGGGGGTGAATAGTACTTTAAAATAATCAAGAGTAATTATTCCTAATTATCGTGCAAACTCAACCAACAATGCGGAAATGAAAGTTGACAACAATAAAAGACCATCGCAAACAAACGATATAACGGGTTCGGATCCACCCAAGTCTCCCCGACTTGTTCCCGGTGATCCTACGTCCCAAACACCCGGATCCCCTCCGGATACTTGAGTTAGAAACTTCTAACTCAAATTTGCACTATGAAATACTTGTAGAAAAGCTCTACAAGATCAAATCATACACAAAAGAAAATGTGACTCCCACAAACCGGGATCACACACAACTCTCACAACCAAGAGTAAAACTTGCAATATCAAATTAAATGAAATAAGAAATGCTTACTAACAAAATCATATGCCTTGAGTAAACTTATGATTTTAGGGCAAGGAGGATTTTGGAGGAGAAGAAGGCACCAAACCCTAGCTCCAAGAAGTTGACCAGCAATAGAAGCCTAGGGAGGAGTTGGTGACCTTGGATCAAGCTCTTTGCTTGAATGGCTCACAATCAATGAGAATCTCTCTTTAGAAATAAGAGTGAGGAGAGATTCTTGTAAGAATTGAAAGCTTGGAAATGATAAATAAATGCTTCTCTTTGATTCTCTAAAAAGCAATTAATATCAGCCTTGAATGCTTAGCAAGAAGCCCTTCAAGTATATATAGGATAGAGGAAAGAGAGAGCAAATATCGTGGCATTTAATGCTCCAACAGCTCTATTCTGAAGCAGTCTAGTCGGTCAAAGAAGGATCACTGACCGACTAGTTTCTCAACTAGTCGGTCGGTGATTCAATATGAACCGACTAACTGGAGAACAGCCAAAAGAGAAAGTTCAGACAATAAAGAACTAGTCGGTCTAAGAAGACTTGCCAACCGACTAGTTTGACAACTAGTCGGTCGGTGAGTGTTCTTTGACCGACTAAGAGTTGAAATAGTCTAGGCTAAATTCAAGGAGAACTAGTCGGTTTAAGAACAAATTCCAACCGACTAGTTTCATAACTAGTCGGTCGATAGTTGTTCTTTGACCGACTAACAGTAAACAGTAGCTTAGGCTGTGAAATGAAAGACATAACTAGTCGGTCTAAGAAGGATTCCTAACCGACTAGTTTGACAACTAGTCGGTCGGTGAACCTTCTTTGACCGACTAACTGTAAACAGTGAATGAGCTGAAAATGAACAAGGCATTCTAGTCGGTTCAAGAAGGATTGTCGACCGACTAGATTACCATCTAGTCGGTTGGTTCTTCTTCTTAAACCAACTAAGATGCACAAGAAGCCGCGTAATGAAGCGTGAAGCTTCGGGAAAGTTTGTATGGGCTTCTAAGATAATCCTAGCTCTAAGATATGAGCGTTATGAAGATTATAAAGTAAGACCTACTCAAGGCTTAACATTCTACGAAAAGAAGCTAGAAGACTATAAATAAAACTAGACGAACCTTTTTTAAAAGCTTCAATTGAATATTCTTGACTTCAATAATGGTCCTTGAGCTTCAACGAAGCATCAAGCACATGATCACGCGCTTTGAGAAGTCTTGAGATGTCACTTTTGATGTTCATAGAAATTTGGCGACGATCTCCATAACTGCGCTCACAAAGAGTTAGTTCATGATATTTATGTTTGTTCATCATCAAAACCAAATCCGGGGAATCAATACTCAACACCACTAAGTCTGGGGCCCTTCCTATTCCGTGTAGACCTTCTGACATTAGCCCCTTCTTCTTCTCCAAAGGATCTAGCGAACTAGGGTTTGTGGGTTTTTCTCTTTGGGTTTTCTTGAAGGGAAATCGGCAGCAAGGAGGAATGTCGCGTGAGATGGGAATGGCAGAAACAGAGAGGGAGAGTTCTTCTTTTCTTTCTTTTTCTTCGATTTTTTCTCTTTAAATTTTCTTTTAATCTTCCTCTAATCCACCTCCTGCCTCCTTAAAACTAGGTAAGTCTGCCACCTAACGATGGGTTAGGTGAAAATCCACATGGCATTGCTACCTTGGAAGGTGGAGGTGTCTTAATTATAGGTTTTTAGGATTTTTAATTTAGATTAAATAGAAATACATGGATAATACTTAGTATATTACATCATATACAAGTATACACTAAAATACATAACATGTAATAATTCTAAAAGGAGCTATAAAATTCATTAAAACTAGTTTTTAATATCACAAAAATTAAAGAAAATATACAAACACCTCTAAAATTCATACGCATATTTATACGCCCAGAAAATGTATTAATACACGTATATAAGATTTGTGGCCATTACATTTGATGATCTTGGAATTCTACAAGGAGGTTGTCTTCTTAATAAGTCCATCAAGAGGGCATAGTAGCCCAAGAGAAGTGATCTTAATCACCTACAACAATTCATATCAGAGCAAGGTTCATGAAACAAGTCCAGGGAAATGACAGAGAGTTCTTCAATAAAAGGTGATGCAACTGGAGAAATAATTGGTTCGAGTTCGTATACGATGGCTCATATACGATGGTTGGAGGAGCGCAATACAAAGTTGAAAAGTTTGATAGCAAGGGAAACTTCGAGATATGGTAGTACAAAATGAAGACAATTTTGAGGTAGGATCATGTCCACAAGGTGGTGTACGACACATATATTTTATCGACTGATACATCGAAAAGGGAGAAGATGGAGATGGAGGACTCGGCTACCATAACCATCTAGCTCAGTTTATCAGATAAGATAATTTATTAGTATTCGAGGACACTACGACCAACGGTATTTTAAGAAAAACTCAAGAAGTTGTATATGAAGAAGTCACTCACCAACATGCTAATCTTTCTGAAGACTTTCTTCATATTTAAGATACGAGGCATGACATCATTAAAGGATCACCTGGATACCTTCAATGGCTTAGTGAAGATGAGGGCTATTGGATTAACTGTATAGGAACATGAGGAGATGATTTTAATCCTGTCATTGCTAGAGAAATACACGACATTCATCAACACCATGGTCTATATTCAGGATGCTCTCAGTCTTGAGGACGTGAAGGCGAGGCTCTACAACGAGAAGTTAAGAGATCGGATGGTATGTATTGGATTGAGTGGATGAGTTTCTGATAGCTAGGATCTATTTGCTTCGAGGCAAAGCAATGCAAGAGGTGGCAACAAGAGGAGATCGAGATTGAGGACTAAAGGCATGATATGCTATATTTGTAAGATACCCAGACATTGGAAGAGAGACTGCCCAGCGAAGAGGAATAGAGAACATCTTCGTTAATAGCGGTTGTGTAGATAGATGAGGTGATAAGCGAGAAGGCCTATGATGTGCTCACAATATACTCGTCAGATGTTAGGAATCATGCTTAGGTCATATATTCAGAGGCATCGTTTCATAGGACGCCAAATAGGGAGTGTTTCAATACCTATTCAAGGACAGAGTATGCATATGTCTTTATAGGCAACAATGAAGCGTGCAAGCTGCTATAGTTGGTTCGGTAAGGATCGGTATGTTCAATGACATGGTGCACACACTCACTAACATATGGCATGTTCCAGAGCCAAGGAAGTCATTAGTTTATTTGGAAGCATTAGATTCCATATGTTGCAAGGTTACGATAGAGAAAGAAGCTCTTGTTGAATATTGAGTCACCCCAATACAGGTTTTGATGATAAGCAAACATTTTGTATACTAATAATCTATGAGTGCAGTTATATAAAATAGAAGATCAAAGCTAAATAAAGTTGATCAAGGCACAAGGGGTAAAGCTTTCAAAGAATCAAGACAAGAAGATGGAATTCAAAGTCTACATCAAGAAGCTTCAAGAAAATTGTAATATTTGATGTAATTTTTATTATTGTTTTAGATTCTATATTAAAACCTAATTAAAGCTCTTACATACACTTAGGAAACCATAGAAAAAGTTTGAAATTTTTTTGAAAAGATTTCAATAAGTTTTTTCTATGTTTCATGGCTAAAAAATTGATTGTTAGACTATTAGTTAACTAATGACTATGCACCAGTCGATTAATATCCTGGAAATTTTTATGGCTGTCAGAATGTCAAAACTAGTCAACCAAAGTTTAAGAAATAGTTGACAAATACTGGACTAGTCGACTATCCAAAGAACTCTAGTCGACTAAGTTAAAACAGAGGGTTAACTCTTTTCTGACCCAACTGACTAGTCGACTAGGACTGCTGATTAGTCGACTAATTGAGACATTAGTGGACTAATCGGTCTACTCTAGACAACTAGAACATTACCGTTGGCCAAAATAGAAAATCCACCAACTAGCCGTTTGTTACCATTTTGAGGGTGTCTTGGTTAATCTATTTATTATGATTTTTCATCTATAAATAGAGAAGATTACTCAGGTGTTTTATATCAAGAAATTTCATTATTTTTGTGCTCAAAATCTTTTTTTAAAAAAAACCCTCTTTCTTAGCCTCATGCTTAAAGTTTTTCAATTTTTTTCTTGGCCAGTTTTTGATATCTTAAGCCTCATATTTTCACACCCTCGTAGAGATCAAAACCTTTATATCCTCAAATCTATGCACGATCTTCATCACAAGGCTATAAAAAATTATATTCCGTCAAAGGTTGTAAGTATATCTCACTTGTGTTTGTGAGAGGAATTGTTTACTCTCAAGTGTTGAGAGGTTGTGATACACTTGTGTTTGATCAAGTGGGGTTTTCCATACACTGGGTTGTGGTGTAGTGAAAAGTTTGTACATTTATGTTAGTTTGGAAGTTAGTTGTGAAAAGCTCAAGTGGGACTTGGGGACTGGAGGTAGGTCGGGGATTGACCAAACCAGTGTAAGATTTGTGTGTTTGTGTTTTGCTCTTGATTTACATTCTTGTTACAAGTAATTGTTGGTGTTGATTAAGATTCATTTTTGTAACACAGTTTGAATTCTTAGACAGAAAACTTAGAAATTTTTATTGAATTTTATAAAACACTATTCACCTCCAATAGTATTTTCTGCTTGCTTATCCATAGGATCCGAACGATCAAGCAATCCCCTATTGTCACACCCCACTCCCCAGGATACCCAAGAGTTTCAAAACTTTTCCAGATAAGCTGGAGAGGCGAGGGTGATAAAGAAAGAAAGGGATAGAGAGTACAAAAAGAGAGACGCAAGCTACTACACACATGCTGAGACAGTACAGAAGTGCTCCACACCACAGAACCATAACACAGAAGAACAAATACAAAAGCCCAAAAGGCAACACACACACACACACACACACATATATATATATCATAACCATGTACAAGGATATTCATCACAACCCCATGTACAATACCACTTATGGGGATGAACACAGAGGTACAAACATGATCACCAGTTCAATACACTCCCGACACTATCTTTGAACTCTAACTCCAGCTCCAACGCTCTCCAAGACTCCCCTGTTATCTGTGGGGAAAAGGGGGAGGGCACGTAAAAGCGTGTCTAGTAGGAGTGCACAAATCTAACAGAGGAATGTCTATGTTTGACATTATGATGCATAAAGAGAAGACAAGTGCATAACGAAATAAGTAAACAAGTAAACAACTAGTCCATGGAGTAAATAAGTAGACTAGGTTCTAAAGGGAGTATCTAAGTAAAAGTAAAAGCAAAGCTAGTATGGTACCAATCAAGCCAGAAAGCAAATGAATACAAAAAATCTCAGAGTAAACAACTAAAAAGGAAACAAGGAGCACCTAACTTCCATGTAATAAAAAGGACAAGTAGACATATACGTAGCCCACTGCACATAGAGCAGAACCAGATAGGAAACACAAAACACAAAGCACATCACACATCATAATAATATCTAGAGGGAACCCTTATTCTAAGCTATCATGGCATCAAGAGGTGGCTCCCACTGGGATTAAGATGTGGCCCCCAGTGAATTCCCCTAACTCCTACCGTGGCACTTTGGCCTAATGTAGTACTTTGGACTACGTAGCTGCTCCTTTCCATCATATCTCATATTTTCATAAGTCATTTGGCATATAGCCATATCACAACTTCATAAGTCACATGCATAAGCACATCCATTCACATTCCATCTTACATTGCATCCACAATGCACATATGCAACACATTGCTTGCGCACAATACATTAGCCACCCTAGCTTCCAACATGGAAAACTACCCTCTTGAAAGTAACAATGGAAGAAACATAAGCAACAATTGAAAGACATAAAAGGGATAGCTTTAAGCACCATGTATGAAAGGCATTACTTTTTAAATGAACCTTGAATGAAATGGCAACACCAAGAGCAAGAAGGAGCAACACCCAATAACAACAAGCAGGACATCAACAACAGTAGTTCGAATTAGACATAAGTTTCTAAATAAAAATGTAGATGATCCACATATGTTTCCAAATATGAAAAATCATAATTTTCATACAATTACGTTAATTGTTATAGCCTGCAAAGTATAAGGTACATAATTTATCCAAAAACTGGGTTATCAAGCTGTAAAGATCATCCAATTTCAGTATATACAGTCAGATTCTTGTTGTGTTTTCTACATGAAAAGTGTAACTATTTCAGTTAGGGGTCCAGATTGTCTTAAATCATATCAGTTGGATGTCTAGAGTGAAAGTTATGCTTTGCTTAGCAACATGATGTAAAATCTGCCAGAATTTGACATTACGGCAGTGATCAACAATTTACTCAAAATACAGGCAGAATTTGACTCTAAGATTTAAATAAAAGTTGTAGGTAACTTCCCATGGTTTTCAGATTATATTAGAACATAATTTTTAGAGATCTAGAACGAAAGTTATACTCATTACAAAAACAGGACAGAGTAGCAGCAACATAAAAACAACCATAACAAGAATAAACAACTACTACAACAATATCAAGCAACTCAATCCCAAACATAGAATTCTCAAGCTAAAGTTATGAACTACTACATCTAAAAGATACAACCTTTGGTGGCTATTCCTCCTCTAAATCCTCCAAGCTCCCATCTTTACACCCATGAGTCTCAAGTCTTCAAAGGGGAGGCACCATAGCTCATGGCAACTCCATGGGAGCAAGTCCCTTGCTCATGGACAAACAGGAGGCTAATGGTATGCCCTCACGAATTTGGGCATGGGACAAGGGAAGAAAAACAAGGGAATAAGGGAAGCGATTGAGAAGAGAACTCTAGAACTCTCTCCCACTCTCTAAAGATTACCATGAACCCCATGAAACTACTAAAATGCCCTCACACTAGCAAATGACCTCACTACCATCCTCACTACTACACATTCACAAGAATACCACAGCATAACATTGCTCTTCAACTTGGATCACTAATTACAAGTCATGCCATTGGGTCATACACACACAAATATACACAAATAGATACCTACATACAGAACATCCACATACATGCATACACACACATTCACATTCACATTCATCCAAATAAAAATACAAATACATTCACATAAATCCACATACTAAGACAATTACAAAGACAAAGAGACATACAAGGAGACAAACATACAAGGAGACAAACATACACATAGCCATGTAGAAAAATACACCCATACAAATACACACACAAAGAGGGTATTTCGGATACGGGGCATGACATCCTACCCACCTTAACATAAAGCCCGTCCTTAGGACTAGTCTATCCTAACCATGCACTATAGCACTACCTGTACTATCCGTATGCATATCGCAGTGCGTTGACTTGCATGGGCCACCACTTGTCATGCCCTGCTCCCCAGGATACACAGGAATTTCGAAACTTTTCCAGTTAAGATGGAGAGACAATGGTGATAAAGAAAGAAAGGGAGAGAGAGTACAAAAAGAGAGATGCAGGCCACTGCACACATGCTGTGACAATATAGAAGTGCTCCACACCATTGAACCATAACACAGAAGAACAAATACAAAAGTCCAAAAGGCAACCCATATATATATATATATATATATATATATATATATATATATATATACACACACACTAGTCATAACCCGTGCCCGCGGGCACGGTTCATTTAAGATTTTCCCTCGCGAAATCTTTGTTCCCCAAAAAATTATTTACACAGCCAAAATTTAAAAGATCAACAAATTAGCGTAAAAATATTTAGCGGTATGGGCGCCTTCGGTGTGGAACAACAAATTCAGCGTGGACGCTTTCGACGCGGAACAACAAATTCGGCGTAGAACAACAATTTCGGCGCGGATGCCTTTGGCGCGAACAACAAATTAGCTTAAAAAATTTGCGCGGGCGCCTACAATTTCGGTGCGAGCTAATTTGCGCCTTCAGCGTGTAACAACAATTTCGGCATAAAACAACAATTTCGGTGTGGACGTCTTTAGCGCGTACAACAAATTAGCTTTAAAAATTTTAACGGACACCTTCGACGTCCGCGCCAAAGTTATGCTGAACTGATCTTGGTGTCAGAAAATCTTGATCGTATTTATGTTGTTTGTAGGTATCATGTTGATGATTTGCCACAAAATTTTAGTTTTGGTAATCTTTGGTTATCTTGTGAGAAATTTCACTGCCATCTCAGATTTGAATCAAGTTGGACATTCATAATTTATTATTACAAAATATCCCTAATCAATATAAAACATAAAATAAACAAAGACGTGAAGATAGGTGGTTTCGTCCTTGTAATGAAAATTGCAACTGCCCTATGGTGATATGGGAATAAAGGAGTAAGTGGTTAAGGAATTGCAGAAGAAACTGATGCACAAAAGCTAACTGTAATCGCAGAAGCTAACTGTAATCCACATCCGTAGATTTTTATTTTTTTATTGTGTTTTATTTTGATTTTCCAGATGGGATGCTGGTTGAGGGAAGAAACGAAGAGTGCGGCGCTTGGCCTCGACATCTTCTAAGTAAACACGGAGGAGGGAGGAGCTTATTTAGGCGAGACTGAGAGGAGAGATTATGTTGTAAGCAGCAGCAGCCACCAAATACCAAATACCAAATACCATTACCATCCAGCTTTGAAGTGAATCCCGTGATTTACTTTCCCTTCTCCCTTTTTTGCTCTTTCCTTTTGGCTGAAGTTGAACAATCCAATCCCCCTCCCCTTTCGTCAACTATTTTTGTGTTTGTGACTTTACTACTTCGTCTATGTGAATCCTCCGTCCTCACCGAACCACGAACGGTTTTGCTTGGACCAACGGACCGACCAATTTCCCACCACCCATTGATATTTACTTTGTTTGTAGCCGCTTCAACCTTGCTGGGTCTATAGAGAGATTGCCAAGCGATCGACCTGGTTTATACAGAGAAATGGGGGGGGCGTGAAGATCGCCGGCACCTCCTGCTTCAACTCCTCCTTTCATTCCCTTCTTCCTCCCTCCTCATCCCCTTCTTCCTCCCAACCCTTCGCATCCACCACCACCTCCCTCTCCCCTGCCAATAGCACCCAGATAAGGCGTCTCCATGGCTTCTGCGATCGCCCCTCCCCTATCTTCAGCGGTTTCTGTCCCTCGGGACCACCTGACCTACATTCACAGGCAATGACAGATTGATTTTCATTGATTTTCACTATAACAGAAGAGAAGAGTATAAATACATAGCAACGAACCACTATTTTCGTAACTTGAACCCACAATTATTTAGATTGAGCTGAAGGCCTTCAAGGAGTGCCCTCAGATCAATCATAGCAAATTCTAAATTTCACTAACAAATTCTAGCATCAAAAAGAATACAGACTTCAAAAATTTCACTAAGCAAACACCATGAACCTGTAAGCTCCACCACTAAACGCCAGCCAAGCAACTTCAAAACCCCTAACGTCAAGAACGTCTGTAGCCTCCGACGATGTCCATCGCCGTTACCGTCTTCCAGCGAGCGTGCTTGGTGTAGGTCACGGGGAGCGAGGCGACGAATGAGGCAACTGATATGCTTGACTCCACCACGGCGTGCGAGGCGGCAGATGGTAGGCTTCGTTATTCCAGGTGGCGCTTCGCTCTACCCTTGCCCAGCCCCTTTCCGCCCTTCCCACGACCAGACGTGGTTGCCCCCTCTTCAAGAAAATCAAAAAAACGAAAGGACGATGGATTTTATAGAGGGAAGCTATCATTGTCTTGGGGAAGCTCTCAGCAATCAAAAACGCCTCTTGCTCTACCCAAAAACACCTCCTACTCCCAATATAAACAGACTCTTAATTACCCTGCAGCTGACAGTATACTGGCCATTAATTACCCTGTGAGTTGCCTTGAGCTATGGGTCGGGGTAGCGTGTTTACCCTCTTGGCACGCTCTTTTAGACAGAGAGTATGTATGAGATTTACCCTCTGCATAGCGTGTTTACCCTCGGTGGTAGCGTGTTTACCCTGCGGACGCTCTTTAAGGCATCTCACAGAAAAAGATTAAATAAATCTTTTACATAGCGTGATGTCTTTTCTGTGAATTGGGTAAGATTTGTTTTCTGTGAATTGGGTAAAGATTTATTAAATGAATCTTTTAAATGAATTGTTTTTAAATAAATCTTTTCTGTGAGTATGTCCACAGGGGGGGGCGTGTTTACCCTCCGCGCCTCAAAGCACGCTCTTTGAGGCATGCTTTTTGACACTTCGGCTTCCCCCGTCATTTCCTTTCTAAATTTAATATTTTCTCTCTCAAAACTTTTCTCAATGCCTCATCTCAACCGTTAATTCCTTGAGATTAAATCCAGACCGTCTTTTATCAACCAGTTTGTCCTAGTCAGCTTGTCCTAGTCAGCCTTAGAATTCAAAAATCGCTGTCAAATGTATTATATATATATATATATATATATATATATATATATATCATAAAAATGTACATGTATATTCAACACAACCCTAGGCACAACACCACCTTTGGGGGTGAACATTGAGGTACAACCCAGCCCACCATTACAACACACTCCCTTCACTATCTCTGAACTCCAACTCCAGCTCCACAGCTCTACAAGACTCCTCTGCTACCCGTGGAAAAAAGGGAAGGGCACATCAAAGTGTGTCTAGCAGGAGTGCACAACTCTAACAGAGGAATGTCTATGTGTGACATTGTGATGCATAAAGAGAAGACAAGTGCATAACGAAATAAGTATACAAGTAAACAACTAGTGCATGGAGTAAATAAGTAGACTATGTGCTAAAGGGCGTATCTAAGTAAAATAAAATAGCAAAGCTAGTATGGTACTGATCACTCCATATTTTACACTTTTTTCCCGCATGTTTGCATGCCATTTAGATCGCCCAAATCATGTTTTTCACGATATATCGACGAAATTGCGATGCTTTTCACGATTTGTTGTTTTTGTCGTATTTCAAGTGATTTGGAGCGATTTGGAGTGATCTCGAGATACGCTTACTCCAGAGTGTCACCGACGACCTCCCCGAGGGGTATTTCGCCATTGGAGAGGAGAGGAAGAAGAAAGAACGTCGCAGGAGCGACGAGGAGGCCAAAACAAACTGTTTGGGCATTTTTGGTGTCTCACTCGGCCGAGTGAAGGAGTCACTCGGCCGACCAGCGAGACACCGCTCGGCCGACCAGATCGGACACGTTTTATATGTGCACTCGGCCGAGCATCGGAAGCCACATCGGCCGAGTGACGAGACCCCGTCCGCCCGAGTGGCACTCAGACGAAGCCCATCAAAAATCGCCAACTTACTGTTTTTCGTCTGCCTGAGCTTCAGAAGACCCACTCGGCCGAGTGGCAAATGCCGACCGCCCGAGTACTAAGAAGCCATCGGCCGAGTGACGACAACTCACTCGGCCGAGCGACCCCCGAAGTGAAGACCCCCGAAGACCCAGACTTACTGGAAATTTACAGGGTTTCTTACTCGGCCGAGCGACTTTTGTCACTCGGCCGAGTGCGACGCGCTGCCTGTAGCGAAAATTGCGGATTTCAGGCTGCGCAGGGGCATTTTGGTCACAGTTTTTTGGACGATTTTGGGGGGTATTTAACCCCTGTTTTTACCCTAGGTTAGAGAGCTTTTCTCTTTAATTTTTGCAGCTTTTTAGATTAACTTTTTAGCTTTTATTCTTGTGATTGGAGAGGAGACAAAAGTGGATTTTTGTTGGATTATTGGAAGAACTCCATTGGTTTGTGTCTCTCACCTCTAAAAATACTATTTTTATTGCTTATCTCAATATTGTGATGAATTCTCTTGTGATTTCCAATGATTATTTTTGTATTTGTGCCATGAATTGTGAGTAGTCCTTACGTCTTGGGGCGTGGGGATGAACCCTACGAGCCCAATTTCAGATTTGTGATGAATTGGTAGGAATTTTGCTAGAATTGCCTATTAGGGTTAGTTTGGGATCGATTTACTACGGATAGCTAGGTATTCATATCAATTGGGATTTGCAAGAGATTGGATCCCAATTCGATAGGAAACCCTAGAAATCCGAATTGGGTTGAAATCGAATTTCCGTAGTATCGGTTTGCAAGAGATTGGACCGATACTAGGATTCTCGGTTGCAATTCCATGCCAATACCCGTTTGCAAGAGATTGGACGGGTAGGAACTATCCCAACCTAGGTCGCGGCCCGAGTTTGCACGAGAGTGGGCTCGGGGCGCGATTGAACGATGATGTTGATCCTAATGCTAGCTTGCCTAGGCTAGGGTTTGCAAGAGATTGGACCCGAACCTAGGATAGCTATAGACCGGCAACAGCGCGAGAGCGTGAGCTAGGTTTTACATTCAGTTGCAACTAGTTCATCGAGATTTTATCCTAGCAATTTTGATACCAACGAATCACATTGACGAGATACGGTGAGTAGCGGGGATTCCCCATTCCCTAGACGTTCTTTATTTGATTTGATATCTTCGTACTTTGTCTGACGATTGTGACAGGATCGCCAAAGGCAAAATTCTCTCTTTTCTTTTCTTAATAGCCAGGTTGTTCGGAGCAAGCACTTTCATTCGTCCTCCCTGTGTTCGATAACCCGCTCGTCGCTACACCGTGCGCTTGCGGTAAAACTACACGGTCGCACTTTTGGGTTACATTCCGGAGCGATCAAGTTTTTGGCGCCGTTGCCGGGGAGGCGATTGCGTTTGATCTTACCACCCTAGCTATTTCTTTCTTTTTTTTTATTTCATTATTATTTATCTAACCCTTCCATTGTGCTAATCACTTCTTTGAAACTCTGTTTTCTCATTACATGTACACGAGATCCACGGCGGACCCTGAAGCTATATTATTTGATCCCGAGATCGAACGTCCTGTGCGGAGAATCAGAGCGGAGAGGAGAAAAGATCGGGAAGGGAGGTTTATGACCAACCCGGAAACTGCGGAACAATTAGCGGCAAGGATGGCGAGGATCATTTCTATTCGCGATAGGCTTCGGCCTAAGACCTCTTCTACTACCTCGTCCATTGCCATGCCGGAGTTGGCGGCTGACAAGAACTTTGAGCTGAAGACTGGACTAGTGGTTCTGATGCAGCAGGATCCATTTCATGGGAATGCCCATGAAAATCCCCACTACCACATCCAGCTATTTTTGTCGAAGTGCGCCACATTTCAGATGATGGGGGTCTCCATCGATGCCATCAGACTGTGCCTCTTCCCCTTCACATTAAAGGACAAAGCACTTTATTGGTTGAGGACGCAAGCTGAGGGAGTCTTTACCACATGGGACGAGTTGGCGAGTGCATTCATTGACAAGTTCTATCCGCCCTCCAAGACGGTAAAGATTCGGAGCGCTCTTATGTCCTTCAAGCAAGGACCCCAAGAGACGCTCTATGAGGCTTGGGAGCGTTTCAAAGATCTGCAGCACCAGTGCCCGCACCATAGCATTGAAGATTGGGAGCTAGTTCATAGCTTCTACAATGGTCTCCAACCGGGGACCAAGCAAATTATTGATGCCGCGGCAAATGGTGCTATCCTATCCAAGACTCCCGACGAAGCTACGGCCCTAATTGAGGAGATGGCCTCAAATAATCAACAATGGGGCGATGAGCGAGGACACTCTACGTCCTCCTTGAAGCCAACTAGCATCTATGAGGCGAAGGCCGTAGCGGAACTCACAAGCAAGTTTGATTCTCTCCACAAGGTAGTGGAGAGACTGGAGAAGTTTATCACGGAGCCCCAAGGAACCCCTTCCACATCCGCACCAACGAATAAAATGAGTGATTGGCAAGACCAATCTCAAGCTACATATTTGGGGGGAGAACAAGGAGAGGGATCCTTGGAGCAAGTTCAATATGTCGCGGGGAATCAAGGATATTGGGCCAATCCGGCCACTAGAAACCATCCCGGTTGCTCATATGCAAACAATGAAGGAGCTTTGAACCCGCCGCAACAACCACCTCAACAAGCTCGACCACCACCACCACCACAATACTATCCACTGAGGGGGCCTCCACAACAAAATTTCCAACCGAAGCAACAAGTTGGACCCTATAGGCCACCCGGATACAATCAAGGGTGGAGAAATCAAAACCCCCCACAAGCTCAACAACGATCCGACTTTGAAGCTAAAGTGGAGGAGTTTATGGTCGAGCAAAAGAAGGTCAATGCTTCCTTGAAGGCGGGCCAAGACTCCCTTACAACCGTTGTGGCACAAATCTCGGAGCAATTGGTGTTGCTCAATCGAAATACTCAACAATTGCCGGCTCAACCCGAGCAAAACCCACGGGGCAACACCGGCCACATCAATGCCGTGGTTGTCGTTACTACTAGAGGCGGGAAGGATACCACCCCCGCCATGATTCCTACCGAGGAGCCCGTGGAGGAGAATGTAGAGCCAATTGAACCGGTAGTTGAAGTTGATAGGGAGAAAGAGCCGCAAGAAAAGGAGAAATCTAGAGCGGAGCAATTGATTGAAGAGAGGCGCTTTATGCCACCGGTCCCATTCCCCCAGAGGCTTGCTAGAGCAAAAATGGAGAAAAGGCTAGCAAAGTTTCTCGAGTATCTGAGAGGGGTTAGCCTCAACATTCCTTTCCTCGACGCCATCGTGGAAATCCCGACATACGCTAAATTTTTAAAGGATTTGATTTCGGGGAGAAAGATGAAGGAAAAGATTATGCTCGTCGAGGAGGGCTCTTGGTTCACCAAGAGAGAGAGAAGGAGCCGGCTAAATTCAAAGACCCGTGGAGTTTTTGAATTCCTTGCACCTTGGGCGGCGTCCCTTTACAAAAGGCGTTGGTGGATTTAGGGGCTAGCGTTAGCCTCATGCCTCTCTCTATGTTCCTAAGGCTAAACACTGGGACAAAATTGAAGCCTACCGACATGCGGATACAATTAGCCGATGGGCAGATCACAAGGCCGGTGGGGATTGCAGAGGACATCCCGCTACAAGTCCCGGGGGGCATATGCTTGCCATGTGACTTCGTGATCATGGACGTTAAGGAGGAGGGAGATACGTCATTGATACTTGGACGCCCGTTCCTCACCACCACCGGTGTCATTGTCGACGTGCGAGAAGGTACCCTAACATTGAACATCGGCAACATCGAGGTGGAGCTTCATATTCCTAAGGCAATGAAACATATGCCTTACCACGAGGAGCTGGACTACATGGACCCCCTTGACGAGGTAATTGAGGAGGCGATCCCTCACTCCATCGGCGCTCTATTCAAAGAAGATTTCAAGGAAGGGCCGGATTTAGGCCAAGATGAGAAGATGAATGATTCCCCCGACTTCTCCGCTGAAATTGATGAAGGCGACGCTGATGTCACAAGGATTCGAGAACTCTGCAAGCTCTCGAAATTAAAGTCTCCGAAGAAAGCTCCGCCGATACGGAAATCGGTGTCACCGGTGAAGCCAAGGACCGAAGCAAACGCTAGCTTGGAGGAGCCACCCCCAACACTATTCGAGACGAGAGACCACCGAGGGAGAACACGCCGCCGCAACTTCCGAATCCAAGCGTTCTCCCCAGAAAGTTTGACGGGTGCATCCCATATGCACCAAACATCCCGCATTAATTGAAAATCAAAGGGGATCGAGCTCACGACCTTAAACGAGCACTTGTCGGGAGGCAACCCGACGGTTATTACTTTATTTTCACTTTTTTTTTATTTTTGTTTTAGAAATTTTTAGTGTTTTGAGTCGTTCGCCCAAAAATCTTGTGATAACGGGTCCTATTTTTCCTGACAGGAGAGGAGAACGAGGTACCCATCATTAGGAGGATGCACAAGGCGACGAGTAGCGCCCCAGGAAGGCGCTCGATGCTTAGGAGGAAGATAAAATCGACTGGAGGAAGAAAAAACAGAGTTTAGAGCTCAAACGAAGACAAACAGCAGCAAACAAGGCTCACTCGGCCGAGTATACTAGTCACTCGGCCGAGCACACAAGTTCGTCCGGTCGAGTCGCTCACGAATGAGGGAAGTCTGCTGTACCCAACTCTCTGTTTCTTTTCTTGATTTCAGTATAACTGCCACTCGGCCAAGTATATATATTCACTCAGCCAAGTAAAACTGATACGCTCCTAGGGCGAGTCTTGCCGAGTAGCTTGAGCCACTCGGCCGAAGCGTAAGCGGGGAGGAATTTTGTGTTGAGTTCACTCGGCCGAGCGACACAGTCACTCGGCCGAGTCGTAACTTTAACTATAAAAAGGCGAGGGGGTCGGGCGCGTTTCTCGAAACAAAAAAAAACGCTCTTGCCCGACCCTTCGCATTCCCAGTGCCCGAATCCCCCTTTGCTCGCCCGATCGCCCGTCCGTCGCCGCTGCTCGGCCACCCACCGCCGGCCGAGCCGCCGCCGCACCTCGCCCGAGTTGCCGCCGACGGCCACTGCTCCGGCCGACTC
This sequence comes from Scilla litardierei, assembly GCA_030789695.1. Taxonomy (NCBI): domain Eukaryota; kingdom Viridiplantae; phylum Streptophyta; class Magnoliopsida; order Asparagales; family Asparagaceae; genus Scilla; species Scilla litardierei. Next base: position 545,424,730 of record CM061142.1, read on the forward strand.
CGGTAACCTCATTTTTAGCCTATTTTCTCCTCTTTTGTGTATTTTTCGAGGATCCATGTATCTAACGAACCCCAAACCCAAATTAATTTCAATTTCTATCTATTATACCCCTAATGCCCCATACGTTTTGAATATTACTCGCTGATATCTCCGTTTCATGCGCAGGTTATATTTAGGAGCTTAGGGGAGCCCAGGGGAGCTTCCAGGGACTGATTTGGGCTACGTGGAGGCGTCATCTTCGCACGCTTCCATCGCTCTACTCTCGCAGCGTGTCGTGGTATATTCTTTCCTTTATTTTACGCACGCCGCATTTTTATTGGTTTTGGTGAGCGCTCGGGGCCCATATGCCGCCCCGGACACGGCCGCGGTCGAGGAGAGCTTCCGCCAAGCGGAAGCGGTCGGATGATGCCGGCCCCTCCCACGAGGTGGAGGACTCTCCTCCGCCTTCTCCACCACACCCCACACACCCAGCACAGCCTGCAGGCCCCGCACACCCCGCACAGCCTGCAGAGCCCGCACAGCCCATACACCCCACACAGCCACTCCCTGCCGATCCACAGCCACCACCTCCGGCTCCACTTGTCGGGCCGCTGGGGATCACGTTCCGGAACGACACACACCGCGTCGCTTTCGAGCGTATCTCCCAGCGCTCGATTGTACCCTCCAGGTTCGCACACCTTGCAAACCTAGGACGCCTGGGGGTACTCGAGGGGATGCTCACGTTGTACGACAATGTGGGCTGGCGAGATTTCTTCCAGGTGTCGGCGGACATGTTTATCCGTCCGACAGTTGAGGTTCTTAGTTCGATCGCCCGGACCGACGAGGGATGCTCGTTTCGGTTCATGGACCGAGAGTGCCAGGTCACTCTCGGTATGATGAGAGCTTTCTTCTCATGGCCCGATGTCCCCGGGGCCGACCATGGTTACGGCCCCACCCATATCCCCCCACCTTCCTTCGACGCCGGCGCCTTCTGGGCCCAGATTACGGGTCTTCACGCTGCCTTTGACCCTAGTAGGGCCAAGGCCTCGGCCATCGTCCACCCTTGCCTCCGTATAGCTCAGCGCCTCATGGCGACTACCTTTTTGGCGAGATATGAGCCGGGTACGATGTCCACGCCGGAGCTTTATATGCTCTACGCGATGACATGCCCCAGAGCTCTATCTAGGGAGGGCGATGAGTTGGTCCCCGCCGTCGTGATTGATGTCGCGGCTTGGTTTTTGGATCGCATCATCGTATCGGTGGGCGCTCGCTCACCGATATGCTGCGGCGGCCTGATCACCTTGCTCGCCCTTATGACCGGCGAGGACTTTCCTGATGACCTACGACGATCACCGGGCCCCACTTCACTGTCCATAGATGTTATGACCCGGATGAAGATGCTTCGTCCGCACGGTGAGCGACACTGGGTCTGGCTGCACGGCCCCTTCGGTGCCGATTACATGATTCTTCCGAGCCCAGCTCGGACTCAGATTGCACCGGCCCAGGTGGACTGGCTCCCTGCGATGGATGTTCTGATCCCAGCCGCATACGTGCTCGAGGTCGAGGAGGCCGAGCAGGCCCACGCTGCCCACGCTGCACCCGCAGACCCCATTGCACCTGCCGAGCCCGCTGCACCTGTTGACCCTGTGGCCCCTCAGCCTATCCCTGATATTTCTGCTGCCCCCGACACCTCTGTCCACACTTCTGTCGGTTTCGGGAGTACCCTAGCTGAGCCCACCTCCACTGCTTCCACGCCTACGACCACTTCCACTACCTCCACACCCACCTCCACTGCTGGCCCTCTGTCTGTCGAGCCTCTTTGCTCTGCCCTTCCCGAGTGCCCACCGACCTTTATTGAGAGTGGAGAGCCCTCTTTTGCTGCGGTCGTGGAGACCATGGCTAGCATGATCTCCGCTGGGGTTGTGCCTTTCAGACCACACACTTCCTCCCCAGCGGTAGTCACTTCTGTCCCCACCACAGCCGTACTTTCTGAGAGTGTAGTGACGTCTGTCTCCACTTCTGTGTCACCTACCTCTCTGGCCACCTCGTCGCCACTTTTGCACTCCTCTTTCGTTGCTGCTGCCTCCACTTCTTACCGTCCTGCCCTGCCTCACACTGAGGCCAGGCCCATATTTGCGAGCGCAGCACCTTTCGTTCCCTTCCCTGCTGAGCCCATCACCTACGCCACCAGAGTACGCCAGCCCCGACCTGCACAGCACAGACCGGTGCGTCCCTCTGCACCACCTCCCCCCGACACTATACTTCAGAGCATTCGTGCTCTCGAGGGGGCGGTGAGTGGCCTCAGAGGTGACCTTAGGACCCTGTCCTCCACCATCTCCGCGATGGCTGGCCGCTTCGACCTGCTTCCACAGATTCACTACTGCCTTACCCAGGTCCTCGAGCGGCTCCCCCGCATACCCACGCCCACCCAGCAGGTCCCCACCCCCACTCCTACACACACCCAGCCTGCTGCCACTTCCACACCCACACCCTCTCAGCAGTCTGTTCCACCACCACCTCCTCCTCCGCCTCAGGACGGGGACGGTGCAGCACCACCTTCTTAGGCACCCTTGATGCCATCGATTCCTTTTGTCGTTGTGCTGCCCGTCTCTGTTGGGTCCTGATGACTTTTGCCCACCCCACCCTCTCCTCACTGTTTTTGGTTACACATTTTGATCATATATTTATATATCATTTTTGGGAGAGCGGGAGAGTTTTTGGTGTCACTACTATATATCTGATTCACTTCAATATCTGCATGCATCATGTCCGCATCATATTTTTATTTCTTATTTTTCTTTTGTTATTTTATTTTCTTTTTCCCCATGCATGCATCCTCACTTACCCCTCACATTACTTGTCTCTCGGTGTGCCACACTTCGCACATTGAGGACACTGTGCCATTTAGCTTGGGGGAGTGAGTTCTCACGTTCTTTTCGATTTACCACCTTTATTTTAGTTTTTCGCGCCATTTTCCGCATTTGCACTCATCTTCATCATTTTTTCTTCTTTTTACCATGCATCACGTTTTTCTTATTTTCTTTGTGTGCTGCATTGTAAATAGCTTTATTTTCCCCTTTATCTTTATTTCTTTTTCATCTCATGCTAGAGATGACTTTTCTGTGATGATGATGACGTGGAGTTAGTTTTCTCTATATATGCATGCTATATTTGTCATGTCTTAGATCTTATTTCTGATATCATATGCTATGAATTGCTTTGCATTTAGAGATAGTAACCCACACTTTTTACGCATGAAAATGGATGAAATTTTATTATTAGCTGAGTCTGAATATTCATATGTATGCTATCGCAGAAAACACACCAAGATTCACGCATTGAATGCTTATATCTGGAGTACCGTTTTCTTTTCCTATATCACTTCTATATGCATGATTTGTACATTTCACTTCAGGATGATTGAATGATGTTAGGTATGATAAATCTGGATTAGTTTAGCTTTTTTTGTGATCGAAACTGAGTAGATTAGATTACCCTGCTGAAGTTGTCGTGCACGTCCTATAGAGTGAACCGAGAGATATATTTATTTCTTTCTCCACAAATCTTGAACATCATTTCTCTATTTTAAAATCATTGGTGAATCTCCCCTTAGCGATTCTATTATATGGCATTTCCCCCGCTATTAATTCCTAGCTCCAAATTTCCCAAAACCAAAGAAAGAAAATGAAAAATTCTTGTATATCCTTATTTCTCTTTGATTTGAGATCATTGTGTATATATGCTATTTGAAAAAAAAAAAAGAAAAAGAAAAAAAAAGAGAAAAGAGAAAAATCTCAATAAACGATCCCATCTCATGATCTCTCTTTCTTCTCTCTTTTTGTTTTTTATTTTTGTTGCTTTTGGAGCTTTATCGAAATGGGGATGTAAATATTTTTTTTATGCCACCACGCTTATAGATAAGCTTGGGGGAGGGAATCCATTGATGTGTGAGAGAGTGACTACTTGACGTTGCACGACAACCTAGGCTAAGTAATATTCTATACTCGGTGAGATTATTTTTAGCTTTACGAAGTCCAGAAATCCATGCCTAGCACTCATTTCATGAAATCCATGCTTATCTATTCTTTCTATTCTACGGTGTGATATTCTTATACTCCTCATAGAAAGCGTTCAATTGAAAAGTGTGTGATCTGCGATTTGTATACCGCTTTAAATGATTCAGACGATGTTAATTCTAAAATTATTCCGTTTTTCATGATTATATCATTGTTCGTGGGTTTTCTATTTCTATTTGCACCTTTATACTATGATATCGAAATAAAATTCTTTGACTTGTGTTTTACATTCAGTGCATGCTATATGATTGAGCCAAACCCACGTCCTGAGAAAATGATCTAGCAGCTTCCCTCCTCGCTTTCTTCTTTCTTCTTTGTTTTTTTAGTTTTCCATTTTTCCGCCATTTTCGTTTTTGAAATCCACCGGGTTCGCCTTTTACTTATCTTCCTCGAGGACGAGTAAGAGGTAAGCTTGGGGGATTTTGATCACTCCATATTTTACACTTTTTTCCCGCATGTTTGCACGCCATTTAGATCGCCCAAATCATGTTTTTATATCGACGAAATTGCGATGCTTTTCACGATTTGTTGTTTTTGTCGTATTTCAGGTGATTTGGAGCGATTTGGAGTGATCTCGAGATACGCTTACTCCAGAGTGTCACCGACGACCTCCCCGAGGGGTATTTCGCCATTGGAAAGGAGCGGAAGAAGAAAGAACGTCGCAAGAGCGACGAGGAGGCCAAAACAAGCTGTTTGGGCATTTTTGGTGTCTCACTCGGCCGAGTGAAGGAGTCACTCGGCCGACCAGCGAGACACCGCTCGGCCGACCAGATCGGACACGTTTTATATGTGCACTCGGCCGAGCATCGGAAGCCACATCGACCGAGTGACGAGAATCCGTCCGCCCGAGTGGCACTCAGACGAAGCCCATCAAAAATCACCAACTTACTGTTTTTCGTCTGCCTGAGCTTCAGAAGACCCACTCGGCCGAGTGGCAAATGCCGACCACCCGAGTACTAAGAAGCCATCGGCCGAGTGACGACAACTCACTCGGCCGAGCGACCCCCGAAGTGAAGACCCCCGAAGACCCAGACTTACTGGAAATTTACAGGGTTTCTTACTCGGCCGAGCGACTTTTGTCACTCGGCCGAGTGCGACGCGCTGCCTGTAGCGAAAATTGCAGATTTCAGGCTGCGCAGGGGCATTTTGGTCACAGTTTTTTGGACGATTTTGGGGGGTATTTAACCCCTGTTTTTACCCTAGGTTAGAGAGCTTTTCTCTTTAATTTTTGCAGCTTTTTAGATTAACTTTTTAGCTTTTATTCTTGTGATTGGAGAGGAGACAAAAGTGGATTTTTGTTGGATTATTGGAAGAACTCCATTGGTTTGTGTCTCTCACCTCAAAAAATACTATTTTTATTGCTTATCTCAATATTGTGATGAATTCTCTTGTGATTTCCAATGATTATTTTTGTATTTGTGCCATGAATTGTGAGTAGTCCTTACGTCTTGGGGCGTGGGGATGAACCCTACGAGCCCAATTTCAGATTTGTGATGAATTGGTAGGAATTTTGCTAGAATTGCCTATTAGGGTTAGTTTGGGATCGATTTACTACGGATAGCTAGGTATTCATATCAATTGGGATTTGCAAGAGATTGGATCCCAATTCGATAGGAAACCCTAGAAATCCGAATTGGGTTGAAATCGAATTTCCGTAGTATCGGTTTGCAAGAGATTAGACCGATACTAGGGTTCTCGGTTGCAATTCCATGCCAATACCCGTTTGCAAGAGATTGGACGGGTAGGAACTATCCCAACCTAGGTCGCGGCCCGAGTTTGCACGAGAGTGGGCTCGGGGCGCGATTGAACGATGATGTTGATCCTAATTCTATAGCTATCCTAATAATATCTAGTGTAAACAACTAAACAACTAAAAGGGTATCTTATCACGTAGTATCTAGTGTACCAATCAAGCCAAAAAGCAAAAGAATAGAAAACATTTAAGAGTAAACAACTAAAAGGGAAACGAGTAAACAACTAACTTCCATGTAATAAAAAGGACAAGTAGACATACACATAGCACAAGGCACATAGAGCAGAACCACTTAGGAAACACAAAACACAAAGCACATCACACATCATAATAATATCTAATGTGATTCCTTATTCTAAGCTATCATGGAATCAAGAGGTGGCTCCCATTGGGATCAAGAGGTGGCCCCGACAAATTCCCCCAACTCCTACCGTGGCACTTTGGCCCAATGTAGCATTTTGGACCATGTAGCTGCTCCTTTCCATCATATCTTATATTCTCATAAGTCATTTGGCACATGGCCATATCACAACTTCATAAGTCACATGCATAAGCACATCCATTCACATTCCATCTTACATTGCATCCACAATGCACATATGCTACACATTGCTCGAGAACAGCACACTAGCCACCCTAGCTTCCAACATGGAAAACTTACCCTCTTGCAAGTAACAATGGAAGAGACATAAGAAACAATTGAAAGACATAAAAGGGATAGTTTTAAGCACTATGTATAAAAGGCATTACTTTTTAAATGAACCTTGAATGAAATGGCAACACTAAGTGCAACAACAAGTAACACCCAACAACAACAAGGAGGACAACAACAACATCAATGAAACTGCATTTGTAGTTCGAATTAGACATAGGTTTATAAATGGAAAATGTAGAGGATCCGCATATATTTCCAAATATGAATAATCATAATTTTCAGATAGTTGATTTAATTGTTATAGCCTGCAAAGTATATGGTACATAATCTGTCCAAAAAATTGTAAGGACCCTGGCTATGAGGAAAACACTAGAAGGTGGGGTTGAATAGTGTTTATAAATACAGAATTATAAATAAACCCAAATTGAAACAATGCTAACACAAAGTATGTTTCAAGGGTTCGGATTACCCAAGTCAACTTCCGACTTGTTCCCAGTAATCATACGTCCCTTTTGCTAGAACATGCACATGTGTAAGCTGAGAAACCTCAAAAAGTTTTGGGAAGACACGATAGGCGATTGATGTGGAACACACATGCACATGTGCCATGGGCAGGCGACTGTGAAACCAACATCAGTCGATTGTTACTAATACTTGAAACTTTCCAGAGAGCAGAGTCTGTAGAGTAATTATAGACAGACGACTGTTGAAGCTTTGACAGTCGACTGTGCCTTGGACAGGCGACTGTCAATCCAACATCAGTTGACTGGCCAAATGGAAAAAGAAAGTAACCTTTGGGCAGGAGAGAGACATGCGACTGATTAACAACTCACATGCGACGTTGCTTGGACATGCGCATGTCTTTTATATAGCAGTCACCTGAAAGGAGTTAAAGCTAACAGGCCCAAAAATTAATTGATAAAGTTTGTGCCTAACAGGCGACTATAGAACAAATCACACTAGACTGTTCTGAGATAGGCGCCTGTAAATCGTTCAGAAGTCGCCTGTTGAAATCGCAAAATGCACATACTTGATAAATGTGAATTGGAGTCTAAGGAAATGTGATCTACTGATTTCCTAGGACAGAAATGAAGATGTGTGTGTGCTCCAACATAATTCTACTTCTAAGCTACATACTAGAAGAGAATAAAAAGATTACATTTTGTAGAAGCCTCTCTTCTATCCAAAGTATGGGCTTGAAGTCTTCTAGGAGCTTCAATCACCATCTTTAATCATCCAATCCACTTTTCATGCTTTCATTGATCTTTGAGTGACATCCATTGCTAATTGATCTTCATGATATGCTAATGCAATGGATTAACTGCAAATATGGGATTAGTCACAAGTATTTATATTTGCTCTTCATTAACACCAAGTAGAGAGAAGTCCAATACTCAACATTCTCCCCCTTTTTAATGATGACAAACAACATAAACAAAAAGATAAATAATTGTGCTTAATGAAAACTTACTCCCCCTACATATATGCCAATCAAGTTAGTTAATGTATATAAGGGCATCTATAGATCAATTGAAGCGAGCATGTAAGATATGTATGAATGAAATGATTTTAATTCTTGAAATCTAAATCTTGAAATCTTGAAATCTAAAGCTTCAAATCTAGGATTTTATAATCCAAGTTCATTATATCTTACTCCCCCTGAATTTAAGGCAACTTCAAACTTAGATTCAAGTTTAGAAGTTACTTAGCACATAATTATGATATGTTTATTTCTCTCCCCTTATGGCATTATCCAACAAGTGGGAGTAGAATAACAACAACAATAGTACTAAATAAGTACTAAAACAATCATGAGAGTCTAAAGATATGATATATATCTAATGCGATGCCAAAATATAATCGGAGAAAAATAATCACGAAGGTGCATCTCATTGATATATATACCAAAAGCTTATAAACACAAGAAATCTTAGTTGACTAAAGGAACGAGAATCCAATATCAACATCTCATCATGTATATAATAGAGCATACAAAGAAAGCCAATTTCATAAGGTTCACACAATCAATATAAAAATAAATGAGACACAATATGAAGCATCATATCACACACACACACACACACATAATCAACAGATACACGGAGTACAAAATACAACATCAACTCCATGTACATCAAAAGTATGATCATCATACATATATCATCATCCATCAGAGAGTAACTCTATAATGCAGACAAAAGCATACCAGGAGTACAAAAGACAAACTCCTAATACTATAACAGCATCCAGAGGTACAAACATACACACCAAAAAAATACATACACATACTCAAACCATAACAAAAAGAAGTCCTATGGTGAGTAGAGGCAGAGCAGCATCAGTAAATCTGAATGACAGAGGAGTTCGAAGGGCGACCAGAGCGACAGAACACCAGTCTGGAAGAGCGACGAGAAGGACACACACAAGCATTTCGCTTTGATGACGAAGCACCAGCAACATTAGGGGTCTCCACATGATCAGGCATAGAAAACTGACCAACGAGAGTAGTAACAGGCACAGAGGAGAGAACATCAGTAGATGAAGGCTGGGTGAACTCAGCAAGAGGTGCCTGAGTATCAATAGGAGGATGAGGAACAACAGAATGGTGCGCATCCTCAGAAGGAGGGAATAGAGCCTGGAGGGCGATCGGAACCGGAAAGTCGTGATACTGAAACGACTTATAGTTCAGCTCAAGAAGGAGCAAAAGCTTCTGATCCATGTCCGAAACTTTCGTTTCAAGCAAAGAAACTCTCTCATTCAACTGAGCGAGGAGAGGGTCTTCTGATGGAGCTGAAAGAGAAGGAGGGGATGGCTTGTCAACATACGGAGGAGAGGGTTCAACCTCAGAAGCTGAAGGAAGAGGATCATCGACTGATATCCCCAGAGACTCTTCAGAGGACGGCAAGGACTGAGGACTCTGAGAGCGGGGTGAGGAAGGAGAACCTTATTTCCTCAATGGTTTTAACCAAGATGTATCAGTTTTGGGGGCCATGATGACAGATCGACAGAACGACACGAAAATAGGGCACGATCAAATGAAAATGGAGATATATACCTAATCCACGACGAACGAAGTGGAAGGAGAGACCCAAGCTCTCAATCGAGTTATCGAGGATAGAGATCGATGGGTTGGATCTTCAAAACGACGAGGGAGAGGAAGAAACTGTTAGAGTTCGAAGTGGAAGACGAGGGAAGTGGAATGGATGAGAGAGAAAAAATCAATGGCTTCGTGTATATAAGATGGGATCAAATGAATCTGGGATGTTGGATCGTCAGATCGACGGCTTAGATCGAGTTTACGAACCACCACTGATGGGGACAATCGACTGATGTGAAATCGTCAGTAGATTGGCCGAAAAGATAGAGATCTGCTTGGGTTGACAGATAGTCGCCTGTTAAGTAACGCATAGTTGCCTGTCGAAGAGACAGTCGATTGTAACTTGCACAACAGTCGTCTGACAGAGGATTAAGAAATATGTTGAATAAACAGAGACATCTCAAGATTAGGACATGCGCCTGATGAACAACTTGCAGTCGCATGTCGCAGAGATAGTCGACTGAAAAATGTTCATCAGTCGCCTGTGTGAAAAATTCAGTCTGTAGTAGGAAAAATTGAGTTGGGCAAGCGATATCGAAGGAATGACAGTCATCTATCCTGGTCCAAAGTGTACATAGAGGCTGAAATCCAGAGGATTGAGACAATTCACCGTAGGACCTATACTCTAACAATACTCTAATCAAGAAATCAATATCAAAATATTATAGATTAATGTACAAATCACGTATTTTAGTCCAAACAATCGAAATCATCAAAATCTCAAATACATCTCTTCAAAAATATATGAGAAACATATAGCCTAGCAAAACAAGAGAAGTAAAATGATGAAATGAGTTCAAGCATGATATAACATGAAACAATGAACCTCTATAATTCAGATTCACCCATGATCCCTAATTCTCCACGCAACCTCACAAATGTATCTTCTTTAAGAGGTTTAGTGAAGATGTCGGCGATTTGTTTTTGGGTTTCAATGTACTCTAAGATGATGTCCTTCTTAGCTACGAGATCATTAATAAAGTGGTGTCACATATCTATGTGTTTGGTACATGAGTGATGTACCAAATTCTTGAAAAGACAAATTGCACTTTGGTTATCAACCATGATAGGACTAGTATCACAATTGACACCATAGTCTTTAAGTGTGTGTCTCATCCAAAAAACTTGTGCACATGCAAGACCCGTGGTAATATATTCTGCTTCAGTCATGGACAATGATATCGAGTTATGTTTCTTGAAAAACCAAGAAACTAGGGAATTTCCTAGAAAATGGCAAGTACCACTGTACTCTTCCTATCGGATTTGCATCCGGCAAAGTCGGTATCACTATATGAGATTAGCTTATATGTGCTAGACGTAAGGTAAAGTAACCCATAACTAGTGAATGATTGAGGTAACAAAAAATTCGTTTAACCGCAATCAAGTGTTAATCCTTTGGTCTAGCTTGATATCTAGCACAAAGACATACGGAGAACATTATATCAGACCTACTAGCAGTTAATTAAAGTAAGATACCGATCATACCTCAATATAGACGAACATCTACATCTTTCCCGTTCTCATCCTTGTGTAGATGGGTTGTCGTACTCATGGGAGTCCGTTTTACTTGAAGACGATTCCATCCCGAATTGCTTGATATGCTCCTCGGTGTTCTTTGTTTGATGTATGAAAGTTTCATCCTTTATTTACCGAATTTTGAGTCCAAGGAAGTAGTTTAGCTCACCCATGTGGCTCATTTCGAATTCATCATTCATAGACTTAGAAAATTCTTGGCAAAGATTAACGTTAATAGAGCCGAATATTATATCGTCTACATAAACTTGAATTAACATGATGTCATTTTCATAATGTTTAATAAAGAGAGTTGAATCAACTTCACCCATTTTAAAACCTAAATCCAAAAGAAAGGTTTTGAGTCGATCATACCAAGCTCTAGGAGCTTGTCTCAACCCATATAACGCTTTCTTAAGTTTGAAAACATGTTTGGAAATTTTTCATGAATGAAACCAGGTGGTTGAGAAACATAAACTTCTTCATTAATAATATCATTTAAAAATGTACTTTTAACATCCATTTGAAATAATTTAAACTTTTTATGGGATGTAAAAGACAAAAGCAATCTAATAGCTTCTAATCTAGCTACGGGGGCAAATGATTCTTCGAAATCAATACCTTCATCATGCTGATAGCCTTGAGCTACTAACCTTGCTTTATTCCTTGTGATGATCTCGTTCGGATCGGTCTTGTTCTTAAAAATCCACTTGGTCCCAATCACTTAGTGACCACTTGGAAGAGGAACGAGCTCCCAAACTTTATTTCTCTCAAATTGCATGAGCTCTTCTTCCATTGCAACTATCCAAGAGCTATCTTCACACGCTTCTTGGATGTTCTTTGGCACAATGGTAGATACAAATGCACAATGAGAAAATTCATCAATTCTTGACCTTTTTCGTACACCCACACCAATATCTCCAATAATTTGGTCATGGGGGTGATTACGAACGGTTGCATATTTTTTGGGAATCCCTGCATCACTTGGAACATCTTCAACAATTTCATTAGTATTGTTAGTCTCAATAATAGAATCATTAATTTTAACATTACTAATGGAATCACATAAAACATCTACACTATCAACAACATGAGGAATATCAAAATCTTCATAAAATGATACGTGTAGTGATTCCTCGATCGTTGAAGAGGTTTTGTTGTATATCTATTAGGCTTTTCTACGTATGTAATATCCAACAAAAATTCCTTCATCAGATCTTGGCTTAAATTTATCTAAGTTACCAAAAGTGTTCTTTATAAAACATTTTGAACCAAAAACACGAAAATATTTAACTTGCGGCTTTTTATCATAAAATAATTCAAAACAAGTTTTGTTCGTTCGTGGCCTCACTAGGATCCTATTAAGAACATAACATGCCATGTGCACTGCATCCTCCCAAAATTGTAGTCCAAGATGACTATCATGGAGCATGGTACGTGCACACTCTATTAGGGTCCTATTCGTTTTCTCAACAACACCATTTTGTGGTGGTGCACGAGGAAAAGAAAAATTGTGAGTAATCCCATTGTCATCACAAAATTTGGTGAAAGATTCATTCTCAAATTCTCCTCCACGATCACTATGAATAGTGATAATGGTGGATCCTAAGAAATTTTGAATTTTCTTTGCAAATATAGTAAACTCTTCAAAAGCTTCATTCTTATTGGTTAAAAATGAAACCCAAGTAAATCTAGAGAAGTCATCAACGACAACTAATCCATAATGAGCATTACTTAAAGAGGCCGTTCTAGTTGGCCCAAATAAATCTAGATGAAGTAATTAAGGGGCCTCTTAGAAGTTATGCCTTCTTGAAGTTTGAAAGATGATTTGACAAGAATCACAAAAGTTTTTTTACTAAAAACAATTTTCGAAAAACCTTTTACTAGAACATGCTTAGCTAACTTTTATAAGTGTTTAAAATGCACATGACCAAAACACCGATGCCATAATAGTTGTTCATTTGTATTAGCAACTAAGCAATGTTCTATGGTTTTAGGCAAGCTCAAATAATAAATATCCTAATACCTGTAAATAAAATATGTGAATCAATATCTACAATTTTACACATACCCTCTCCAAAGTTAACCTTGTAACCCTTGTCACAAAGTTGACTAATGGAGATAAGGTTATAACATAAACCACTAACAAAAAAGACATTTGTAATAAGTGGGTTGGAAGGATTACCAACTTTGCCTACTCCAATGATGGTTCCCTTTTGATTACCTCCAAAAGTGACCGTTGCACCATCCTTGATGCTAATCACTTCGGATAGCAATGTGGGATCTCCTATCATGTGTTTGGAGAAACCGCTATCGAGTATCCATCCATTATTTTTAAAGCCAATACAACTTTTATTGCTCTCTTTCTTTTTCTTGGGTACATATATAATATACCATAAGCTCATGGTACCCAAGCTTTGTTGGGTCCAAGGGGATTAGCCCTTTGGAAGCCAAGTCCAAGTGGACTTTCGCTTCCCAACATAATTACCACTATTTATTACATCACTAAAATAGGAGTCAACATAAGCATTCCTATCAATTATGCTAGTGTTCTTAGGACCCCAAATTGTGTATGTTTTGGGTGTCCTTTTCCTAGTTGCATGCATATTTGGTTGAGTTCTATGTGGTGTGTGCTTCCTAGGAGCATGCGTTCTAGCATATGAAGATAGAGGTGGATAAGCATGGGACATATATGGGTTGTTTGCAAAATTAGGAGCATGCATGTTATATGCAACATATGGAGAATGCATAACATGAGGTGGATGAGCATACATGGAAGAATGATGTGTATGAACATATGAACGTGTAGGGGCACATGCATGAGTATTTCTCATGTGTGGGTTTACACGTGTCCGTGGGTGTGGACAATAAAAGGTGTCATTAGTGTCCACATGTGAAGTATGAGATTTTCTACGTGAATGAGAGTTGGTGTACATATATGCATGACCTTTCTTTTGGTTTCCACCCTTAGTGTGTTTCTTGCCAAAAAGAAGAGATTGTGAAGTGGTGGCCTTCTTGGTAGGTTTGCTACCAATAATGTTTTTGACACCACTTGTGGATGCACCGAAGGATAGCCTCATAAAATCTATAGTTACACCACTATAGGAGGTGCGAGATTTGGAAGCATTTGCTTCCACATAACCAAGTCCAACACGATGTGTGGCCAGAAATTGGTTTGCAAGCAATTTATCAAATTTCCCTTTCCCTTTGCTAAATCTCTTAACTTGGGAGGACATGAGCTCATATTTCTCCTTAAGAGAATAAATATTGGTATCCAAGGTGGACACACGTGTTTTGAGTCGTGCACTTGGGTTTTAAGAGAATCATTCTCAATACCCAATTGTGTGTTATGTGAAGCTAGATCAATACTATCTTTAGGATAAGTTTGATCTAGTTGAAATTTGAGGGAATTCACCTAATTTCTCAAGATGTCATTTTGAGAAACCAAAGTGGCTTTCTCAAGTGTAAGTGTATCAACAATGGTGTCATTGTTGGTAATGCATGGCATAGATGATTTGCTAACATTAGATTTCTTTAAAATAGTATATCTAAGCATAAGAGATTGATACGTAGAAAATAATTCTTCGTTAGCAATACGAAGTTCATCCATGGTTACGTCGGGTTCATCGATGTCACTATCACTCTCATCGTAGAGTGGATCTTCTCGGGCCATGAAACACATATGTGCACTCTCACCCTTTTCATCCTCGGATTCACTTAAAGAATCTCTGCTTGAATCATCGAACGTCCCAACAAGTCATTTCTTCTTATCCTTCTTGTATTTGTCGGACTTGTGGTATTTCGGAGCTTTCCACTCTTCTTTGTTTCTAAGCATTGGGCAATCCTTCTTGATGTGCCCTGGCTTGTTACACTTAAAACAAAGAGATGATGTATTGTTAGTGGAATCAAATTTATTTTTGGAAGGAAATTTACCTTTGCGAAAGAAGCGTCGGAACTTCTTCGCCATTTGTGCCATTTCTTCCAAGTCCATTTCGCTCTCTGATTCTTCACTATCAGAGGATGAAGAAGTAGCCTTGAATGCTAACGTTGTCTTCTTGGCCTCCGTTGGGTTCATCATTGCTCTAATCTTCAGTCGGTTCTCCCTTCTTACTTCGTAAGATATGAGAGTACCGATGAGATTCACCACTGTGTAGTTCTTCATGTCATTGACCTCCTCAATGGCGATTGCTCTTCTTTCCCATTTCGAGGTCATTCCCAAGATTATCTTTCTCACCTTTTCTTCTTGGGTGTAGACTTGTCCAAGAGCTTCAAGCTCACTGGTGATGTCGATGAAACGTCCGTACATCGTTGCATTGCTCTCATTATCCTGCATATGAAACATATCGAAGTTTTGTATTGCAACATATAATTTAGACAACTTTACCTTGTTCGTTCCCTAGTGGGTAACGACTAGATGGTTCCATATTTGATATGCACTCTTACATGTGCATATCTTATTAAACTCACCCGGATCCAATGTACAATGAAGAGCGTTCATTGCCTTGGCGTTGTTCACTTCGGAGGACTTCCCGGAGGGAGTCCATTTGTCAAAATCTTCTTTGGAGAGTTCAATGCATTCTTTGGGGAGGGTTCTCTAAAGAGAGACACTCCTAAGAAATGTCTCCATCCGGCATTTCCAATAGCCGAAATTTGTGACATTGAAGGGCAGAGGACGAACCATTGATTGTCCTTCGAAGATGGTAGACACACCATTGATGCGTCCGAAATGTAACCCTAAAGTGACCTAGTAATGGCACGAATTACACGGAGATAAATCCTCGGCAGCGGTGCCATAAACTTGATCGAGCCGGAATCAACTCCGAAATGATGTCGTCTAATCGCAAGCGCACGGTATATTGGCAAGCGGGTATCGAACACGGGGAAGCGGTGCTATACTACCTATCTACTCATAGGTTGAGTTAGACTTGCGGATTTATTGGTGGATGTGGATTGTTGAGTGTCGTAATGGTGATGGATGCGAAAGTCGTGTCACTCGATGTCGCAAATAAGGGATTCCACACAACATAAAAGAATAAAATATAAAAAGACTAAGGCTTTAGGACTCGCCACTAGGACCGTCGGATGTCGACGCTAGGCTAGGACTCTTACGTTGCATTGGTTTTATTGGGGATTGTAGCATCTAGGAAGTGAATTCATGCGTCTATGCATCATGAATCTAAAGTATCGCATTAACCCCGCTCGCTCGATAGGCGCATACGATGCATGCATTAAGGATCTACAATAATCTCACCACTCTCGTTGGTCGAACACTCTCAGCTCATACCACTCTCGTGGGTTAGAGCTTCGAGGTATTTTGGTGGCTCTTATTGACGCAATGGCGGTAGCTGTGAATTAGTGATATAGTTCGTCGGTGGATCCCCTCAAGGCACGAGCCGAGCATGGTCACGAACCTTAGTTAAATCCACTAACTCCCTAATTAAATCCGTAGGATACTCCTTAAGCTAATCGATTCCACCGACTGTGGGCACGATCTCAATACGAGTTCTCCTAGGGATCTTGCTAGATCAACCAAAATACAACTCCTTTTATATCCAACGCATCATAAAAATCCTATCTTTACATATAAATCCTAAAATCCTAGGGCTAATCCATTAGCCCTAGATGGAATTACTCATGCATCGTAGGAAAAGCAATAGAAGATTCAATAATAGCAAGAGAATTCATCATAGCATGCATCAAAAAGATATTGAATAAGCAATCACAAAGAAAATAATAATGGAATTCAAAAGGACAAAAATACTTATCATCATACAAGAGGAGGGGCCTAGGGCATAGCCTAACTCCAAAAGATCGTCTCCACAACTTTCTAAAAACTCCACAAAAAGTATACAAAAAAGTCCCCCCTTGACGACTGCCAATCTCTCTTTAAAACCCCTAAGAGTTAGGGTACCAATATCCACTAAAACTGCTCAAAAAGTGCCACCCGATTGGGTGGAAGTTCACCCGATCGGGTGGAAACAAACAGAGACACTGAACTGCTGAAAATGGGCTCACCTGGTCGGGTGGATAGCCCACCAGGTCGGGTGGGAATCAGATTCCAGACATCCCAGAATTTCAGCACACAGCTGCGCTCAGAAAATTCCAGAAAAATGTAGAAAAATCGAATTTGGGCATGCGCCTATCTTTGGAAAGCTGACGACGATGCCAACGCTAGAAAAATAAGATATCACCCAAACTCCCACTGGAATGATAGCAGATCTTCAATGAATGCAGAAGCAGTGCACGAAAGGGGAAGAAAAGGCCACCCGATCGGTTGAAGTGTCAACCGGTCGGGTGAGTTCTTCCCCAAAATGACCCGAGGAGATGACCCGATCGGGTGGGAAGCTCCTCCACGAATGTCACTCTCACCACCTGGTCATTCACCTGATCGGGTGGCGCAGTGTGTTGCCCGGGTGGAGCGCAGGACTGATACCATGATACGACGCGGTTGGGTGGCTCATCCACACGACCGGGTGAAGCTTCAAAAATTCAACTCCTCGTCTTTGGCCATCAGATCTTTGCCGTATAAGTGCGCTTTGGTCCCGACATGCAAGGTTGACTCCAGAAGACACCGAAATGCCGACATTTGCACGTGTCAGAATCCATGAGTCATGGTATTATAGAACCATGCTTTCTTCATTCTCCTCTTATTCACTCCTTCTCTCTTGCCCCTTCCTTGCTTCCCGGCAGCTTTAGGTCACCGAATGCGGCGCCTCAAGAGTCCCGGTGTCGAAGCACGCGCTCTTTCCTCCAATATACTCCAAATTGCTCGATATTCCCTGAAATGCAATCAAACACTCTTAAAGTACAATAGTTTCAATTATGAGCGTAAAAGCGTATGAAATATGTAATTGAGCAATCATTTTGACGTGTAATCGTATAGATTAAATGTGGAATATAATGACACATCAAAATCCCCCAAGCTTACCTCTTACTCGTCCTCGAGGAAGATAAGTAAGAAGATAACACGGGAGCGGGATACAATGGAGATGTGAGGCGGTGGCGTGTAATGGAGACAACATGTTCAATCTTAAATCAGAAAATATAAGAATCCAAGGTGTGCAAGATCTCGTGAACACAAGTCAATATGAAATTAGAACACATATACACAACAAATACTTAAGTCTCGCTCAAATTAAAATAACGTGGATTTCAATAAATGTAATGAACTTGATAAGTAATAAAATGAGAGTAGAGTTCTATCATATCATAGTTCATCATGCAATATACTAAGTTCACAGAAACAAAACCAATGTCCACAACTCATTCTCTAAGCAGTATAATGTGTCATGATCAAACGTTTTCAAGCATGCATGGTACTTTGTTATGCTTCATGTAATGAATTTAGCAGATTCGATCAAGGTGAGGCATCACCACACTACGACCATTTCAAGACTCCTAGAACCCATCTACTTTGCCATGTCTTTATTCTATATAGAAATGGAGATAAGGATATGGGATTTTTGTACTTTTATATTGTTTTTGGCTATATGAATGTTTCATATACATTTTTCTTTCTTTATATACATGAGATAACTCAATATATACAAAGAGCGGCTTATGCATCCCAGACCAGATGGTCTTAGGGCATTGGGTTACGAGAAACCCCTAGGGCCTTTTATTCAGGATATTTGTTTGATTTTTTGCATTTTTGGGATTTTTGCAAACTCACGTAAATGCGATGGAATGCAAAACATGATCAAAGATTATTTATTGGCTATTCACAAAAGAAAAAGAAAAAGCATAGAATCTAGACATGGCTCGGTTTCTGGAATCCTAATCATCACTACTTTGGTTGTCGTGGGGTTATCCTATCTCTTTTTGAATCACTAAACATCCATGAAGCAATAGAATTATCAATCAAATCTCGCAGGAGTCAAATGATTATTTTCAGATTTGATTCATTCATTTTTAGCTTAACTGTTTCGAGAATATGGTTGTGAAACTATGGATTCTACTATGAAAAAACATATTAACAAGGATACACTAATCAAGAAATCGAACTCTAATCTAACCGATATCAGAGTTCAAAAAAAAATAAATCCAAGATATTTCATAAAAAGTGAAGCATATGAGACATAAATATAGAAGTGAACATGGTTCATATGGAAATTTCGAAGTGTGTTTCACGATGAAGCAAAGTGTGTGCACTATGCACTCCCCCAAGCTTAAACATCACATTGTCCTCAATGTGTGTATGATATAAATAGAGGACAACGACAAGATGGGGGGCACTCAACAAAATAGTTTCTCTCCCCTAAGCTTAAACATCACATAAAAATTGGGGGGAGAAGCGAAATAAGCGCCAAATACAAGGGTGAGCATGGATGATAAATAATGGGTTGGGTGCAAAAGATAATTGAGCCATCATATGGGGTGAATTTATTAAACTAAGAAAGGATATAAAATCCTATGCGGTCCTCTCACTGTCGAGAGGATTCGTGTTTATTGAAAGCATAAAATACTACACTACTAGATTGGTACCACCTATAGCAAAAGACGGATCCAGTATCTTTGTCGGTACAGACAACTGTTCTAACTGCTCCTTCTGTGGCTCCACTAGGCGTGTGTGTCCACAGACTCCGGCTTCCAGCATCTCCCTAAGGACTCCACCTGTACCCTGCAAGAGATAAGCCGCATCAATCTGATGTGGATAATTATTCCCCAAAATAAATGTATTCCAAAGAAGGTCATCAAAAGAAATATTCAAGATAAAGATCGGTTGACGACACTTCCCTGAAAATGTATCTCCGATTTCATGCACCATGACAGGTAACTCTCCGTCGTTTGTCTCAAGCTTTTCAGGCAACTCTGGCGTATGAGTGTGGATCTCATCAGGCCACTCCTCATCATCGTCAGACTCATCCCATCGCACCTCCTCCTCATATTCAATAGCATCCATGGGTGCTAACTCCTTGCTCTCCTCCTCGTATACGTCCCATCGTACCTCTTGATCATATTTATGTGTATCCTGCAGAAGGCACGATGAGTCATCAAAATCTGAATCATAAAAAACATCATATACATGAGGGAAATCAAAAGCAAAGGACGAATGAGTAAAAGATTCTCCCTGGATGGGAGCAATAAGCTCTGTGGGATAGTCCTCGACGTCAGAGGAAGGATGAGGTGGCTGCGAAAGCTCTAGAATCATTGTCTCCTTACAGGTTGAAGCATTAAGGTCATCAACCTGCCGTGTAAGAATCCTATCTAGGTACGCATAAAAATATGTGGTCCATATAATCTTAGCCATCTCAGCCATAACACCTGATCAACAAAGACGAATACTTGGAGAAAAATATCAGTGGCATAAGAAGATAGCAATAGTGATAAAGAAGGTGGTGAGGAATCTCTCTCTCTCTCTCTCTCTCTCTCTCTCTCTCTCTCTCTCTCTCTCTCTCTCTCTCTCTCTCTCTCTCTGTGTGTGTGTTTTTTTTTTTTTTTGTTTTTTTTTGTTTTTTACGCAGTCTAATCAACCTAATTGTGGTAAATAGATAATATGGCAAAACACCTCCCCGGCAACGGTGCCAGAAACTTGATGCGTCCGAAATGTAACCCTAGAGCGACCTAGTAAGGGCGCGAATTACACGGAGATAAATCCCAGGGAAGGGCGCCATAAACTTGATGCGTCCGAAATGTAACCCTAGAGCGACCTAGTAATGGCATGAATTACACGAAGATAAATCCCCGGTAGCGGCACCATAAACTTGATCGAGCCGGAATCAACTTCGAAACGATGACGTCTAACTGCAAGCGCACGGTATAGTGGCAAGCGGGTATCGAACACGGGAAAGCGGTGCTATGCTACCTATCTACTCCTAGGTTGAGTTAGACTTCGGATTTATTGGTGGATGTGGATTGTGGAGTGTCGTAATGGTGATGGATGCGAAAGTCGTGTCACTCGATGTCGCAAACAAGGGATTCCACACAATATAAAAGAATAAAATATAAAAAGACTAAGGCTTTAGGACTCGCCACTAGGACCGTCGAATGTCGACGCTAGGCTAGGACTCTTACATTGCATTGGTTTTATTGGGGATTGTAGTATCTAGGAAGTGAATTCATGCGTCTATGCATCATGAATCTAACGTATCGCATTAACCCCGCTCGCTCGATAGGCGCATACGATACTTGCATTAAGGATCTACAATAATCTCACCACTCTCGTGGGTCGAACGCTCGCAACTCGTACCACTCTCGTGGGTTAGAGCTTCGAGGTATTTTGGTGGCTCTTATTGATGCAATGACGGTAGCCGTTAATTAGTGATATAGTTCGTCGGTAGATACCATCGAGGCACGAGCCGGACATGGTCACGAGCCTTGGTTGAATCAACTAACTCCCTAATTAAATCCGTAGGATACTCCATAAGCTAATCGATTCCACCGACCGTGGGCACGATCTCAATACGAGTTCTCCTAGGGATCTTGCTAGATCAACCGAAATACAATCCCTTTTATATCCAACGCATCATAAAAATCCTATCTTTGCATCTAAATCCTGAAATCCTAGGGCTAATCCATTAGCCCTAGATTGAATTACTCATGCATTGTAGGAAAAGTAATAGAAGATTCAATAATAGCAAGAGAATTCATCATAGCATGCATCAAAAAAATATTCAATAAGAAATCACAAAGAAAATAATAATGGAATTCAAAAGGACAAAAATACTTATGATCATACAAGAGGAGGGGCCTAGGGCATAGCCTAACTCCAAAAGATCGTCTCCACAACTCTCTAAAACTCCACAAAAAGTATACAAAAAAGTCCCCCTTGACGGCTGCCAATCTCTCTTTAAAACCCCTAAGAGTTAGGGTACAAATATCCAGTAAAACTGCTGAAAAAGTGCCACCTGATCGGGTGAAAGTTCACCCGATCGGGTGGAAACAAACAGAGACACTGAACTGCTGAAAATGGGCTCACCCGGTTGGGTGGATAGCCCACCCGATCGGGTGGGAATCAGATTCCAGACAGCCCAGAATTTCAGCTCACAGCTGCGCTCAAAAAATTCCAGAAAAATGTAGAAAAATTGGATTTGGGCATGCAACCTATCGTTTGAAATCTGACGACGATGCCGATGCTAGAAAAATAAGAGATCACCTAAACTCCCAATGAAATGATAGCAGATCTTCAATGAATGCAGCAGCAGTGCATGAAAGGGGAAGAAAAGGCCACCCGATCGGTTGAAGTGTCAAATGGTCGGATGAGTTCTTCCCTAAAATGACCCGAGGAGATGACTCGATCGGGTGGGAAGCTCCTCCATGAATGCCACTCTGTCTCCTCACCACCCGATCATTCACCCGATCGGGTGGCGCAGTGTGTTGCCCGGGTGGAGCGCATGACTGATACCATGATACGACCCGGTCGGGTGGCTCATCCACACGACCGGGTGAAGCTCCAAAACTTCAACTCCTCATCTTTGGCCATTGGATCTTTATTGTATAAGCGCGCTTTAGTCCCGACATGCAAGGTTGACTCCAGAAGACACCGAAATACCGACATTTACATGCGTCAGAATCCATGAGTCATGGTATTATAGAACCATGCTTTCTTCATTCTCCTCTTATTCACTCCTTCTCTCTTTCCCCTTCCTTGCTCACCGGAAGCTTTAAGTCACCGAACGCGGCGCCTCAGGAGTCCCGATGTCGAAGCACGTGCTCTCTCCTCCAATTTACTCCAAATCGTTTGATATTCCCTGAAATGCAATCAAACGCTCTTAAAGTACAATAGTTCCAATTATGAGCGTAAAAGCGTATGAAATATGTAATTGAGCAATCATTTTGACGTGTAATTGTATAGATAAAAAGTGGAATATAATGACACATCAACCATCACGGTTGTGATTGTTGTACGAAGGAGGTGGAGGAATGTTGTTGTTGTTGGATGCTATCGCTATAAACCAACACTCTGATACCAATTGTAAGGACCCTGGCTATGAGGAAAACACTAGAATGGGGTTAAATAGTGTTTATAAAAATTAAACGATAGTTATACCAATTTAAATTCCTAACCAACAATAAATACAGAATTATAAATAAACCCAAATTGTAACAATGCTAACACAAAGTAGGTTTCAAGGGTTCGGATTACCCAAGTCAACTCCCGACTTGTTCCCGGTAATCCTACATCCATTCCACTCGGATACCATATGATACTCAAGTTAGAACCCTAACTTGAGGTTTTCTTTAAACCCACTTGTAGCAACCCTACAAGTGTAATCGAAACACAATCGATATCCTTGACTCCCACAACTTGGGAGCAAGCAAACCACTCTCACAAACCGAGAGTTAAACTAATATCGAAAGATATGAAATAATGAAATAGCAACACTTACATTCACCTATTCCTTGAAGTGGAACTTGAAGGAGCAAGTGTGTTGTGTGTTGATGTCTCTTTCAAAAAGAGAGAAAAGCCCTTTCACTTGTCTCCACCAATTTTCTAGAGGATATCACTTTGATTCTAGGTTGGAGAGCAAGAGAGAATGAGATTGGAATTCTTGGGGTTTTGAATTTGAGAGCTTTGAAAAACTTGAAGTTGAAAGCTAGGGGTTTTCAAGAGATGATCAAGAAGATGAGTAACCCCTCAATGGAACCATAGAAGCTCTCTTTATAGGTTCCCCAAAACCCCTAAACAAAATCCCCAAAAACCCCATTGAAATCCGTGGAGAAAAGACAACAGATAGAATTTACACAGTCGACAGTCGACTGGTGAAGAAAACACAGTTGACTGCTGCACTGTGTCAGAAGGTAGGTGAGAATTCAAACGGTAACTTACCACGTAAGACAGTCGGCTGATGAAGAAAAGACAGGTGTCTATAAAACTAATAGGTGACTGTAAATCCTTCTACAGGCGACTGGCCGCAACATGGGTAAGCTGAGAAACCTTAGAAAGTTTTGGGAAGACACGACATGCGACTGATGTGGAACACACGGCGCATGTGCCATGGGCAGGCGACTGTGAAACCAACATTAGTCGACTGTCACTAATACTTGAAACTTTCCAGAGAGCAGAGTCTACAAAGGAATCATAGACAGAAGACTATTGAAGCTTTGACAGTTGACTGTACCTTGGACATGCGACTGTCAATCTAACATCAGTCGACTGATCAAATGGAAAAGAATGTGACCTTTGGACAGGAGAGTGACATGAGACTGATTAACAACTTATAGGCGACTGTAGCTTGGACCGACACCTGTCTTTTGTATAACAGTCGCCTGAAAGGAGTTAAAGCTAAAAGGCCCTAAAATCGATTGATAAACTATGTGTATAATAGGCGACTGTAGAACAAATCACAGTCGACTGTTTTGAGACAGGCACCTGTTAATCGTTCAGAAGTCGCCTGTTGAAATCCCAAAATGCACATGCTTGATAAATATGAATTGGAGTCTAAGAAAATGTGATCTAATGATTTCCTAGGACAGAAATGAAGATGTGTGTGTGCTCCAACATAGTTCTACTTCTAAGCTACATACTAGAAGAGAATAAAAAGATTACATTTGGTAGAAGCCTCTCTTCTATCCAAATTATGAGCTTGAAGTCTTCTAGGAGCTTCAATCACCATCTTTAATCATCCAATCCACATTTCATGCTTTGATTGATCTTTGAGTGACATCTTGCTAATTGATCTTCATGATATGCTTTGGCAATGGATTAACTGTAAATAGGGGAATAGTCACAAGTATTTTTGTTTGCTCATCATTAACACCAAGTAGGGAGAAGTCCAATACTCAACAAAAATGGTTTATCAAGCTATAAAGATCATCCAATTTCAGTTATATACAGTAGATTCTTGTTGTGTTTTCTACATGAAATGTGTAGCTATTTCAGTTAGGGTTCCAGTTTGTCTTAAATCATATCAGTTAGATGTCTAGAGTGAAAGTTATGCTTTGCCAGAATCTACCAGAATTTGACACTACGACAGAGATCAGTAATTCAGTCTAAATACAGGCAGAATTTGACTCTAAGCTTTAAATAAAAGTTGTAGGTAACTTCACAGGTTTTCCAGATCATATTAGAACATAATTTTTAGAGGCCTAAAACGAACGTTAGACTCATCACAAAAAGAAGACAGAGCAGCAACAACAGCAAAACAGCCATAACAAGAATAAACAGTTACTACAACAATATCAAGTAATTCAATCGCAAACATAGAATTCCCAAACTAAAGTTATGAATTCCTACCTTTAAAAGATACAACCTTTGGTGGCTATTCCTCCTCCAAATCCTCCAAGCTCCCATATTTACACCCATAACTCTCAAGTCTTCAAGGGGGAGGCACCATAGCTCATGGCAACTCCATGGGAGCAAGTCCCTTGCTCAAAGAGGAGGCTAAGGGGAGGGGCAAACGAATTTGGAAATGGGAAAGGGAAGAAAAACAAGGGAAAAGGGAAGAGAATGAGAAGAGAGCTCTAGAACTCTCTTCACTCTCTAAAGATAACCATGAACCCCATGAAACTACTAAAATGCCCTCACACTAGCAAATGACCTCACTACCCTCCTCACTACTACACATTCACAAGAATGCCACAACATAACATTACCCTTCAACTTGGATCACTAATTACAAGTCGTGCCATTGGGTCATACACACACTGATACACACATATAGATACCTACACACACAACATCCACATACATGCGCACACACACACACATTCACTTTCATCCAAATACAAATACAAATACAAATATAAATACAATCACATAAATCCACATACTAAGAGAATTACAAAGACAAAGAGACACACAAATAGACAAAGATATAAGGAGACAGACATACACATAGCCATGTAGAAAAGTGCACCCATACAAATACACACACAAAGAGGGTATTTCGGATATGGGGCATGACACATATAGCTCTTAAAATATCAAAGAGATTGATGTTGGTGATGAGAGGTGAAAAGATCAGGATTTATATCTGCTAAATGGGATAAGAATCAGAAGAGATTTCAGTATCAGAGTTGAGAGTTTGCATGAGGTTGATTTGACCATACTGTGGCATCTCAGACTTGGACATGTTCCAGAGAAAACCATGGAGGCTTTGAGAAAGCGTGATCTAATAAAAAAGTTGAACTTTAAGGAGCTGGAGTATTGCAAGGATTGTGTCATGGCAAGTAGATAAAGGTTAGTTTCGGTGACAAGAAGCAAGACACGTGGGATTCTTAAGTATGTTCCCACTGATGTTTAGGGTCATGTACTAGTTCACTCTCTAGGTGGAGCTGTATACTTCATATATTCATCGATGATTTCTCCAGAAAGATTTAGGTGTATGTGATAAGAAAAGGTCAGAAGCGTTTGAGAAGTTCAAGGCATGGAAGATTCCTGTGGAGATTCAAATGAGGAAGAAGCTGAAAGTGTTAAGATCTGACAATAGTGGTGAGTTTAATTCTGCTAAGTGTAAGGAATTATATAAGGAGGATGGAGTAAAGAGGCATTTCACTAAAGCAGGAGATCTGTAATCAAATGGAGTTATAGAGAGGATCAATAGGAAACTTCTAGAGAAGGCGATGTGTCTCAGATTTACATCAAGTTTGTCGAAGGAATTTTGTGCCAAATCTATATCACACGTAGCTTATTTGGTAAACAGAATTCCATCTTCAATATCGACGAGAAATTTCAGAAGAGGTTTGGATATGGAAGACGGTGTGTCTAGATCATCTTCCGGTGTTTGGATGTCCAGTTTGTGTTCATAAGGAAGGTGACAATTTGGACACCAAAGGAAAGCATGGATGGTGTCGAGGGTTACAGAGTTTGTAGTCCAGAAGCAAAGAATATCTTGGTTGGTCGACAGGTGACATTTGATGAGTCGGCAGTGGTGTAAGGAAATGCTTCAGGAAATACTAATACACATGGAGGCAAGGAGATTTAAATTGAGACGGAGGTGCTTATTTCAAATCGCACGAACGACATAGATGTTGGTAAAGGAGTGACAGTTGATGGAGAGAGTCCAAGTGAGGTTACTATTACAAGCATCAATGGTAGTGAGAGTTCTAGTCGAGGTGTAGATCTTAGAGCTACTGCAGATGACTCTATTTCTAGTAGAGTGGGGAAGCACATAATAAAGGCCCCAGTTTGCTACGAAGACTATGTGAATTTGGCTTATGCATTGCATATGCATGGAAATGCTTCAGTTGATAGGTTTGCGATGGATGCATTAAGTTTAGATGCAAACTCAGGTTAGAGGTGAGATAAGAAATATGTTGACATGATAGCGCATATAAGGAAATTCATGAGAAGAAGAATCTGGTGGAGGACAGGTTAGCGGTGAAGTTTTAGCAGGGCTTAAACTTATTTTCATTGAAGATGTGCTATGGTGTCATGAGGTGACACAAAGAGACACTATGGATCTTTGTATAGATTTAGAAGATACAGTGAATTAGGATATTCACCTTTGCATGTGGATTTATTGGACACTCAGTTAGTTGTTGATGCTTAGTGCGAAACTCACTAGCCAAGTGCCCTAACCTCAGGATGGGGTGGTTTATTTTTGAAGGTGGAGTATATGGAGTTTTGGATTGTCTCGGAATTTGTAGTATGTTTGTATCAAGATGGAGTGTTGAAAAATGTGATACAAAACACCAAAAAATCCAAAGATTAATCAAAGATTTTTTTGGAGATTTTTTGGAGCCCAAAACATCAATTTTCTGAAGCCTAGAATGATGAATAGTAAAGCCTATGCCCACAGATTTTTCCATGATTTTTTAGCACATCAGCGGCACATTACTATGCAGCCCACATGCTCGTAGTCTGTAGGCATAGCCCGCATACTCTTAGTGCATGCATGCATGTACCGTGTGGCATGCATGCTGTGTTGGCCACACAGCATGTGCTCTTGCAATTGCGTAGCAGCAGCACATGAGAGGTGAGCGACGCAGATGTAGCCATGTAATAACATGAGGAGAATAGTTGGCAATCCAACAGATGAAGTAGTGTGGGCATGTGGCAGTGATGCGGGCACATATCCGAACTGGACCTAGATTCGGTAGTATAGCATAAACACTTTAGGAATTGTAAAGTGTATTTAAGCCCTTGTTTCAGCTATATTTTTGAGCAAATTTGACGTAAATTTCATATACAAGTTTGAAGCTACCTATAAAAAATACAGAGGCCAAACTGAGGGCTAAGTGAGTGTTATTTGAGAGCAAAAAAGAAAGATTTCTCCATTGTTTTTCTCTCCAAACTCTTTACAAGTTTGGTTATTCCCTTGAACCAAACGACATAACTTGTAATCTAAGATTATTAAAGCATTAGAAATTTCTCCAATTGGACATACAGTAAATACTGGGTGGATCTAGTATAAATTTTAGTGTCACATGCATGTTTATATTTTGTTTTACATTACTTTCATCTGTGTGTGTGTGTCTATATATATATATATATATATATATATATATATATATATATATATATATATGTATGTATATATATATGTATGTATGTATGTATGTATGTATGTATGTATGTATGTATGTATGTATGTATGTATATGTATATATGTATATATGTATATATATATATATATATATGTATATATATTTATATGTATATGTATATATACCCAAAAATGTACCTAAGAACGTGCGCAGGCAGAATTACCTGCGCACGCCCCCTCTGTTCATTGTTTTAAGTATTTTTTTGAATTTTTTTTGCAGTAGCAAGATATAATTGTTATGAAGATCCCCACAAAATTTCAGGTCAATCCAACACCGTTTGAGCCTCCGTTCATCGATTTCAAAAACGTTGCACAAAATTGTCCAGAATTCTGGACAGTTTTGCTCAACGTTTTTGTAATCGATGAACGGAGGCTCAAACGGTGTTGGATTGACCTGAAATTTTGTGGGGATCTTCATAACAAGTATATCTACCTAATGGAAAAAAAGTTCAAAAAATACTTGGAAACCCCGAACAGAGGGGGTGTTCGCTGGTATTTCTGCCTGCGCACGTGCGCAGGCACATTTGCCGCATATGTATATATGTATATATATGTATACATACATACATACATACATACATATATATATATATATCATATATGTGTGTATATAGATATATATGAAAATATATGTATACATATGTATATACGTATATATATGTATATACATACATATATATATATATACATACATACATATATATATATATATATATATAGGAAACATACCAAGAAAAATGAGAGGAGGGTCTGAGTTCTCTGGCGGCGACCTAGGGTTCAGGCGATCGACAGTCTCTGTCAAAGGGGATGCTCGGTGGATCCTTTCTAACGGAGAGGTAGGTGACCCGGGTGCGGGGACTTCTTCCCCCCCCCCCCCCCCCGGTCGGTGGATTCTAGTGGGAGCGGCAAGGTCGATTCTGGATTGGAGGGGGCTCCCGTTGGTGGGGGCGATCGTG
The DNA here is from genome assembly GCA_030789695.1 of Scilla litardierei. Lineage (NCBI taxonomy): Eukaryota > Viridiplantae > Streptophyta > Magnoliopsida > Asparagales > Asparagaceae > Scilla > Scilla litardierei. The sequence goes on from CM061142.1 coordinate 545,454,187, forward strand.
CTACCCTGGTTACTCCGGCTGCGGAAGGGAGTCTGCGGTGCCATAAGGGGATCGCTGTTGGGGACGATTCACCGTCAGACGGCTGGGTAGAGGTCCGTCGTGGGCGGCAACGGCCCTCCTCTGCGGGATCTTTTCTTCCTATCTCTGGTCGGATGAGGTCGCAGGCTTGGAGGAGGCCTCCTATGGGGCGGGCGAGGCCCCTTGGTCTGCCGAGGGACGTTGAGAAGAAACCTTCATCGGTTGCCCGCAAGGTGTTCGAGGATTTATCTCAAAGGGCTGTTATGCCACCGAGGCCATATGTCCCCATCACTATTAATTCAAATGCTGAGAAGCGATCGTGGCTAGATGTTTGCGCGGATCGACGCTCTTACGGGGCAGGGTTGGCTATGAAGTTGGTGCCACCTATTATTGGTGAGGATGGCATCCCCCGCGCGAGGGTTTCGGGGTCCCTGGTTGAGCGTGGAGCAGAGAAGTGGAAGAACACTCTTGTGGGGTATGTCCTGGGGGATACCCCTTATTATGGTCAAATTGTGGCGTGGATGGAGAGGCTGTGGAGGCTAAAGAAGAAGGTGCAGGTCTATTCTAAAGACAATGGGTTCTTTTATTTCAGATTTGAATCATCTGAAGACTGTGACAGAATTCTTCGGGGGGGGCCATGGTTATTTGATGGCAGGCTTGTGGTGTTGAAAAAATGGAGTATGAACCTTCGGCACGACAGGGACATTCTCTCAGCTGTTCCGGTCTGGGTTCACTTGCACGGGTTGCCCCTATATTTGTGGAATTTGGAGACACTGAATATTATTGTGTCTGTGGTTGGTACTCCTATGTGTTTGGATCGGGCGACTGCAAATTTGGAGAGGATAACATATGCGCGGTGTTTGGTTGAGGTGGATGCTTCTTTACCATTACGGAAATCAATTGAAGTGGAGCTGGATGGGGGTGAAGTGCTTAGTGTTGGGGTGACATTCGAAGGCGAACCTCCGCGCTGTAGTAAATGTGTTTGTTTTGGCCACTCCGATGCCCAGTGCACTGCGGTAGTAGGAGAGCCCCCTTCAATCTAATGTGAAGGAGCGGTCATAGGGGAGGTCATCCCTGATCTGGCTGATGGTGTCAGTACTGCGAGGCAAGAATTGGATGCCCCTACGGAGTCTGGAATAGGGGTTGGGGTTCCTGCTGGTTGCCCTGCGGTTCAACTCCCTGAGAACGCATCTTCTTTGCCGCCAGATGTCCTACTTGTTCCTGGGGTTGGAGGGACAAGCTTAGGTGAGGGGAACTTGGCTGTTCCGCTTGTTATTCCGCCCGTGGTGACTTCGGCATGTAACTTTGGCCATGGGGAAATGCCTGTCGAGGGCCCGCCTGGTGATATGGCGTTTGACGCTTCAGAAGGCTTTTCTGGCAGAGGGCCGGGTGAAATTCCTGTTGATGAGAATGCTGGCCTCGATCCTGGCATCATTCCAGCGGCAAATGAGGGGACTCCGGCTGTTAAGTCTGGGGGGATTCTTCCCTCCCTTCTCTTCTTCAATGCATGGGGGGTGGTGTTATTGATAGGATTCCCGACGTGCTGGCTATCGACAATCCGGAGTGGGTGGCAGAGGAAATTAGCCTAAAGAACTCTGAGGAGGGTAAGAAGGTTAGGAAGAAGTCTGAATGCCAATCTGAGTCCGTTACTAGGAGGAGCTCCAGGATTCAAAGTGGCGTTCCCAAACAACCTACTAATTAATGACTGTATTCATTTGGAATACCAGGGGTTGAATAACCCGGTTCGTCGTCGGGATTTGAGGGACAAAATCAACAAATTAAAACCATCGGTTATCATCCTTCTTGAGACTAAGCTAAGTTCTTTGGTGAGGTTTCCTATATTCCCTAATCACTGGACCTCTTTCCATAATATGGACATGGCGACTGGTGGTCGGATTGTTATTTCCTTGGATCCGACAGTTTGGAAGGCCAAGCTTTTCTCTTCTTCGGATCAACATGTTACAATTTCTTGTACTAACTCTGGAGGGCTTCCTTGCGCAATTACTGGAGTATATGGCCGAAATACGGTGGGTGAGCGCAAAGGATTATGGAAGTCTATTCTAAGTGATGCTGCGATGTTGAATAAGGGGGTGTGGATGGTGGGTGGTGACTTTAATTGTGTTCTTGCTACTGCGGATAAGGTTGGAGGAAGGAGGTTGGAGCAAAAGCTTCTATTTGATTTCAATGAGTGTATTGGTTCTAGCCAGCTTCTGGAGCTCAAAAGTAAGGGGGTTAAATACAGCTGGTGCAATAATAGAGTGGGTGGGGGCCGGATTTCTGCTCGACTCGACAGAGTTTTTGTTTCTAATGACTGGCTTAGCTTGCTTACCGATTCTTATTTGTAGTACTTAGACCCTCTGACTAGTGACCATTCTCCAATGGTCGTGAGACTTCACACTCAGGTACACTCTGATCCAAAGCCTTTCAAGTACTTTAATTTTTGGAGCAATTGCCCAGGGTTTTCTGACATTGTTGATGAGGGTTGGGGCCTATATGTGGCTGGCACGCCTATGTATCGGGTTTGCCAAAAATTGAAGTTATTGAGGCCTAAAATTCGCAAGTGGTCTATTCATCACAACGCCTCCAAGCTTGTGAACTTGGCTCGTTCTAACCTGGAAGCTATTAGGAAAAGTCCTCAATTGCTTTCTGAGGCTTCCCTTCAAACTATGGAGCAGGCAGCGATGAAGGAATTGGCTAGTGCTTTGAGATTAGAAGAGGAGATGTATCGCCAAAAAAGTAGGCAGGATTGGATCTCCTTGGGGGACCGCAATACCAAATTCTTTTACTCTGCAATGAAGTCGAGGGAAAGTCACAATAGTTTGACTCACTTGGTGGATGCTAGGGGGCGGCTTTCTAGTTCCATGGATGGGCTGAAAAAGGATGCTACAGCATTTTATGAGGGCTTATATAACCAAAATAATTATGCTACAGTTTTCCACCCTATTACCCCTAAGCGCATCCTTACGGAGGAAGCTTCGGACTGGCTGATTAGGAGAATTTCAGATGAGTAAATCAAGTCTGTGGTCTTCCACATGAGCACAGATAAGGCGCCGGGCCCAGATGGTTATAATGGACATTTCTTTCAGCGATATTGGTACAGGATTGGTCCAGATGTTTCTTTGGCGGTTAAATCTTTCTTTGATGGGGGCTCTCTCCTAAGGCAAGTTAACCATACACATCTTACTCTTGTCCCTAAGAATTCCAACGCTACGTCGCTAGGCGACTATAGACCTATAGCCTGCTGTAATGTATTGTATAAAATTATCAGCAAGATCATTTGCAACAGGCTCAGGGTGGTTATTCATGAACTTATCTCCCCTCATCAGGCTGCCTTTCTTAAGGGGAGGTTGTTGTCGGACAGCTCCCTTGTTGCGCACGAGTAGATTAGAGATTTCAGTAACCCTATGGGGGGAAGGGTTTGCCTTATGCTAGATTTGCGCAAGGCATTTGATTCAGTGAATCGGGCTTTTATTCTTCACCTTATGGTTCAGATGGGGTTTCCTCAGGTTTTCATTAGATGGATCAGTGAATGCATAAACTCGTCCACTTTCTCTGTTATGGTTAGGGGCTCTCCTGTTGGTTATTTTGAGGGCAACAGGGGTATCAGGCAGGGGGACCCTCTATCTCCTTACTTATTCGTCATTGCTATGGAAGCCTTCTCTATTCTGATGTCTAAATCACTTGGGTGTGGTGCTCTCCAGCCTATGAGACGTTCTGGTTCCATTTCACATCTTCTGTTTGCTGATGACCTGCTAGTGTTTTGCAGAGCCAACCTTAAATCTTTTAGGTGCATCAAGACCATTCTTCAGGAGTTCAAGGACTTGACTGGGTTGCAAGTAAACTGGGACAAGAGTTCGGCTATTTTTAGTAAGGGAACCAAGAACAGGTCTACACTTGCGGATTTCTTGAGTGTTAAAATCTCCTCCACTTTTACTACTTATCTTGGGCTCCCTCTGTCTTCCAAATACCCTAAGGCGCCGATGTACTGTAGGTTGATAGATAAATACAGGAAGAGGCTTATGGGATGGACATCTTCTATGTTATCTACAGCTGGTAGGATTGAGCTGGTTAAATCAGTCATTTACGGAATGGTGGCGTTCTGGATGCAGGCCTACCACATGCCTTATACAGTTGTGCGGGAAATATCGTCCTTATGCAGGAGATTTATTATGGGGTGCTCGCGGGCATGGTCTTGGAAGGATATTTGTACCCCAAAAGCTGAAGGAGGCGTTGGCATACGCTTATTAGAAGATCTCAATGTAGCCTCGGGGGTTAGGCTTACGTGGAGATTCCTTACCTCCAAGAGTTTATGGGCAAAGCATATGAGAGCTAGATATGTTGGTTCTGAGGGTTTCTATGCGGCTAGAGGATTATTGACGCACTCAGGTACTTGGAAACATATGCTTAACTGTAGAATGGCTTCCAGTAAACTAATCAGGCGGGTGGTGAAAGATGGTCGTTCCACTCTGTTCTGGCATGACTCCTGGCTTGATTGTGGCCCGCTAAAATATCTAGTTACAGTGCCCCTGGAATCCTCTTTGAAACGAGTGTGTGATTATTGGGTCCAAGGGGCCTGGGTCAATGACCCTGATATAATAAGTGTCCGGCATCACCTTCACAGCGTGTCCCTCTCCCAGGGTTTGGATCAATGGTTTTGGGCCTCTTCTTCAAGAGCAAATGTGCGGCATTCACCCATGCGTGGCCCTGGCCCTCAGGCCGCAGGGCAGGTCCCTTGCCCTCAGCCTGGGTGTCCTTCAGCGCCTGTTGGCATGCATTGCGAGGCTTCTGCTTGCAACATGACGGGTCCAGAGGAGTTTGACCTGGGCGACATTAGGCCACCTAATTGTTCAAATTGTAGGCCTCTTCCGTTGGCCGTGGAGGATTCCTTCTCTTTTAAGGAGGCTTGGGAAGGAGTTAGGGTGCGGGGGAGGCCGTTCCGCTTCTATAAGTTGGTATGGTTTCCTGGTCATATTCCGAAATGGGCCATCACACTTCTTCGAGCTTTTAGGGGTAAGCTCCTAACCAAAGATATCATTTTTAAATGGGGTCTTAACACATCTGTGAACTGTGTTCTTTGCGGTTGTGATTTCATGGAAGACATCAACCACTTATTTTTCGCCTGCTCTTACACGGGTTACCTTCTTAAAAGATGTTTGCTAAAGCTGAATGTCAATGACCTGATTGGGTTCTCTTTGACTGATATTGGTGATTATTACTTGGAACATTTTGGGGCTAAAGGATCTATGAGCATATTAGCCAAAACTGCTCTCTCTTCCTTGGTTTGGCATATTTGGCAGGAGAGGAATGGCAGGGTGTTCGAGGGGAAGTGCAGAGGTAGAGCGGATATTTTTGAGGCAATTGCTGCGGATGTCAGAGTGGCTATGGTAGGCCAGGAGGCTTGCTCCGCTGAAGAGACTACAGTTTTTGCAAATTGGGAGATTAGAGATTTGGGCTAAGTGTTGGTTTTGTATCCATTGTGTATAGTTGGTGTAGGGAGAGGAATCTCTAATAAAGAGTGACGGCGCTTGTGCCCTCTCCTTTTTTTACTGATTCCCCTTTCCTGCTTGTTGTATTCTTTGTAAGTTCTCATTTAATAAAGATCTACTAACTTTCCAAAAAAAATATATGTATATACATTTGGGGGAGAAATCACCTTTGGGCTTGGAATGATATGTATACCCCTAAGCATGAAGGGGGAGTGGGAATCAGAAATTTCACCGAACTCAATAATACTTATGGTATCAAACTGACATGGCGCATGCTTACACATAAAGGTATTTGGGCTGCTCATATGAGGAATCAGTATCTGTGTAATACGGGGTTGTTTTAGGCCAAGGCTCATACTATGCAACCTGGAACCTGGAAATTCATTCTTCATTGTCGTGAGTACACTAAAAAACTTACTAGGCGTGATGTCAGAGATGGTACTTCTACTTTCTTATGGTATGATAATTGGCTCCCATGTGGTCCTCTTAGTGATTCTTATGATGTCCCTGCTGGGGAGGAGATGAATATGGTTAGTGATTACTGGTCATCTGAGGGATGGGTGGATAATAGTTCCCTAAGGCATGTTCGCCATATTATTAATACAGTGACATTAACTATTGGCAATGACGGCTGGTCTTGGGATTCCAAGTCTCCTTCTCTTCACAATGCATGGGATGGTTCGAGGGCTATTAAACCTTTCTTCCCCTATTACAAAGTGGTCTGGTTTCAGGGGCATGTTCCCAAGATGGCTATCACTTTATTGCGAGCTTTCCACGAGAAACTTCTCACCCGTGATAAGCTCGTACAATGGGGAGTGCCTACTTCACCTTTCTGTGTCTTTTGCTCTGACAATATTCATGAAGATATAAATCATATATTTTTTGAGTGCAGTTACACTAACTACCTCATTTGTAGGAGTTTTCTCAAAATGGGAGTCACCTCTACCTTGCCAACTTCTCTAGCAGGAATAGGTGATCTAATTCTCTCCCAGTTCCATACAAAGGACAGCATGGGCAGGTTGGTCAGGACGGTCCTAGCAGCAATGACTTGGCACATTTGGAGAGAGCGAAATAGGAGAATTTTTGAAGGTAATAGTCAGATGCAGACTCTACTATTTGAGGATATAGCTGATGATGTCAGAATTGCTTTGAGGCATGTAGACTGGAGTGAGGATGACGATGGTGCTCCCCCTTCAAATTGGGGGCTATTAGACTAGGTTGATATATACATGTATTTTGCTTTCTATTTTGGGTCTACGGATAGCGGGAGGTGTTAAATATTGGTTAGGGTGATGGCGCCTGTGCCTTACCCTACTTTACAAGCATCCTTCTTCCATCCGTGAGAGTCTTGTATTTTTTTGTGAGATTCAATAAAGACGCAAAGCATATTCTCCAATATATATATATATATGATATATACGTATCCCCATATAATTGAGATGCTCGCGTTTCACGGAGGGGACTTCCCTAGCGATCCTGGCGATCGTGATGGGGGAAACAACATGACGGCGGCCAGATCTACGATTGTTTCAGTTGGGGGAGATGGGCCAGCCGGCTACAGCACTTTGCGAGAAGTTCAGCAAAAATGGGTTCTTGTCGGCAGAATTGGGGATGAAGGCGCAGGAGGATCCGGTGCTAAGGGGCCTATCACGACTGAAGGTAAAGATCCCACCTTGAATAATTCAATTCCAGTGGCTGAGGATAATGAGAAGTGGGTTGAGGTGAAGAGGAAGAAGAAGGTTCAATTTACAGATCACCGTGGGGTTTTCAAAAACAAAAATTGGAGAGGGGTTTCTTTTAATAGGATCACAAACTTCAGCACAACAATGGCCGGGTTGACGACAGACAGAATGGGCCTGGAGTACAAGCACGACATGGGAATTCGATGGCAGGCGGTGTAGCATGTAAGGTGTTTGATAAAACGCCAGTTAGACCAAACATCCCTATTCGAATTGATACCGATGTTGCTAAGCAATCCTGGTTGGACGTTTGCACTAATAGGAGAACTTATGAGGCCTCAATGTCCATGACCGTTGTGCCACCAAAAATCAAGGAGGATGGTTCGATTTGTGCAAGGATGCCGGCAGATGTTATGGAGAGGGGTGCTGAAAAATGGAGACACACTCTAATAGGGTATGTGCTTGGGGATGTGCCTTACTACGGTCAAATTGTGGCGTGGATGGAAAGATTATGGAAGCTTAAGAAGAGGGTCCAGGTATATAGCAAGGACAATGGCTTTTTCTATTTCAGGTTTGAATCTTCGGAAGAATGTGAGCGGATTCTCCAGGGTGGTCCCTGGTTATTTGATGGTAGATTGGTGGTATTAAAACGATGGAGCCTTCACTTGAGTCATGATCGAGATATTCTAACATCTGTCCCTGTCTGGGTCCAATTGCATGGAGTACCGTTATACATGTGGAATCTGGAGGCATTAAATATCATAGCTTCGGTGTTGGGCAGCCCCTTGTGTCTTGATAGGGCAACAGCATACAATGAGAGGATTTCTTATGCTCGATGTTTAGTGGAGGTGTCGGCAAGTAATCCTCTACCCAAAAATATAGGAGTTGAGTTGGATGATGGGAAAATAATCACTATAGAAACAAAGTATGAGGGGGAGCCTCCCCGATGTAACCATTGTGTATGTTTTGGACACTCTGATTCTCAATGCCCGGCAGTGCCCCGGCTCCCTTCAATCCAAGATGTACAGAAGGAACTGCTATCTACAAATTCTGGACAGGCTAATGGCGATAAGGAAGGTCTTACTACGCAACCGGCTATTAGCATTCTAAATCCCCCTGGGGAAAATCTTGGACCTCCAACAGAAGGAGTGGAGTTACTAAAAACTGGGGAGACATCAACTCCTAGTTCGGATGGAGACATAGCTCAGGTCCCTGAGAGGCATGAACCGGTTGCAATGCAAGTGCAGGCTGCGACCAATTTGGTTGATGGTGAAGAGCCTATTGGAGGATCGGTCATGGCTGTAGAGGGCTCGGAGAATGATAAATTGCAATCAACTGAATGTCCTGGGGCTCATTTTGTAAATTCCCCCGCTAACTTTGCTACAAAGGAGACGGCCCAAAGAAAATTGCCATCCTTACTTACTGACAGCCTGGCCAACGAAATTGATATTATCCCTGCTAATATTGCCCTGGACAATCCGGAGTGGGATGAGGAAGAGGGAGCCTATTTTTGTCAGTCGGATGAGATTCAGCAACAGCGAAAGAAGAATGAAGCCCCATCCTTGGTCACTAGGAGGAGCAGCCGGTTGCAAGGTAGCTCCATAGTGCAGAAACACCAAAATCCCTCCCAATGACTGTGCTAATTTTGAATGACAGGGGTTTGAATAATGAGGTTCGCAGACGCGACCTTCGTGATAGTATAAAGCAAATAAGGCCTTCTGCCATTATTATTGTGGAGACTAAACTTAAGTCTCATATTAATGATAATAATTCTGTGATACCCAAAAATTGGCTATCACTAGATAATTTTGATCTTGCTTCTGGGGGCGGATTATTATGGGATTTAATCCTTGCATCTGGAAACCGAGTTTGTGCTCCAAGTCTGAGCAACATATTACTGCCATATGCATCAACGAAGGAGGGTTCTCTTGCACAATTACTGGGGTATATGGCCGAAATTCCATGGTGGAGCGAAAAGAATTATGGAAGAAACTGAAGTTGGATGCGCAGATTGCGAACGGGGGGCCCTGGCTTGTCGGGGGTGATTTTAACAATGTACTCTACACTAAGGATAAAGTAGGCGGGTGCAAATTGGATGAATGTTTGGTCAGGGATTTCAATGAATGCATTCGAGTTTCTCTTCTACAGGAGCTCAAAAACACGGGGAATCAACTGAGTTGGTGTAATAATCGTTCTGGGAATGCAAGGATTGCTGCTCAGCTGGACCGTGTATTCTGTAATGCTGGTTGGATCAACAAGCTACCGGAATCTTATTTTATTTATCTTGACCCAAATACCAGTGATCATGCTCCAATGGTTGTGTATCTTCACTCTCAAGTACCGTCCGAACCTAAGCCGTTTAAGTTCTTTAATTATTGGACAAAATGCTCAGGATATAATGATGTTGTTAAGAGAAGTTGGTCCGAAAATATTTCTGGCACACCTATGTTCAGTATATCACAAAAGTTGAAGAGGTTAAAGCTCCATCTCAAATATTGGGCGGTAGATCATATTGCTGGGCAGCATGTGATGAAGCTACGCAATGAGCTGGCGGCTATCAGGAGCCGGCCCTCCCTACATGCGGATGTCAATCTGCAGCAAGCCGAGATGAAATTAATAAATGATTTGGCTTCAGCGATGAGTCTTGAGGAGGATATGCTACGCCAAAAAAGCCGCCAAAATTGGTTGTCTCTTGGGGATAGAAACACAAAGTTTTTCTACAATGCAATGAAATCGAGGCATTGTCACAACAACTTGGGCCATTTAGTTGATTCGTCTGGCAATCAAAATAAATCTTATGATGATCTGAAGTCAGAAGCACTGGAATTCTTTTCAAGTTTATATAGTCAGAATTATTACAGGAAAAATTTCCCAAGGATTGTTCCAAAGCGTTTACTGACTAGAGAAGTTGCGGCATGGCTTGATAGAAGGATTTCTGATGAAGAGATAAGAACTGCAGTTTTCCAAATTGGTCCAGATAAGGCGCCTGGTCCTGATGGATTTAATGGGTATTTTTTCCTACAAAACTGGCATCTCGTTGGTAAAGATTTAATTACTGACATTAAATCCTTTTTTAGCTCTGGGCAATTATTGCGCCAAATAAACCATACTTTTTTAACCCTAGTCCCCAAAAATTCCAATGCCTTTAATCTTGGAGACTACAGGCCAATAGCATGCTGTAATGTGCGATATAAGATTATCAGCAAAATATTATGTAACAGGCTTAAAGTTGTGATCCATGAACTGATTTCTCCTAACCAGGCGGTGTTTCTTAAAGGAAGATTGCTTTCTGATTGCTGCCTTCTTGCTCACGAACAAATAAGGGACTTCAGCAATCCCATGGGGGAAAGGCCTGTCTTAAACTGGATTTGCGGAAAGCTTTTGACAGCGTTAACAGGGATCTGATCTATTATCCTATACCAGATGGGGTTCTCTGATACATTCGTTGGTTGGATTCGAGAGTGTATATCTTCCGCAACTTTTTCAGTAATGATAAATGGTACCCCGGTGGGTCATTTTGGAGGAAACAGAGGCATTCATCAAGGTGATCCCCTCTCTCCGTATTTGTTCGTTATTATTATGGAGGTTTTTTCCATACTCATTGAAAAAGCAATTAATAGGCGCACTATTGAGCCTATGAGGCGATCTGGCAGCATTTCACATCTTCTATTTGCTGATGATTTGCTTGTGTTCTGTCGTGCAAGTAAGAGAACATTCACTAGCATTTTAAATCTCCTAAATGAGTTTTCTGATTTTACGGGTCTTCAGGTAAATTGGGAAAAGAGTGCCGCTATCTTTAGTAAGGGAGTTAAGGCAAAAAATGAGCTAGCCAATCTTTTGGGCATTAGACTGGCTACTACAATTACCACCTATTTGGGGTTACCTCTTTCTTCAAAATACCCAAA